>VZQC01009053.1:12471-234133 GCA_009823505.1 Rhizomys pruinosus | reverse complement strand
TCAACAGGTCTGTTTTTGTGCCAGTACCAGGCTGTTTTTATGACTATAGTTTGGTAGCATAGTTTGAAGTCTGGTATAGAGATCCCCCCTGTGTTTCTCTTTTCAGTCAGGGTTGTTTTGGCTATTCGGGGTCTTTTGTTTTTCCAAATGAATTTAAGGACTTTTTTTCCCCAAGCCTGTGAAGAAACTCTTGGGGATTTTAATTGGGATTGTGTGAAATCTATACAAGAGTTTGGGTAGAATGGACATTTTTACAATGTTAATTTTCCCAATCCATGAGCATGGGAGGTTTTTCCATCTTCTGATGTCTTCTTCAATTTCTTTCTTTAAGGGTTTAAAATTTTTGTTGTAGAGATCTTTGGTGTTCAACCTGCATTCTTATACAATACACAACAACCTGCCCAGGGGTGGGAATACCCACAGTGGACTAGGCCCTCCCACATCACTAAATGGAGCCAATTTCCCAATCAAGGCTTCCTCAATCCAGGTGTGTATAGTTGACACTAAAGCTATCCAGCACAATTAACCCCTTGTCAACTTGACACACAAAACACATCACTATTAAACCACAACCTTTCCATTTCTTGTCACCAAGGTAGGATGTTAACATTAATATCACAATATAAGAGAGTACAACCTTAAAAGCCCCACAGTTCTTAAAAAATCCAAATATTTAAAAGTTCACAGTCCTGGGCTCTAAAGGGTTTTGGCAGCTCCACTTCTCTGACTCTGCTGTCTACAGCACACAGTTCATCTTGCAGGTCCAGGCCGGCTCCATTCCACACCTGCCGCTGCTGTTGGTGGTCGTCCCATGATCCTGGCATCTCCAAAAAGCTGGGGTCTCCACTGAAACTGAGGCAGCACCTTCACCTATGGGCTCTTCTGACCTCTCCTGGTGCAAAGCCTCAGCTTCTCTTCATGACCCCTGCAATCCTGGGATCTTCACTGCAATAGAGGGTGCACTTCCACCAATGGCCTTTCCTGGCCTCTCAGTGTCAAGCCTCAGCTGCTCTTTGTGACCCCTTCACATCTCAACACTAGAATGATACAGGAGACTCTTACACATTACCAAGTCTTGCTTCTGGCTTGGGAGGCTCGGGCCCCCTCTGGACTACAGCTTCTGTATGCTGACCCTGAGGAAATTTTTCCCAGATTTCACCACAATGATGCTGGTCTCTTATTACTTGTTATAGCCGATTTTTCAGCCCCAGCATCAATTGTCCCAGTAAACAAAAGTTTTACTTCAGGTTCTGGGCTCTTAATTACAGCTGATTCTTCAGCTCCAGCCAACCAGAACCCACAGATTATCAATTCAAAATATCATCCAAACAGCCCTGATGGTCCCACTTCCCTTTGAAGCTTTATAAGCCAGGCCACTATCTACAACTCTTTCACCATAACTGTTCCAAGTTCCATGGCAATGAACTCTAAGCAATCGATGGCTTTTCCAGCCCAAAGTCCCAAACGCTTCCACACTCCTCCCCAAAACACCAAGGTCAGGTCTGTCACAACAATAGCCCACTCTCTGGTACAATTTCTGATCTAGTTTCTCTTCAATTGCTGTGACAAAACATTCTGACCAATACCAACTTGGGAAAGAAAGGGTTTATTCATCTTACATCTCCCAGGTCATGGTTCATCATTTAGGGAGCCCAAGGTAGGAACTCAGGGTAGGAACCTGGAGGTAGGAGCTAAAGCACAGGCCATGGAGGAATGCTGCTTACTGGCTTGCTTCCTGGCCATGCTCAACCTGCTTTCTTATACAATATACAACAACCTGCCCAGGGCTGGCACTTCCCACAGTAGGCTGGTCCCTCCCACATCACTCAATAGTCAAGAAAATACCCCACAGACATGGCCACAGGTTAGTTCAATGGAGGAAATTCCTCAATTGAAGCTCCCTCAATCCAGGTGTGTCAAGCTGACACTAAAGTATCCAGCACAAATGGATACTGAAAATATGGTACATATACACAATAGGATAATATTCAGCTATTAAGAAAAATGAAATTATGAAATTTTCGAGTAAATGGATGGAACTAGAAGTAATCATCCTGAGTGAGGTAACCCAGAGCAAGAAAGATGAATACCATACATTCCCTCTCATATGTGAATGCTAGCTTTGAGTCTTTAGATGTGTGTTTCAGCTGGAAAATCCATAAAAGTGACAAAACCAATAAGGGTCTATTGGTGGGGGCTTAATGGGAAGGAGCTAGAATACAGTGATATAAACGGGAAAGGGAACAATGTAATTGAATGGATTAAATGGGATAAAGAATGGGAAGCAGTGTAGAGAAAGAAGTATGGGAAGAGACAACTAACACTGAAGGCCTTTTGACAAAGTTAAATGGTAACCTACTACAGCAGATACTTCTTAAAAATATACATATACATGGGCTGGGGAGATAGTGCAGCCATTAAAGGCTGAGGCTAAGAACAGCAAAAAGTATATACATATACATATACATATACATATATAAAGAGTTTAAATATAGCTATGGTATAACAGGTGGATAATGCCCCTACCGGGGGCATTACTACAGGCTAGCAAATAAAAAGCACAATGACTGGAATAGGCTCTGTCTTTTAGAGTTGCTGACCAGGGAGGTCCCATAGTCCCTCAAACAATACTGGCTATTGTCATCACCCTTGGCTGTCCTCCAGAATGTTGTTGAAGACACTACATACATGAATTACAGAACCAACATGAAGAAATCAAGCTAGTACTGACCTTGAAGCTTCATCTCCACTTGCTAGCTTTCATAGTGCTGGAAGGTGCTATGCATGCTATTGGAAAAGAAAAGTGATCATCAACCTTGCCCAGCTATGTATACTGCAAGCTACAATACAGCTGTCCTAACAGGATACGCCCACTGGTGCAGTAATGGCACAAATGATGTGAGAGTAACCAACTACTTTATCATTGGATTTAAAGCCCACTTTACAAGATGAAACACATAACTGGTACTGTTATCAAGGCCAAGAACCTGTGGCTAGACAATGTCATTTTCTGGGCTTGCAGGGCACTAGGCATGCACATGCAGCACATACAGAAAAGCAAACAAAATGCTCAAACACATAAAATAAACGTAAAGAAATCTTTTTTCTTGAAAAGTGAGCAATGTGATCATATGAATAACTTGGCTAAGTTTCCAGGTAATTGCATTGAATGAACAAATGAGTTTCTAAGGTAACATGTAGTATAAATAGAAATGTATCTAAAACTTTTTGAAATAACAATGCTACATAGATAGAGAAGAGGATACTGGTTAAGAATTAAGATTAGTGAGATTCAGGTGAGAAATAGATGAGTATGGTCATAAAAGTATCTGCATCTGGTGGTGCAGACCTGAAATCCCAGCACTCAGAAGGCAGAGGCAGGAAGATAGTGAGGATATGTAGTGAGACTACATCTCAAAAAAGTAAAATAAAATAAAAATTTTAAAAATGATAATATAGTGAGTTTTATGGTATTTGAACTTATGTTCTGTAACTCCGCTATGCACTAGATGCACTAGATGTGATATATATAGCATATAAAAATAAACATGTAAGACTAAACTGAAGAAATCTGAATGAGTGAATGTTATTAATATCATTATCCTGATTGTGATTTTGTATTTGTCTTGGTTTCTTTCCTGTGATAAAATACTCTGACAAAACAAACTTACGGGAGAAATAATTTATTCTGCCTCACAGTCAAAGGCAAAGCACAGCAGGAACTTGAAGCAGTTGGTCACATTGTATCCACAATCCCAAAGCAGCCAGTGATGAACACAAGCTGCTGGCCACTTCCTCCACCTATTTAGTTCAGGATTCCAACCAGGGAATGGTACAGTGAGCAGATCTTCTCACTCCAATTAATCCAATCAAGATAATGCCACAGCTACATTCAGAGGCCCATCTCACAGGCAGTTCTAGATTCTGTCAGGCTTCCAACGCTATCGCAATTCCACCTCGTATTTACTTGATACCCAAACACATCAACTTTAAACCATAACCTTCCACTCTTTGTCTTCATAGGCTCATTAACAGGTAATAATATAAACTGCATTCGCTCCAGTTTTAAAATTCCTCACGAGCTTTGCAGGAAAATGGCTGGAGCTAGAGGACATCATGCTGAGTGAAGTAACACAGTCCCAGAAAAACAAACGACGAATGGTATCCCTCATCTGTGGATGCTAGTGCCAATTACCCAGTTGTAAGTATTTCTTGTGTAGGGCCCCCTGAGCTTCTGTACAAAGCAGTTGGACATAATGCATTTTGGAAACAACAACAACAACAGAAAATACTGCATCAAAGAACTGACTGAAACAGTGAACTTCTGCTCAAAACAGTCAACGTCCCCATGGAAAATATTGAGAAAGACTAAGAGATGGAAAGCATGTTTGGCAGAATGCACGAGCTCTGACGGGGTGGGGGAATGAGCGGGAACACGGGTCTAGATTTGTTAAAAATAAATAAATAAATACAATAAAAAAAAAATAAATAAATAAATAAAAAAAAAATAAAAAATAAAATAAAATAAAATTCCTCATGGTCTTGGGGTTAGAGAGATGACTCAGCAGTTAAGAACACTGGCTGTTCTTGAAGACCTGCTTCAAATCCCAGCACCTACTTGGCAGCTAACAACCATTCATAACTCCAGTTCCAGGGGATCTGATGACATCTTCTGTCTTCTGATGGCACTGCATAACATAGGTGCGCTTACACATATGCAGGCATAACATTCATACATATAATTTTTTTAAAAGACCTTAGAGTCCTTAATAATTCCAACCCTTTAAAAGTCCAAAGCCACTTACTATGAACTCCTATAAAATAAAAGTTACATATTTCCAACCTACAATGTCATAGAGTAAGTACTCTTATTCCTATAGAGAAAAATTGGTATAGCAGTGACAGATCAGACTTTGCAAAGCAACACCAAAATACAGCAGGTAGAACACCAAATCCTGCAGTTCTTTACCCAGTACCTGGAATTCCTGATGAAATTGGCTGGTCCCCAAAGGGATTGGAAGCTCCACCTCACTTGCTCTGCCACTTGCAGCACATATAGTATTTTTGAGACTGCCTCCATTCCATGCCTACAGCTCTCCTTGGTATATGTCCAATGCTCCTGGCATTCCCAATATATCGGGGGCTTTCACTAAAACTTAGCCTTCATCTTTTATCATCAATGGCCTCTCAAGACTTTGGCCTCAGCTCTGTCTGAAAAAAATGGGGCAAGATTCCATGATCCCTTCAGCCTTGTGTCTTTTATGCCTCCAAAACCAGTTAAACATGTATGACAACTGATGACAGCTAAGCATGGAACCTGGCACCATTGGACCACAGCTGCATTAGCTACTGTGTGTGGACTCTGAGGAAGAACTTTCTTAAACAGTTGTTTTTGAGGGGCAGAGAAACCCTTCAGCTGCATTCTCAGTTCAAGCTTTCTCCTTTAACAGAAACAAATTTTTATGAGTTGTAGCCTTTGATGGGTGGCGTCTAGCCCTCAAGGCTCCTTTTGTATTGTCCTAGTGCAAACAGCCAAGTTTCTCTTTAATGGTCCTAATCTCTTTAACAATTACAGCTATTTTGTTGTTTTCTCTCTGGTGGTCTAAAACTTTAAGGTTTCTCACAAACTTTTCCTCATCCAAGCAAATTAGTTCATTTTTTTGTTTTTGTGTATATGAGTGTAATGCCTGAATTTCATATAAGTGCACCCATGTGGTGCAATGGCCATGGAGGTCAAAAGAGAGTGGTGGATTTCCCCTGGAACTGGAGTTAAGGACAGTTGTTAACCATCATGTGGGTGCTGGGAATTGATTCATGGTCCTCTGCAAGAACAGCCAGTGCTGTTAACCACTGAGGCTAGGCATGTCTCTAGCAACTAGTCCATTATCTTTAAATCCAACTTTACTCAATTTCTCAGAACACAGGGTGAAGCCAGAGCCATAGCCAAAATATGTGAATGGCCCCTAGCCCGATTCTTGATAAAAATCTTTGTTTCCCTCTGAATCCTCATGAACTAGACTCCCACTGTGTCTATATTTCTCTCAGTATTCTTGTCTTCCAAGTTCCCACTTAAATAGCCCATTTCAAGGGCTTTCCTAAACCAAAGTTTTTAACTCTTCCACAGTCCTCCTGAAACCCAACTCCAAAGGCCCAAGAACTATATGGTTGGGGTTAACACAGCAACAGCCCCACTTCTAAGTACTAATTTCATTTCAGCTTAATTTCCCATTGCCGTGATAAAACATTGTGACAAAAGCAACGTAAAGGAGAAAGGGTTTATTTTGATTCATGGTTCAAGAGTAAAGTCATCATGACAGGGAAAATCAAGGTGGTAGATACATTAAGCAATTTGTTGCTCCATAGCCACAATCACAAAACAGAGCGTGACAAATGCAAGCTGCTTCTTGGGTCACTTTCTCCACTTATTTAGTCTAGAATGCAAATCAGGAAATGACACTGCCCACAGTGGGCAGGTCTTCCCATTCAATTAGTGCAAACAAGATAATCCCCACAGGTACACTCAGAGGCCCATTTCACAGTTGATTCTAGATTCTGTCAAGTTGATAACAGTAACCATCAACATACTATAGTTTTTTAATATTTAAATTTTTAGTAAGTGTACACAACAATGGTTATCTTCATGACATTTCATTTCATTCATAAGTATCATTGTGTTGGGGCTGGAGAGATGGCTCAGCGGTTGGGAGAGCTGACTGCTCTTGCAGAGGACCTGGGTTTGATTCCCAGCACCCACGTGGCAGCTGGGAACCGTCTTTGACTCCAGTTCCAGGGGAATCTGACGCCCTCTTCTGGCCTCGCGGCATTGCACAGCATGGGTGTGCCAACCTGCATGCAGACGGTGCTCTTATGCACATAAAAATGATAAATAAATTGAAAAAAGAAAGTTAAAAAAGTATCATTGTGTTCTGCTCATATCCCCAACTGTAACCTTCTGTTGTTTCATATCCTAGCTGTGCTAATTCCTTTCTTCACTCCAAATATCAAGTAGCCCCTCTTCTGCTCTCAGACATAATAAATTTAAATTTGGGTTCTAAAGATAAGAGAGAACATCCAATATTTGTCTTTAATTCCTCCCAATACACAGTCTTGTTCTCCTTTGGATTCCTTCTTTACTCCCACAAAATCACCTTCCTACTTTGTGTGTATGTGTGCATGTGTTTTAAATCTAGATTCTGAATATGAGATAAAACATGCAATATGTTTTCTTTCTGAACTTGTTTGTATCATTTCATATGCTTTATTTGCTCCATCTAAGGCTTCAAGTACTATACTGAATAAGAGTGGAGAGATACCTCTTGTCTCATTCCTCATTTTAGAGAAAATGCTTTCAGTTTTCTCCAATTTGGTATAACGTTGGCTGTGGATTTGTCATATATAACATTTCTTATGTTCAAGTTTGGTTCTTCAATTCTTAGTTTCTTCAGGGCTTTTATCAAAAAGGGATGTTGACCTTTGTTAGAGGCCTTTTCTGCTTCCATTGAGATTACTGCGTGATTTCTGTCCTTAGATCTATGTGGTACATTACATTTATTGATTTGCATATGTTGCATCACATCTCTGGAATAAAATCAACTTCATCATCGTGCATGATCTTTTTTGTATTTGACATTTAAAAAAATTTTACATAGGTATATCTTATATATTGGAGCATATTCCTGATCATGACTCCATATTCTTCCTTTCCTCCTCACTCACACCTCCACTTTGTCCCCCTTTGTTTTTCTACATAGTTTCATTTCTACTTTCTCTTTATATATGCATTCATTAATTTATGTAACTATATAAAATCCAGAAACAACAAATGAAAGAAAGCATATTAGTCTTTCTGAGACTGGCTAAATATGATCACCTCCATTAACATCCAGTTTTATACAAATGATATAACTTCATTCTTTTTTCTGATTGAAAAAACTCCATTATGTATACATGTCATATTTTCTTTTTTAAAAAGCTTTTTATGTACTTACTTTGTGTATGAGTATTACATTTAAGTGCAGTGCCTGTGGAAGTCAGAAGAGACCATCAAATCCCCTGGAACTGGAGTTACAGGCAGTTGTTAACTGCCATGTGGTGGGAACTGAACCCGGGTCTTTTGCAAAAAACGCTGAGCTATCTCTCCAGCCCATTTTTCTTTTTTCATGCCTCAGTTGTATTGTTGAATACTTAGGGTGATTCCATAACTTATTCTGAATAATGCTACAACAAACCACCGAGATTCCATCTTACCCAATCAGAATGATCTTTTGAATGTTTTTTAATTCAGTTTGCAAGTATTTATTGAGAATTGTATGTCTACGTTCATCAAATAAATTTTCTGTAGTTTTCTTCTTTGTTGTGTTTACTTTTAGAGGTATAATTAGAAGAAGTTTGCTCATTTCAGTAATTGTTTTCTTTTCTGTAGTTGGATTATTGTTTGTTCTTTTCTTTCTCCCCTATTAATATTTGGTATTGAATGGTTTGCTGAGTTGGACATAGTTATTAATTCTCCTTGGTTCATATATTACTCTTATTAAATTTACTTTTTCCTGCACTCATGATTTAGCTACTTTCTTATTTGTCTTATTTAGTATTCCTTTAAGTATCTCTTGCAATGTTAGCTTGATGGTTATAAATTTCTTTAGTTTGAAATTGTTCTGTAGTGTCTTCATTTCTTCATCAATTTAAAAGGATACTAGCTGGGCATGGTGGCACACGCCTTTAATCCTAGCACTCGGGAGGCAGAGGCAGGCAGATCTTTGTGAGTTCAAGGCCAGCCTGGTCTACAGAGCAAGTTCCAGGCCAGCTGGAGCTACAGGGATACCCTGTCTCGA
Source organism: Rhizomys pruinosus (assembly GCA_009823505.1). Lineage (NCBI taxonomy): Eukaryota > Metazoa > Chordata > Mammalia > Rodentia > Spalacidae > Rhizomys > Rhizomys pruinosus. Next base: position 225,302 of record VZQC01009053.1, on the reverse strand, counting down.
AAAAGGCAAAAAGAAAGAAAAAGGATACTATAGCAAGTAGTTCCATGTTTTCTTGACTTTTAGGGTTTCTGTTTTAAGGTTTGCTGTTCTGATATATTTGCTTTTGTAAGGGAGTTGGTGTTATTCTCTTGGAACTTTTAATATTGTTTCTTCATTTCTTAGTTTGGGTAGCTTGATTAAACTATGTTATGAAGAAGTCCCTGGTCATGATATTTGAAGTTTTAACTGCCTCTTGTGCTTAGATGTCCATTCATTTCTTTTCCCTAGATTTCAGAACTTTTCTGTTATAATTTTATCAAATGTATTTTCTATGCCTTCAGATTTTTGTATTTCATTTAGTATTTTTATTTTGTTTATGAGTGTATTGCTGCATGTGTGTAAGTGCATTGTGTTGGACAATGCCCTCAGGGTCAGAAGAAGGCGTCGGATTCCCTTGGAACTGGAGTTATGGATGGTTGTTAGCTGCTATGTGGGTGCTGGGAATCAAACCCAGTTCCTCTGTAAGAGCAGTCGGTACTCTTAACCACTGAGCCATCTCTCCAGCCCTGTCTATGCCTTCAGTTTTTATCTCAGTTCCTTCTTCTATTCCATAGATTCTTAGGTTTGGTCTCTTGATCATTTCTCATATTTCTTGGATATTGTGGTCATATTTTTGTTGATATCTGAATGCAACACTTCCTCTACTTTTTTTTCAATCCCTGATATTCTTTCTTCCATTGTTCTATTCTATTGATTATTTCCATTGTGTTTTTATTTGTTTCATTAAGTTTTCAAACATTTCTAATTTTCCAAACTCATTTTCTTTACCAACTTTCTCATTCATATTGATGGCTTTCTTATTGTGTGGTTAGTTTTAGACATAAACTACAGATACTTGGGAAGAGGGAACCTCAATTGGGGAAGATTCTCTGTCAAATTGGCCTGTAGTCATGTCTGTCAAGCATTTGTTTTTGATTGTTGAGTAATGTAGGTGGTACCCTGGGTGGTACTACCCTTGGACAGGTGGCCCTGGGTTGTATTATATAGCAGGCTAAGCCCAGGCCAAAGGACTCAGCTGGTAAGCAGAATTTGTCCAAGGTCTCTGTTTCAGTTCCTGCCCTGCTTCAGTTCCTGCCTTGGCTTTCCTTGACAAAATTTCAATTGGAAGGCTAAGATGAAATAAACCCTTACCCCCTCAAGTTCTTCTTGGTCGGTGTTTTTATCTCAGCAATAGAAAAGTAACTGATATAGAAATTGGTACCAAAGAATGGGTTATTGCTGTGATAGACCTGACCATATTGCTTGGGAGAGGATTGTGGAAGTTTTGGAGCTTTGGGCTAGAAAAACCACTGACAGCTCAGAGATTAATAAGCTATTTGGAAATTTGGAAAATAATGCTGAGAGCAAAGCAGATGTTGGAAGACTGGCTTGTGAAATTGCAGATTGCAGTCTGAAAGTCCCACAAAGACTCTATCTGGGTCATTCATGTGATATTTTGCATTGAGAACTTGTGGTTTCTGGTCATCTGAGCCTGAAGAATCTGCTGCGATGAATGCTAGATCAACACTAATGAAGTGAAACCTTTGCTTTATTGGGACTATTGATGCTGGTTAGCTGAGGCTGAAAAGTCAGCTGTGATTAAGAAGAGCTTGGTATCATTGAATTGAAATCTTTTGGGAAGTATTTCCTCGAGGTCAGCACACAAAAGTTGTGGTCCATGGTGATCAAGGCTGCATCTCAAGCTGGCACCTAATTTGATAATGTGTAAGAGTCTCCCCCATGATATTGAGTTTGGAAGCATAAAGGGGTCATGGAGAGCAGCTGAGGCTTGGCACTGTTTGACAGGGTTGAAGTCCCTGCAGAGAGGTTAGGAGGCTATTGATGAAAGTTCAGCCTCAGTTGCAGTGGATATCCCAGGATACTGATGATGCCAACACTGTGGGCCAAATACCAATGCCAGGCAGGTGTGGAGTGGAGTTTCTCTAAGCCTATGAGACAAGCTGTCTGTACTGCAGATGGCAGAACCAGATAATAGAGCTGCCCAAGCCCTTTGAAGCATGACTGTGAGTGGATCCCAGATGTCAGATATTGAACTACACTGCTGGACTTTGGATTTGCTTAACTGTACCCAGGTCTTCCCTTTTGAAATAAGAAAGTATTTAATCTGTTTTTGATTTTACAGGAACTCACAGTTAAGAGACTTTGGATTTTTAAAAGAGAACTTAGAAAAAAAAAAAGAGAACTTGGACTTAACATTAGATCTTGGGGATAAACAAAAAAGGGAAAGGTTATGGCTTAAAGTGATGTGCTTGTGTGTCAAGTTGGCAATTGGTCAGTTGTGTTGGTTAGTTTTTACCAACTCGACACAAACTCAGGACACCTAGGATGAAACAACCTCAAGTGAGGAAGTTTCTCTGTCAGATTGGCCTATGGGCATATCTTTTGGGATTTTCTTAATGATTGAATGAAGTAGGAGGGCCCCCAGGTGTTACCCCCCTAGGCAGGTGGTCCTGGGTTGTATATAAACACACACACACACACACACACACACACACACACACACACACAAAGCTGGCCGTGGTGGCGCACGCTTTTAATCTTAGCACTCAGGAGGCAGAGTCAGGTAGATCTTTGTGAGTTCAAGTCCAGCCTGGTCTACAGAGTGAGTTCCAGGACAGCTGGGACTACAGGGAGACCCTGTCTCAAGAAGACCAAAACAAAAACAAAACAAAACAAACAAACAAAAAACAGGCACACACCAGAAGAGCAAGCCAGTAAACAGTGTTCCTCTGTGGTCCACGCTTCAGTTCCTGCCTCCAGGTTTCTGCTTTGAGTTTCCTAGCCTGACTTCCCTCAAAGACAGACTGTGCCTTGGAAGTATAAAATGAAATGAACCATTTCTTCCCCAGGTTGTTCTTGGTCAGTGCTTTATCACAGCCACAGAAATCAAAATAGGATACTTATCAAGTTCCTGAATTTATTCCAGCACTTCATTCATCTGCTTGCTTACATCCTCTTTCAAGTCAGTGATCCTTTTTACAAGAAAGCATTTGAATTCTTGTCCAGCATTTTACCCATTTCGGTATTGTTGGGTCAGTAATTGAAGAGTTATATCTTTTGGAGGAGTCATGTTGCCTTGTGTTTTCAGGTGCTGTATGTTTTTGTGTTGCAATTTGTGCACCTGCTGTGATGGATAACTCTTCCATTTCTATTTAGATGTCTTGTTGTGAGCTTTCTTCACTTTAAGGTGCAATCCCCAGTACCACTCAAGGAGGAGAAAATAAACTGCTATAACAGCCATAACACTCAAATCAGATAGAGAATACATTTTAAATTGATTAAAGTCAAGTAGTATACCACTCACAAACATAGAAGACAAAAAGGTAAAAATAATGTAGAGTAAGCTATGGAGTTAAATATTTAGGGTAAAAATATGAATAATACTTGAATAAAGGAATGGTACAGGGAAATAGAAATAAGAAAGAATAATCTAGATTAAATAAAAGTACAGACGACCAGGAGGAAAAAGAAATAAACAACTGCAAAATAAAAAAAAAATGTCTAGGCTGGGTGTGGTGGCATCCCAGCACTTGGGAGGCAGAGGCAGGTAGATCTCCGTGAGGCCAGCCTGGTCTACATAACGAGTTCCAGGACAGCCAGAACTATAGGGAGACCCTGTCTCAAAAAGAAAATAAAAGAAAAAAGAAAAAGAAAGAAAAATGTATAAGCGAAATTAGATGAAAATAAAAATAGAAATAAGAGATAAAAACCTAAGGCTGGGGTTTTAGCTCAGTGGTACAACACTTGCCTAGCAAATATAGAGTTCTAGTTTCAAGCCCCAGCACCACCATAAAACATATGTGCTGTTTTGAAAAAAAATGTGTGTGTGTGTGTGTGTGTGTGTGTGTGTGTGTGTGTGTTGTAAAAGGAAATAAAGGAAAACCCAAGGGGCGAAGAGAACAAAAAGTAAAATATGAAAACAATGTATGAAAGCAGCTTCTATTTCAGTTCTCCACTATTGGAGCCTGCCAGGTAGATGTGATCACTGGTTAGTTGAAACTGGAGACCACTGTTTCATCTGATTTAAGCTGGGTGTTGAGCCCAGAGATATCAAGAGTTAGTGTCTCAACAGTGACTAAATCACTTTATGGACTTCCCTTCTTTGAGTACCAAGAGCCACTTTTCACCATTGTTAGATTTATAGGCTGTGGGCTGGACAGATTCTTGCTTCAGGGACTCTCCAATTTGTATACCTTGTGATGGCTAATGTCTAAGCCAAGGGGTGTCTTTCAATATGCTGAGATATGAAGAAGTGGGTGGAGCACTGATGTATATGGCTGGAGAGACTGTCTCCATGCTTTTTCTTCTAAGAATTAAATACCTTGTGGGAAAGAGGAGGTTGTGGTGGATATTCATTGAGCTTTCAAGTTCTCAGTCTAGCAAGAGGAAAACTATGCTAGCCATGGATTTTGAGCATCTACTGCCTTATGGCTGGGAATTTTCATTCTCTGTAGTTGTCCTATTCCTGCTAAAGCTACCAATAGCTTATTTCTTAACAACTTGGGTCTCCTGCTACTGGAGCTTCTTAGTGTGTCTTTGTCCAGTACTCCCCCTAAACCATGGCTACCTTGTACATCCACCTCCCACCCATGGGATGTGGCATTTTTTCCCCAGTCTCTGGCTTGTGATTCTTCTTTTCAGGTACCTAGAGTAGATAATTCTGAAGCAATATGACCCCTCTCAAGATGGCACCTGAGTATAACTCTCTGTGTTATGGGAAATGCCAAAATGAGCTGCTTCTCCAATGTTGACTTGTCACACAGGAATCAATCTCACACCAAATTTTCAAAGTTTATGAAAACTGTGTCTTTATCTTGTATCTGGGGCTCTCTCTCTCTCTCTCTCTCTCTCTCTCTCTCTCTCTCTCTCTCTCCCTCTCCCTGTCCCTCTCCCTCTCCCTCTCCCTCTCCCTGTCCCTCTCCCCCTCCCTCCCTCCCTCCTTCTCCCCCTCCCCTCCACCATGCTGTTTGACTTACCTCATGGAAGAGTCTTAGTCTCATGCCCCCAGTGCCTTGTCTAGGAAGCTGGCAGGACTGATTGCTCATTCTCCCGGTATGGATTTTCTATTTGTCAGGCTTTTCAGCTATTTTACAATCCCTTTTGTGATTTCTGTTGTTCTCACTCTTTCTGTATTTATCTGTCCTTTGTTTCCCTGAGTTTTCTAAATTCTGGCATCACACGGAGGTGGCTTCTAATCTAACATCTTAGAGCATTCTCTTTGTACTATAGTTCTGTAAGGTATTGCTTTCATGGGAAATTGGATAAAAGTTACATAGGACCTCCTTATACATTTTTGTTGAATTTTTGTGATCTTCATACAATATAATTTGATAATATTTAGATCTGCTCCCTTATGTGTATCTCCGTTACTACTCCCCACCAAATTTAATGTACCCAATTATATATAATAAGACCTATACAGTCTAATTTGTATTCCCCGATAGACATTGTTATATTATTTCTGGTAACTTTACGTGAAATTACAATAATTTTAATTCAAAAATAACACTTGAAAGAAAAGCAAGAAACACAAGAATATTTGGAGTGCTTTGGTATTAGAACTCAATATAATATGATTTCAATAAACAGCAAGTTAAAAGAAACATGCACAATAGAATGAAAATGGCAGATTTGAATAATTATGAACCAAATAACATAATTATAAAGCCAACAAACAGAAACAAAATTGCACAAAACAGTTATAATTGAAAATAGAATCACTGGTATGTATTATAGTAATCATAGTGAATCAAAACTTTAAAAAAACAAAGTGATTATTCAATCATGTACAGGATAATAATTATGGAAAACAAACACACTATAACTAGGTTGTTTAAAAATCTTCAAAGTCTTCGAAAAAGCATCAAATTATGCAGAAAGGTATTTAGAAATAAAATACAGGGACATTTCTATGAAACAAGAGAAGAATGGACTCCATAGACCAAAAGTTGCGTACTGTGTTCTAAAAAAATATTTTTAAATGACTAATAATGAGATTTATGATAAAGTAAACTTTTGAATGTCAAGGATAAGTAAATAATTTTTAAGGTTCATAGATAGAAAAATATGAGATGTTTATATAAGAAGGAAAAATGAGCCACCAAGTCTTGGATTTCACAGAAAAATTTTATATCCAAATGTAAAGAAGCAAGTATGACGTGTTGATTCCAATGTAGCATACCTAGTCAACTAGTTTTTCAAATAGAAAGGCAGAACTCAAGGAACACAGCACTCATAAGTCCTCCTAAGGTATCAATCTAACAATGAGAAAAATCAAATTTAAAATTCCCTGAAAAAGCCGGACGTGGTGGTGCACGCCTTTAATCCTAGCACTCGGGAGGCACAGGAAGGCGGACCTTTGTGAGTTCAAGGCCAGCCTGGTCTACAGAGCGAGTTCCAGGACAGCTAGGGTTACAGGGAGACCCTGTCTCGAAAAGACAAAAAAAAAAATCCCTGAAAATAGAGAGTTCACAGTAAAGGAAAGAATGGTGGTACTGAATTCGTTTAAGTAAATAAATATTAATACTCTCTATATAGAGAATATAAATAACTGAAGTAATGTTGATAATAAAGCATGTAACAGCTAACAACATTAATAAAGGAAAGCCATAACTAATGAATATCTGGACTTTGAAGAAGAAAGATAGGCATAGGTGTAACAGTGATAATCTTATCTTCCATAGTTTGGCATCAGTATCTCTTGAGGCGAAACAATATTTACCCAAAGGTTGGCAGTTCCTGTAGTTTCATTTCAGTCCTCAGTTAAATTCAAGTAAAATTAAATTGACTACTTTTTAATAAAACTGGCCTACACACTAGGATCCCATTTCATAAAAATCATTTTTATCTAGCAATCCATCTCTTTTCTGAATATGTGCATAGGGAGGTGTCTGAAATGATGTTCACTAAATATTAATGGTTGATTGTTTCTGGGCGGTGATATTTGGAGCTATCTTTTGCTTTAAATTTTTTATGATATGGTAATATGATTTTTCATTTTTTCAGAAGAAAGAAAACTTTATTGCTCTTTTTTTGTACTGGAATAAAATTTTATCTTATATACCAGAACTTGTAAATCTTTAGTCAAATAGAAATATTCTTTATGGAATGAAATGACATCTCCCTCTTATGGAAGAACATGCATGTATCAATGATAAATTATGTAATTAGCACCCATCGTGGGCCTGAAGAAATACTGGGTCCTACAGGAAACAAGAACGATACATGCACATTAGGGAAAGGTCTCTTAACAGACAGATATGTCAATATGAGATCAGCCCATCTGTTCAAATACATAGAATAGATGTATATACCAAACATTGTTCAATGTACAGAGAACACAAAGAAGCATGTTCTCTTAAGGAACTTATGATCCAGCTGGGAAGACAAAACATGAGTATATAATTTTATTATTATGTGCACAGTATGATAATTGCTAAAATGCAAGTATGCCACTAGTGCAATATGAACAACAGAAAGAATAAAAGAAGCCACTGGTGTAGTTAGCACAGAAGCAGTGTTAAGGTTTTAATGTGCAATGCCTCCTACAGGCTCATATATTTGAATGCTTGGTTCCCCAGATGGTGGTGCTGTTTTGAGATATTATAGAACTTGAAGAGGTACAGCCTAGCTGGATGAAATGAGTCACTAGGAGTGGGTGGGTCTTATGTGCTATCATAAGGCCCTACTTCCTGTCTGAGCTCTCCACTTCCTGATCTTCAGAGATATAAGCAAATTGCTCCATGCTCCTGCCACCCTGGAACAGTCATGCCTTTCCCAATTTGATGAATTATATCCCCTTAAACCGTGATCCAGAATAAGCCCTCTCCCTTAAATTGCTTCTTGTCAGGCGTTCGGCTGAAGTGATAGGAAAAATAAGTAATACAATCATCAGTAAAGACAAACTTTGGTGAGCTGACCACAGCTTGTGTTTAATAGTGCAAATTCTTTGTGCCAGGCTCTCTCTTACTGTTTCCCACATTTTATAACAGACAATCATAAATGAGCCTCTGCCACACCTCAAGATCATGATAGTCGATGACAATTCAACTTGGTAAACATTTGTGACCCATTGTTCCAAGTCTTGAGCTGGAGACTCAAAAGTAAATAACACACAGTTCTTTCCTCAAAGAAAACATAAAAGATGGCAATTAACATTTCTCAAAGATTCACTCATACTGAGCCTATGGAATTTCACTTTATTCTTTCAGCAAACCTATGAGATAGATAACGTTTTTTTTTTTCTATAGGAAGAGGAGTTGAGGCGCAAAAACTTAGGTAGCTTAAAACCACATCGTAAGCCGGGCGTGGTGTGCACACCTTTAATCCTAGCACTCGGGAGGTAGAGGCAGGCGGATCTTTGTGAGTTTAAGGCCAGCCTGTTCTACAGAGTAAGTTCCAGGACAGCTGGGACTACAGGGAGACCCTGTCTCACAAACACAAAAACAAACAAACAAACAAAAAACCATTGTTATTTGAATACATATCTGTATATCTATTGAGAAGAACAAACATTTGTAACACATTAATAAGGGATATTTGCCACAAGAGCATATGAACAGAGTATTTTTAAATGTTTGGAAGAGTCTTCCCCAATGTGACTTATCTTTGTGGTGGATGGAGGGAATGGAGCTGGAGGGAATTCCATAAAATAGAAGAGAATAGATGTCTAAGAAGGCATAGCCACTCTACTGTATTTTAAATAATGATTTGAAAAACTTGACCCTTCTTTACGGGAATTGAAGAAGTAAAAGGTAAATGTAACTTCATTAGCTCCATTAGATCTATTAAATCATTTGAAAATATTATTAGATAGATGTAATCATAATGTTCTGACTACTTTCTCAGTATCCATACCCCTCCTCCATGCAATAACCTCAAAGCTTATTACATTTCCTCCCCAAATTAAAGTCTTGAAAATATTAATTTATATTTTGACATTCCCTGAGGATGTAGCCTGAAATAATAATAGCAGTGACTGACAAAGTCAGATGAGTACTTTCTGTGTCAGGTCAACCTGACCTTTGTCATTCAGGTCCACAGAAAACTTCAAACCAGTCTCATTTGACAGGTGGCCAAAGCACAGTGTTACTACCTCAAATTACTGTGTGATAGTGCCCCTCTGTTTCAGAACTCTGCTGTAGCAGAACTCTCCTGCAGTTCTGAGATCTCCAGATGTCTCTTATCGTTTCTTTCAGATGATGAAATGTTCCCAAACAATCGTATGCATTCACTCACTCATCCAAATCCACTTGTCATCTACCCACAATGCCAGCCACTTACACTCAAGAAATCATCTTTGAAAATTAATCATGTGTCAGAAAGGTTGTAGATATCTGGAATAGAGAAAAAGAACAGAGGGCTGGAAAGATTGCTAACTGATTAGGAGTGCTTGATCCTCTTGCAGAGGACCTGAGTTCAGTGAACAGCCATGTCCTCAGGTAGCTCATAACCACCTATAACTCTAGTTTCAAGGACTCTGATCCCCTCTTTTGGCCTCTGTGTATACATACTGCATATACAGACAAGCAGGCACACACACACACACACACACACACAAATAAAATATATACAGCCAAGCAGGCACATACACACACACACACACACACACACACACACACACGCACACACACACAAATAAAATAAATATATACAGATGAACAGACACACACACACACACAAATAAAATAAATATATACAGATGAGCAGGCACACACACACAAATAAAATAAATATATACAGACAAGCAGGCACACACACAAATAAAATAAATATATACAGTCAAGCAGGCACACACACACACACAAATAAAATAAATATATACAGACGAGCAGGCACACACAGACAGATAAAATAAATATATACAGATGAGCAGGCACACACATACAAATAAAATAAATATATTTTTATTAAAAAAGAAACATCCTACTCCTGAGTGATGACCATTTCTGAACTCCCCAGGATTGGAGTGGAGATAGGTTCTTGGGGTAGAAGACTTTAACCAGAAAGGTCCCAGACAAACTATGATGAATTAGCCACTATTTCCTTTTACAGCAATCACAATCAAAGAAAAACCCCAACATCCTAACCTTTACTTACTCCAGTATACAAAAGAATGCTTAGCACTTAATGAAAGCTATCTGTTGACTGACAAAGCACACAAGTGACTCAAAAATATTATGAGAGGACACTTTGGAAAGGTAGGTTCATTCATTCAACAAATACTTATGAAGGATCTACTGTGTGATTGACAGGACTAACCACTAGAGATAACAATGAAGAGTAAAACCAGACATGTTTGCTACACCAATGGTTTTTACAGTATAATAGAAAATAGGCATTTAAACAATTACAACAAAATCAGTGGATACTATGGGACCATATAGTAGGAGAACTTCCTCTAGTGCATTGATCACAGAAGACTTTCTAAGACCAAGTAACATTAAAGGTGAGACTCTTAAGATGACTAGAAAGGACAAAATTGGGTGTGGAGTAGAGAAATAACTTACTTAAGTCAAATGATCTCTGGGAAGACACTCTAGATGGGAGAAGATGGCTTTAGCAGCAACCCCAAGTTCATCCCCAGGAGCTTCATTGACCTCAGGCCTTTAATGCCAATACCTGCTTCTCTTTAGACATCTTACTCAAAGATCATTTTCTCTCTAAAGCCTTTCCTGTCCTTCCCAAACAAAATGATTTTTTCCATGTGAGACAGAGACACAATGGTCATTAACTCCTGCTTTAAATATCTTCAGAATATCATTAGACTGTATCATTGGTCTTCTTTACATCTTCTTAGGGCCACATGATGACATGCTGTATTGCTCTGGCTCAAATGATTATGAGTCTTGATCTCTCTCTCTCTCTCTCTCTCTCTCTCTCCATATTTCAACCAAATGATTTCACTGTAGTAAAAGATCCAACAGAGTCATTGAGACATGAACCCATCCATCCCGAGCTCACCGGACAACAAACCGACATGAGCCAGAAATGCATTTTTTGTTGAGAGTTCATCTGTTACTGCAACTAACAATATTCACCCTGACTATTGCACTGTCTTCTACCCTGATCAGATCTCAGCTCCATTTTTTTTTGCAGTATTGGGTCACAACACCATTTTCAATTATTTAGTTCACTGGCTTGTTTATATGAATGTCTCCCTCTATTAGAAACTAAGTCCCATGATGTATCTTATTCCTTGCTGAATCTTCAGAAGCTAGCACAATTCTTAGCACACACAAGTATTTTAACTGTTTGCTGAATGAATGAATAAATGAACACACAATGCCCAGCCTTCTGGGCTTTCTTGCTTTCTCTTTAAAACCTAGGCTTGCACTGGAAAGAAAATCAAACTTTCAGTTTTCCTTTAGCATAGTTTTCCTTCTCTAAAGGAATTGTACTGAATTTTAAGGTAAAATAAAAAATAGCATGAGTATGGAGTCAGATTTCTAGTGTACAGATTCTGAATTCTCCAATGATGGCAATGAGAAGCTTTCTTTATTGAGTCCCCAAAGCCTCTTCCTTGAAACAGATACACTGTTTAGTCCAGTGAGCCCAGGATTTGCCTCTGTTTTCACCACTTCCGCATACAAAACTCACTCCAGTGAGCAGCAGCTTCCTGCACCCGGGTGCCTGAGGAGTGCTTGATGAGCAGATGAGACTCAGCAGCTTCACCATGTTCTTTCCTCCTCCTCTGTCCTGCACCCTCCCTATTTTACTCCCAAGACCCTCTGAATGTATCCGGCTCCAAACCTTCTCACCTATGTCTTTTCATTTCTAGCTAACAGCAGCTAAAAACTTGACTCTGTTGTTTGCAATTTCCCAAGCCTTGAAAAGGTTCACACTTCAATTCTAGTGTCTGGCTTGCAGTGACCACTTAGTTCATAGGTGGTTTGCTGGAGAGGAATGATTATCACTCTCCAGTATCCAAACTGGTCCTGGAGCTTTTTATATGAGATCAGGAGAAGCCTCTCTGCCTCTCCTTTGTAGAGCACTACACCATACCCAGAAAAAGCCTGAAGTGAGAATTTGAACTCTGCAGAGGTATTCACCTCAATAGAAACATGTTAATATAAAATAGGAAATACAGAACAAGCTTTAAACAGTGACTACATGAGGAAAAAGAATGCTAGACTGTGTTCACTGTACTTATATGATATACAAGTCTTTGTAAAAGGAAACAGCTTTTCTTCTGTGTTTACTGGCCAGTAAACTTAACATGAACCAAGGCAAAAAAAGAAGAACTAGATTATAATAAAGAGATAGTCACTGGATACAAGTGCCATAAGCTTGGACATTACTCGTGCTCTGCGAATAAAGACTGTTATGCTTCATTTCAGCATGGAGCCCAACATTTGTGCTTCATCCCCATTGGTTCACTACAATGAAGTCTGTTGCCCATCAGACAACTATGCATTCTATATGGAATCCCTAGAGGATCATTCAGTTCCTGGCATAGACAACTTAGTCAATATTTGATCAGTAGATAAGTTCTCAACAAATAGCCATTTTTTTCATGAAGATCAAATTCTTTGTTCAGAGAAATCTTGTCAATTCTTGATTAACAGGAGATTTCATCTTCATGTTCAAGTGTTCACTTGGTTAACAAAAGGGAAAGATAAAGGAAAAGTCCAGGCCAACATGACACACATATAATGTGTATATACATACATATAAGCATATACACATAAAATAAAACTATGTGAATATTTCAATCCATATGGAACATAAAATTTATTTCAAAAATAAAATTAAGTGAACTAGTAATATAAATTTAGATATGAGAGCTACATACCTATCTATATATATTCTATATATATATATATATAATCTAGGTCATGTATATACACATTATATGTTGTGTCATTTGTTGGCCTGGACTTTTCCTTTATCTTTCCCTTTTGTTAACCAAGTGAACACTTGAACATGAAGATGAAATCTCCTGTTAATCAAGAATTGACAAGATTTCTCTGAACAAAGAATTTGATCTTCATGAAAAAAATGGCTATTTGTTGAGAACTTATCTACTGATCAAATATTGACTAAGTTGTCTATGCCAGGAACTGAATGATCCTCTAGGGATTCCATATAGAATGCATAGTTGTCTGATGGGCAACAGACTTCATTGTAGTGAACCAATGGGGATGAAGCACAAATGTTGGGCTCCATGCTGAAATGAAGCATAACAGTCTTTATTCGCAGAGCACAGTAATGTCCAAGCTTATGGCACTTGTATCCAGTGACTATCTCTTTATTATAATCTAGTTCTTCTTTTTTTGCCTTGGTTCATGTTAAGTTTACTGGCCAGTAAACACAGAAGAACAGCTGTTTCCCTTTTAACAAAGACTGGTATATCAATAAGACAGTGACACCAGTCTAGGCCTCTTTTTCCTCAGGTAGGTCACTGTCTAACGCTTGTTCTGAGTTCCTCTTTGTATATTAACATGGGTTGCTATTGAGGGGAACCACCGCTCTGCATGAGTTCCAAAGGTTTCCACTGTTCCAGGCGTTCTGCGGTGGGTATGGGGGGAGTGCTTACCAAGGAGAGGCAGAGAGGCTTCTCCTGATCTCATATAAAAAGCTCCAGGACCAGTTTGGATACTGGAGAGTGATAATCATTCCTCTCCAGCAAACCACCTATGAACTAAGTGGTCACTGCAAGCCAGACACTAGAATTGAAGTGTGAAACCTGTGTCAAGGCTTGGGAAATTCAAACATACAGAGTCAATTTTTTAGCTGCTGTTAGCAGAAATGAAAAGCCATCGTGAGAAGGTTTGGATGCCGGATACCATTTGAGGGTCTGGGAGTAAAATCGGGAGGTGCAGGGACAGAAGGAGGAGAGGAGGAGGAAAGAACATGGTGAAGCTGCTGAGTCTCATCTGCTCATCAAGCACTCCTCAGGCACCCGGGTGCAGGAAGCTGCTGCTCACTGGAGTGAGTTTTGTATGCGGAAGTGGTGAAAACAGAGGCAAATCCTGGGCTCACTGGACTAAACAGTGTATCTGTTTCAAGGAAGAGGCTTTGGGGACTCAATAAAGAAAGCTTCTCATTGCCATCATTGGAGAATTCAGAATCTGTACACTAGAAATCTGACTCCATACTCATGCTATTTTTTATTTTACCTTAACATTCAGTACATTCCTTTAGACGAATGAAAACTATGACTAAAGGAAAACTGAAAGTGATTTTCTTTCCAGTGCAAGCCTAGGTTTTAAAGAGAAAGCAAGAAAGCCCAGAAGGCTGGGCATTGTGTGTTCATTTATTCATTCAGCAAAACGAAGTTAAAAATTTACTTGTGTGTGCTCAGAATTTGTGCTCGCTCTGAAGATCAGCAGGAATATAATACATCATGTGGACTTTAGTTTCTAACTAGAGGGAGACATTCATATATAAACAAGGCCAGTTGAAACTACTATAATTGAACATGTGTGTGACCCAATTACTGCAAAAAAAAAAATGGAGCTGAGATCTGATCAGGGTAGAAGACAGTGCAATAGTCAGGGTGAATATTGTTAGTTGCAGTAACAGATGAACTCTCAACAAAAAATGCATTTCTGGTTCCTGTCGGTTGTTGTCGGTGAGCTCGGGAAATTTTGGATGGGTTCATGCTCAATGACTCTGTGGATCTTTTACACAGTGAAGCTTCATTGGTTGAACTATGGAGGAGAGAGAGAGGAGAGAGAGAGGAGGACTCAAGACTCCAAATCATTTGAGCCAGAGCAATACAGCATGTCATCATGTGGCCCTAAGAAGATGTAAAGAAGACCAATGATACAGTCTAATGATATTCTGAAGATATTTAAAGCAGGAGTTAATGACCATTGTGTCTCTGTCTCACATGGAAAAAATCATTTTGTTTGGGAAGGACAGGAAAGGCTTTAGAGAGAAAATGATCTTTGAGTAAGATGTCTAAAGAGAAGCAGGTATTGGCATTAAAGGCCTGAGGTCAATGAAGCTCCTGGGGATGAACTTGGGGTTGCTGCTAAAGCCATCTTCTCCCATCTAGAGTGTCTTCCCAGAGATCATTTGACTTAAGTAAGTTATTTCTCTACTCCACACCCAATTTTGTCCTTTCTAGTCATCTTAAGAGTCTCACCTTTAATGTTACTTGGTCTTAGAAAGTCTTCTGTGATCAATGCACTAGAGGAAGTTCTCCTACTATATGGTCCCATAGTATCCACTGATTTTGTTGTAATTGTTTAAATGCCTATTTTCTATTATACTGTAAAAACCATTGGTGTAGCAAACATGTCTGGTTTTACTCTTCATTGTTATCTCTAGTGGTTAGTCCTGTCAATCACACAGTAGATCCTTCATACGCTTATTTGTTGAATGAATGAACCTACCTTTCCAAAGTGTCCTCTCATAATATTTTTGAGTCACTTGTGTGCTTTGTCAGTCAACAGATAGCTTTCATTAAGTGCTAAGCATTCTTTTGTATACTGGAGTAAGTAAAGGTTAGGATGTTGGGGTTTTTCTTTGATTGTGATTGCTGTAAAAGGAAATAGTGGCTAATTCATCATAGTTTGTCTGGGACCTTTCTGGTTAAAATCTTCTACCCCAGGAACCTTTCCCTAACTCCACTCCAATCCTGGGCAATTCAGAAATGGTCATCACTCAGGAGTAGGATGTTTCTTTTTTAATAAAAATATATTTATTTTATTTGTATGTGTGTGCCTGCTCATCTGTATATATTTATTTTATCTGTCTGTGTGGGTGCCTGCTCGTCTCGTATATATTTTTTTATTTGTGTGTGTGTGGTGCCTGCTTCGCTGTATTATATTATTTTATTTGTGTGTGTGCATGCCTTGTCTGTATATATTATTTTATTCGTGTGTGTGTGCCTGCTCATCTGTATATATTTATTTTCTTGTGTTGTGTGTGATGTCTGTTCATCTGTATATATTTATTTTATTTGTGTGTGTGTGCGTCGTGTGTTGTGTGTGTTGTGTGTGTGTGTGTGTGTATGTGCTCTGTTGCTGTTAATATTTATTGTGTGTTGTGTGTGTTGTGGGTGTGCCTGCTTGTCTGTATATGCAGATGTCTACCAAAGAGGCCAAAAGAGGGGATCAGAGTCCTTGAAACTAGAGTTATAGGTGGTTATGAGCTACCTGAGGACATGGCTGTTCACTGAACTCAGGTCCTCATGCCAAGAGGATCAAGCCACTCTAATCAGTTAGCAATCTTCCAGCGCCTTCTGTTCTTTTCTCTATTCCAGATCTCTACAACCTTTCTGACACCCAGGATTAATTTTCAAAGATTTTGGAGTTTCTTGAGTGTAAGTGGCTGGCCTTTGTCTGTCTTTGTTTTTATGTTTATATATACTCCGCTCTTCTCTCCGCACTCGCACAGTCGCCACTCCGTTTGAGCTCCGCTTCCAGCTTCAGCAGTAAATAACGATCACATTCGAGACGACAGGGGGACACCGGCAAGAGAGCCTTGTCGTGTAAGTGCCGCTTACCTACGATTTGTTTGTGACAAAACATCCCTTTCATCATCTGAAGAATCCCGCAGAACTACAGCGATACAGGAGACATCTGGATGTATCTCATCATCACGGCAGGCGAGTTCTGCCTATACAATTCCTGCACATGAGTTCCTGCCTTTACTCCAGCCTTTACTTGTCCTAGAATACATTCCGGAGGGGAATACTATCACACAGTAATTTGACTTATTCTGTGGTATAACACATGTGCTTATCGGCCACCCTGTCAAATGAGATGGTTTTGAAGTTTTCCTGCGGACCGACAATGGACCCAAAAGGCCTCAGGTTGACCTGATCCACAGCAAGTACTCCTCTGACTTTTTCCGTCACTGCTATTATTCCTCTCTTCAGGCTACATCCTTCAGGGAATGTCAGAAATTATAAATATAAATTAATATTTTCAAGACTTTAATTTGGGGAGGAAATGTAATAAGCTTTGAGGTTATTGCATGGAGGAGGGGTTTATCCCTTATTTATCCGGTATATGAGAAAAGTAGTCAGAACACATTATGTAATCTCACATCTATCTGGAATACATATTATATTTTCGTACAAATGATTTTAACTAGATTCTACATGGAGCTATATGAATTGTTTAACTTTCTACACTTCCCATGACTGTTTGACCATGTAGCTGTCCATTCTCCGTAAAGAAGGGTCCACAGTTTACATTTCACATCATTATTGAAAATACAGTAGAGTGGCTCTGCCTTTCTAGACATATTCTCTTCTATTTAGGGAATTCCCTCCAGCTCCATTCCCTCCATCCACCACAAAGATAAGTCACATTGGGGAAGACTCTTCCAAACATTTAAAAATACTCTGTTCATATGCTCTTGTGGCAAATATCCCTTATTAATGTGTTACAAATGTTTGTTCTTCTCAATAGATATACAGATATGTATTCAAATATACAATGGTTTTTGTTTGTTGTTTGTTTTTTGTGTTTTTATTTTATTTTTAGTTTTCTGAGTCAGGGTTGGCTTAAAATTTGCTATTTAGAATCAGGCTGGCCTTACAACTCACCAAAGATCAGCCTGCCTCTACCTCCCGCGGCTAGATTAAAGGTGTGCACTACCACGTCCCGCTTTACGATGTGGTTTTAAGCTACCTAAGTTTTTGCGCCTCAACTCCTCTTCCTATAGAAAAAAAAAAAAAAACGTTATCTATCTCATAGGTTTGCTGAAAGAATAAAGTGAAATTCCATAGGCTCAGTATGAGTGAATCTTTGAGAAATGTTAATTGCCATCTTTTATGTTTTCTTTGAGAAAAGACACTTGTGTTATTTACTTTTGAGTCTCCAGCTCAAGACTTGGAACAATGGGTCACAAATGTTTACCAAGTTGAATTGTCATCGACTATCATGATCTTGAGGTGTGGCAGAGGCTCATTTATGATTGTCTGTATAATAATGTGGTAAACAGGAAGAGAGAGCCCTGGAACAAAGAAGTGTTCACTATTACACAAGCTGTTTGTCAAGCTCACCAACGTTTGTCTACTGATGATTGTCTTCAATTTTTTCCTATCACTTCAGCGCAACGCCTGGACAAGATAAGCAATTTAAGGGAGAGGGCTTATTCTGGATCACGGTTTAAGGGGATATAATTCATCAAATTGGGAAAGGCATGACTGTTCCAGGGTGGCAGGAGCATGGAGCAATTTGCTTATATCTCTGAAGATCAGGAAGTGGAGAGCTCAGACAGGAANTACTAAGGATATTAAGCTTCATTAAAGATACATAAATGACTCATAAGGAAAAATGACAGGTGGATGCTGGAGAAATTCTTGTGCATAGACCATATGATTTTTTGTATTTCCTTTTGATTATTTTTGTTAGTACTTTGAGAATTTCATACAATGTATTGTGATCATATTCAACACAATCCCCCACTTCCTCCCAGGTCCTCTCTCATTCCATATATATTCTTAATCCATCAAGTCCAAATTATGCTGGCTCTATAACTCTTGAGTGTGTGTCCATGCACTGAAGTGTGGTCGACCTACCAGAGACCACACTCTTTTTTATTTATTATTTTTATTTGATGTAACTCTATTGCCTCCATGTAAGTGTACCCCATGTTGTGCAATGGCCAAAGGAGGTCAGAGGAGAGCTTCAGCTTCCCTTGGAAGTGGAGTTATAAAGAGTTGTCAGCTGCCATGTAGGTGCTGGGAATCAAACCTGGGTCCTCCGCAAGAGCAGGCAGTGCTTTTAACAGGTGAACCATCTCTCCAGCCCCAAGAGACCACACTCTTTAAGAAAACTTCCTCTCCCTCTCCCAGTGACTATAAATTACTAATAGTTCATCTCTCTGCTTCATGCTGGGATTTTATCTGGCTGAGATTATACAGGTCTTATACATGCTGTCATACCCACTAGGAGTTCATATATGCACCTACCCTCTTCTGTCCAGAAAATTCTTGTTTCATCGTAGTCATCTACTGCTGATGACTCTTACAGTCTTTCCACCCCCTCTTTCACAATGATCCCTGGGTCTCCACAGGAGAGGAGGTCTCATTTAGGGCTGAGCTTTCCTCAGTCTCTTATTCTCTGCTCCTTGGCCAGTTGAGGCTCTGTGTCTTAACTGCTATCTGCTATCGAAATAAGTTTCTCTAAAGAGGTTTGAGAGATATAATGATTGTCATTAGGAGTCAGCTCAACACTATGCTAATTTAGCAGAATAATAGTAGTAGGTTCTCCCCTAGGGCCTATGACCTGTCTAGTTTCAGGTTCTTGGCCCAGCTAACAGTGCCAGATATGGGTTTCATCTTGGGGAGTGCACTTTAAATCCAATCATAATGTGGTTGGTTATTCTCAAGATATTTGTGTCACTATTGCACTAGTGAGAATATATATGTATATATATATGCATATATATGTATATATATATGCATATATATGTATATATATATATGTATATATATACATATATATATGAGTTTCTACAGTAGGTTTCCGTATGACTTTTTCAAAAGATCTGTAGTGTTAGCTATCCCTCCCTGTATCCCTCCTTTACTGTGCCATCTGATTCTCCATTCCATTTAATTCTTCTTGTTTCGTTATTTCTGTCTTACTTCATAGAACTGGATTCTATCTCCCTTCCCTGGAAGCCCCCTCCCCCATGGCACCTAAATATAGTTTCCTGATCTCTATTGATTTTTCAAGTTAAGCACATATAAGTAAAGACTGAAAGCTGCTGGCCACCCTATGAGAGAAGACGTGATATTTGTCTTTGTGGTTCTAGATTACCTCATTCAGGATGATTGCTTTTTTTTCCATTCATTTACCCATTACTTTCAGGATTTTGCTTTTCTTTTTTGAATACATATGTGTGTAAGTGAACCCACCCATGTCATTCAGTCCCTAGAGAGGTCAGAAGAGGATGTTGGATCCCTTAGACCTGGAGTTACAGAGGGTTGTTCCCCACCATTTGGGTGATGAGAACTGAACCCGAATCCTCTTCAAGAGGAGCCATTGCTCTTAACTGCTAAACTGTCTCTCCAGTCTGATTTTGTTTTTTGTAACAACTCAATCATATTTCATTGTGTACGTGTACCAAATTTTCATTTCCATTCATCACGTGGTGAACACCTACATTGTTTCCATTTCTTGGCTATTGTGAATTGAGAAGCAATGAACATAGATGAGCAGGTATCTCTGTGGTAGGATATAGAGTCCTTCAGGTATATGCCTAAGAGTGATATGTCTGGATCACATGGTAGGTCTGTTTCTAAATCTTTGAGGAACCTCCATACAGAATTCCATAGTGGCTTATATTTATGAAACTTTGACTACGAAGATTCATTGTTTCTCAAATGAAATTTCTACTCCTTGTCTTTCCAGGGAATTCCTACATATATGTTCTAGTCTGTCTTCCATTGCTGTGACAAAACACTCTGACCGACACCAACTTGGGGAGGAAAGGGCTTATTCAGCTGGGTCACAGTTCATCACTCAGGGAGCCCAAGGCAGGAACTCAGGGTAGGAACCTGGAGGCAGGAGCTGAAACACAGGCCATGGACGAATGCTGTTCACTGGCTTGCTCCCCTGGCTCATGCTCAGCCTGCCCTCTTATACCATACACAACAACCTGCCCAGGGTGGCACCACTCATTGTGGGCCGGGCCCTCCCACACTGCTCGACCATAAAGACAATACTCCACAGATGTGGCCACAGGCCAATCCAATGGAGCCAGTTCCCCAATTGAGGCTCCCTCAACCCAGGTGTGTCAAGTTGACACTAAAGCTATCCAGCACAATATACTTAATAATCTAGTATAAGCTTAACCTCTCTGAGGTCTTATCTCTCCTTTTTCTTCATTCCAAAGGGGATAATTCTCTCTAAGTTATTTTTCCAGTCTCATTTTGTTACTATTTGCACATGAAATGCCTCCTGTGCCATGTTCATATACTGGGGGCTTGGTTGCCCATCTAATGGACTTTGGGGAAATAATTGAATCATAAAAACTTTGCCTTCATGAATGGATTCAAATTTGAGTAGATGGTAGAACTGTGGAAAAAGGTGCCTGATTGGGGCAAATAAGTCACTAAGGCCATGTTCTTGAGGACTGTATCTTGTTTGTGCCTCTCCCTTGCTCTTGTACTTCCTATGTATCCTGAGATATACACATGCTTCCTCTGAAGCAGGAAAGAAGGTGAACTATGAGAACATGTTGAGAAAAGACTGGGATCGGGAGGAGGCTCTTCACTCTTGAAACCTCATTTGCTTTTATGACTGAGAAAGGCAACAGTCTTCAGGCTTCACTAATACAGACCTAATGGGCCACTGAAATAATATGTTTTCCAAAAAGTACCTTGTCAAATTCAATAAATTGTGCTCACTTAGGGCCAGATGCATTCCCAAAGATACTTCAATCAAGAATGTCAAGGGCAGCAATTAAACTACACTTACTTAGGGTAAAATGATGTGTTACCATATGTTCCTAGCACTCCCCTCTCTTAGACTTAGATGATTCCCTTCACAAATCCATCTTACAACTTTGTTTACTGGGGAAAATTCTTCACTTTGAGCCTTGTTACAAATTACATTATTTGGGCAATCTTAGTAAGAAGTTGATGATTCTTTGGAATATTTAGAGTTGTAACTTGAGAGCCACACCAAAATTCTATATAGCCCCAGTGTAAAGAAACCTAATTATGAGTTTCTCTTAGAGAAGCCCACACTTGTCCTAGCATGTCCGTTTCTCTCTTCTACACCCAATCCTTGGCACCTTATTTTTCAGTATTTTTATTCTATTTTTTAAAAAGATTTTTAAAAATATGCTTGTGTGTAAGTGCACCCATGTTGTACACTGCCTGTGGACATCAGAAGAAGGCATCAGATCCCCTGGAACTGGAGATATAGATGGTTATTAGCCACCACGTAAGTGCTAGAAATTGAACCCAGATCCTCTGCAAGAGAAGTCAGTACTCTTAACTGCTGAGCCATCTCTCCAGCCATTTATTTATTTATTTATTATTTATTTATTTATTTATATACATTTTTATTTAATTTTTGTCCATTTCATACAAAGCATCTTAGTCAATCTTAATCATCTTTATACTCCCTTCCCCATTGCCACCCTCCCATAACCCACCCTACTGGAATTCATAATTCTGTCATTTGTGTTAAGGCCTATTGTGTCAAGTTAGTGTCCCCAGACATACCTCAGTGCAAGTTCATCAACTAGGGTTTAGTCAACCTATCTACAGTCGATCCCTTTAAGAAGATCAGCTTTTTTTCACCCAGCAGTCATCAGTTAACAATAATTCTTCAACTAAGACTGGGGACCTGTTGCCCATTTCCACAGTTCTGTGCCACAGTTTTGTCTGAGTTTGCATGGGTCTCCTGCATACTGACACCATTGCTGCAGGTTCCTATGAGCAGGATCCCAGGAGCCTATAGGGATTCTGTTTGCATATGGTCATGCACCTTCTACATGGCTCTCACAATCTTTCCACCCCCTCTTTCCCAATGGTCCTTGAGTCCTGGCTGGGTGGACTTTAATATAGGAGTACTGTCCAAGGACCCACACTGCAGACTTATACTTTCCATACTTCAGCCATTTGCGCCCTTTTGTGTTCCTGTCTCTCTGTTGCATGGGGGAGCTTTATTGGTGAGAATCGAGAGACATGTTAGTGTCCTCTTTATCTCTTGTTCTATGTTCCATGAGCCTTAGGTGTAGAGGATGCATTGTAGATGTGTCACCTGGACTTGAGCAATTCACAGAAAATGACTGTGCGTGACCAGTTGTGGTACTCTGTAATAGTCTCTGTCTAGTGGAAAAGAAGCTTCTTTGATGAGTGTCTGTAAATATAAGGATCTATATTTTGCACATAGTAAGAAATTACACTTGTCTAGAGATGTAACAGCCTTGGGGTTTTCTCTAAGATCTATGACTTCTTCAGCCAAGTGTATTTAGCTATGTTTACAGTACCACACATGAATTTCCTCTCATTAAGTGGGCTTTAAGTCCAATGAGGTAGTTGATGATTACCCCAAGATAAAAATGTCACTACTGCACCAATGTAATTTAATGTGCTGGTCAGTGGTTATTAGGCCTTAAAGCTGGGTTTGGACCATCAGTTGATGTTCTCCCTTAGAAACTTGCATAGTGTTCTCCCAAGCCCTGAGAGCTAGCCTTCAAGGGAGGAGGCTTCTAGGTCAGTTGCAGCTCCATTGCTCCAAATCCTGTGTCTAAAGTATGTCTACTTTCTCTGGAGCTGTTGTCTTGGTCTCCAGTCAATTCTGGCTGTTTTCTTTCATGGGCTGACAGCTTGTCCAGGCATAACCTTTTGATCCTACTAATGAAGCACACGCAATTAGATATATAGGTATTTAAACAGTAATAATTGTTATGGTAGGTTTCTTTGGTATAGACACAGATGTTTGGATGGTATGTTAATCCATGAATTACATTTTCTTCTGTCAAGTATGACAGGGTCTTCGTGTGGCTTATAACATCTCCTAACCATTAGAGGATGTAAGCTTGTGGCATCAGCCATGGGTTATTCCTCCAAGGAGAGAGCTAATAGCCAATTAGATTTGGGATATACAGACATATGGCTGCTACTGCTGCACAGTATTTCCAGGCAGATGAGGTGTAGCTGGCTCTGACAGAGGAGTCTTGCTTGACTCAAGGAGACCTATATTTGCTTTATTGATTTAGTGGTCTTTGGTAACACTCTCTGGCATTCCAGAGACCATCTGTATACTTGCAAGTGCGGTCTCCATACATCTTTCCCATGTTTATATCAGGTCTTCAACAGCAGGGCCTTATCGCCTCTCTTCCTGCAGATATCCCAGTTTGGAGGCAAGGAGCCTTTACCTTTTGTGGGGGCTTGGATCCCCTGGCCAACATCTCCTTGGTAGAATAATCCATTGTTGATGTCAGAGCTCCTGTATTATTATATTTTGCTTAAGTGCATAGCTTAAGGAGACTTTAGCATTATATTTGGTTCTGAATAGAGAATAATCCTTTTCACAGTTTCTATGTCCATTAGTCAATTAAAGAAGGCAGTTTTACCGATTTTACAAGAGAATGCCTCTATAACAGCTGGCTTCAATCTACAGCTGGAGAACGACCTCATCATCCTCATATTTCTCCTTATTCTATGGGGGGAGGAGTTAAGAAAGTCTCTTGTATTAAAACCTTTGCGGCACCTAGAAGGTAAGCTAAAGTATGTCTTGTCTTCAACAATCAGTCTTACTTACCTTCAAGTTCTGGGAAGCAATGAAGAGCTGTGGCAATCTTTTAAAAACATCAACTTTCCTTGGGAGAGAGTGGGAAATAGGAGATGAATCTGGGAGGAGTTAGAGGAAAGTAATAAAGAATGAGCATTATTAAAATAAATTGGATGATATTTACCAAGAATTCATAAAAGAATTTTTAAGGAAAAAAATAAACTCTGCTTTATATCTGGCTCTCTCTGAAATCTCTTTATTGAAACCACAAATCCAAGCTTTGAGTGGAGGTCTCTAAAAAGAACTTGTTGGGTGGGTGTGGCTTTGATATTGGAGTTGGAGGAGCAGGTATAGGGTAATAGTTAATAGAGATTTGAGTGTCTTGGTTTTAAAATGCTTTTAAGCATTCAAACACGTATGTGTATATGCAAACTAAACTTCAGGCAAGAGAAAGATGTGGGTTACAGCTAAATAAAGCTGCTCATTGAAGCTGCAAGGGTGCATAGGATGACCCAACAACAGCATGTAGAGATAAAAGCTGTGATTTCTCTCATCTGTGACACCACTACTATTGTATTTTACCTCAGCCATGGACCTAGAATCAACAGAGCTAAGGAGTTTGCACTGAATCATCTGAAACTATGAGCCAAAGTAAATCCTTCCTCCCTTAAGTTGTTAATGCCTGGCATTTGTCACAGTGATGCAAGGTCTGACAAACACTATTAATGTTTATTGTGCATTTACTATGATGTAGAGTACCCATTCCTACTCCACATCACATCCATTAATGACTAGAGGTTCCACAAGGCTTTGTCCTATTCCCCTTCTTCATTTTATCTCTACACACTGTTGTTGGGTCATCCTATGCACCCTTGCAGCTTCAATGAGCAGCTTTATTTAGCTGTAACCCACATCTGTCTCTTGCCTGAAGTTTAGTTTGCATATACACATATGTGTTTGAATGCTTAAAAGCATTTTAAAACCAAGACACTCAAATCTCTATTAACTATACCCTATACCTGCTCCTCCAATTCCAATGCTCCCTATCCTAGTCCATACCATCCACCTAAGTGGCTAAGTTAGAAATCTGAGAACTCTGACTCCTTTCTTGTCCTAGTCCCTGCATCTGATCAATCATCAACCTAGTTTTGTCAGTACTGCCACCTAAATATCTTGCATTGTTCCAACTTAATCTATCTCTGCTGCCATCACCATGTCCAGGGCATGACACGCTATCTCTCATCCTCATCCCTGTGTGGGCTTTCTAAATTGATTTCTTTGCACCAATCCTGGCTCCCTTCCAATCTATCTCCACACACAACAGTAAGAGGAATTTTGGTGGTTCTGGAGATGAAACTCAGGAACTCATGCATGCTAAGCAATCATTCTACCACTGAGCTAAACCTTGTTTAGGTGCTTAGCTGCTCCACTACTCTGGGAACTCCCTGAGGCCAGAGACAGTGGCCACCTTATTCTCATTCATACACTTAGTACTCACCACAATATCTGGTATATGGGAGGTGTTCCATTGACTTCTTGAAACTCCATAGACATGTTTAATCTAGATGAGGAATAAATTTGGAGAATTTATGAACAATCCAATATCAATTACTTCTTTGTTGCTGTGATCAAATACCCTGACAAAAAGCAAGCAAAGGATAAGAGGGCATATTTTAGCTATGGCTCCAGAAGGATAAAATCCAGCGTGGCAAGGGAGGCACGGCATGGTGGCAGGAGCAGGGATCTGATTGATCACTTTTCCTTTCTAAATTTTTTAATTGTTTTTATTTTATGTGTATGAATATATTGCCTGTATATAAGTGCACCCATGTCGTGCCATGCCCACAGAGGTCAAAAGAGAGTGTCAAATTCCCTGGAACTGTAGTTACAGATGGATTGTAACCATCTTGTGGGTGCTGGGAATCAAACCTGGGTCCTCTGAAAGAGCAGCCAGTGCTCTTAACTGAGGAGCCATCTCTCCAGCCCCATGGTCGCATTTTCATCCATACATGGGAAGCAGGGCAATAGAATGGGATGAGTCAAAGCTAAAAACCCACAAAGCTAGCCAATAGTGTGTTTCCTCCAGCAAAACCACACTTCTAAAGGTTCCATACCCTCCCTAAGGAATACCACCAATTGAGGACCAAGTATTCACATATATGAGCCTATGGGGGACATATCTCATTCAAACCACTACAATCCTCTTGGAAGTAATGTTTCTCTATATGTGTTGTGTGCAAAATGTTAATGCATGACCAGCAAGAGATTGCTTCTAAGCTGAACAATAGGTGAAAAACAAATTGTTCCCTCCTGTGTGGAGAGCAAGGAATGAGTCAGGAAACAACAAGAGAATCAGGATTGAATTAGCTAAAAACAAAAGATTACCATGGAATACTCTCAGGGAGCCAGAGTGAGTAAGAAAGGAAAAGACTGAGTGGTGAGCTAAGAATAATAAAGTCAAATGGGTTATAGTACTTTATCTTTAAAAGAAATATATTTTATTTATTATTTTAATTTTATGGGTATGAGTGTATTGTCTCCATGCGTGTTAGTGCACCCATGTCGTGCAGTGCCCAAGGAGTCAGAAGAAGTCATGGACCCCCTGGAACTGGAGTTATCAGACAGTTGTTAGCCACCATGTGCGTGCTGGGAATTGAAGCTGGGTCCTCTTCAAGAGCAGCCAGTGCTCCTAACCACTGAGCCATCTCTTTAGCCCCCATAGTACTTTATCTTTTATAAAGCCTTCTATGTACCCTGTTCACTGAATCCTCACATGAACCTATTAGTCTCTTATTAACACTCTCTCCTCTTTAGTTTTAGCAGAGAGGAAATTGAGGCTCAAAAGTTAAACCAACCTGTCCAAGTCCTGTAACAATCTAATGAGAAAGTTAGGACTCCAACCCAAGTATACTAATTGTGGCAACCTGCCCTTTATGCCTAGAGCATCTTGGGACTTGGGAACTGGGAAAAGTGGGGTAGCCACCTCATCTGAGGCAGTTCTGTCCTTCCTGATTAGCCATACATACACCTCCCATGCTGGCCATTGCTTCCTGCTACAGGTTTATAACACCATAGATCTGCACTCAGTGCGCTGCATTTAACCCATCATACTTTTCTCTCCCTTGCTGTTGCTTCTGCTTTTTCTAACTTGCAATACAGCAGCCTTAGTGCATGGCACAAAATAGGTTTTGTCTAAAGAGCAGGGACTAACAGGAATCAGCTATGTGGAAAGGTAAAGCAGAAAGGGGCAGGAAGTTCCAGGCCTGCAACTGTTCCGTCTTTCCAGAGAAACACAGCACAGAGCTTCTTCAAAGACTGCCCCTGTGAGGCCCAGATCCACATAGCCAAAGAGGGAATTTCTCCTAATAATACTAGAATTCCCAGGCCACTCAGTGATCAGAGCCCTGCAGTGGCCAATCAGCAGTGGACATTCAAATGAGTAACAGACAGCAAACAGACCATAAACATAGACAGAAGAGACAAAAACAAAAGTCATGTACCTTGAATGGCCTCATTTCTCAGGCAGCAGAGGACAAGGCAGAGAGCCTGAGGGGAATTAAAGTAGAAAATACTTTAGAGTATGATATAGACTAAAAATTGTTCCTCAAAATATCTACACGTTATCATCTCCTGAACTTGTATGGGTTACTTTTTGCCAGAAAAGGGATGTTGCAAGCTGGGCATCATGGCATATGTCTTAAACCCCAGCACTTGGGAGACAGAAGCGGGCAGATTTCTGTGAGACTGAGGCCAGCCTGCTCTACATAGAAAAATCCAGACTAGCTGGGCCTGAAGGGAGACCCTACCTGAAAAAAAGGATATTGTGATTGGTATTTAAGGATCTTGAGCTAGAGAGATTATTCAAAATTATCTGGGTGAGCCTTAACTGCATTTGTCCTTCTACGAAGGAGCCAGGGGGGACATTGACATGCAGATAATAGGAACAGGCAATGCAACCATGGAGACAGAGATGTGGGGGAGGTGATGTGGCCATAAGCCAAGTGTTGTTAGCAGCCACCAGAAGCTGCTGAGATCAGAGAGAAGAAGCCAATTCTCCCCTAGATCCTCCAGAGGGAGTATGGTGCTATTAATGCATTCATTTTAGCTCAACGATATGGATTTTGGAATTCTGGCACTCAGAACTGTAAGAAAATAAATGTATGTTGCTTTAAGTCATTAAGTGTGTGGAAAATTGTTACAGCAACCAGCTGAAACTAAAAAAAGATGCTCTTGGACTTATGACAGGATTACATACCAATAAATTTATAAATTCAAAATATTAACCTAAAAATGCACTAACTGAATGTACTCTACTTAACATCACAGCTTTGCAACATAATACACTGTAGCAAGGGTATCCAACTTCTTGACATTGTTATATGGCATTGTCATCTACAAATTTGTTAGAACACATGAAGCCCATGGGCTACAGTTTGAACAGTCCCTCAAGTTCTCAGTTGTTCCCCCTTGTGACTGCATGGGTGGCTGGGGAAGATATGGCTCACTGCCCCTGCCCAACACCGTAAGACAGTAAGTAGTGTACTTCATATTAGCCCAGAGATCAGAATTCAGAAAATGGTTTGTATAATAAATATATATTGCTTTCATACTACCATAAAGTCAAAACATCAAAAGTTTAACCATTGTAAGTCAAGGACCATATATAGAAAGTATAAAACATGTTCAGGCATTTTTAGTCTTTGAAGTTGCTCCATCACCAATGTAGACTATGTACAATGAAGAGAGATATGTGGCCTCTTTCTGATACTATCTAATCTTCCCATTATAACTGAATCTGGCATCACTTATCTGTCCATTATATCTTTGTCCCTTATTCCAGGAAGACGGAGTGTGCAAATTTGGCATATTTTTTTTCTTTTTAGAAATACCTAAAATAAGCAAGATTTGGGTTAGGCAAAGCCTGACAAGATAATACTAAAATAAAAGTGGGCTCATGAAATCTGGCTGAATTGATGATTTAGGGAGTCACAGCTCAAGCAGCAGTGAAGGCCAGGCCACAGTGTAAATGGTAAGTGTAGATGGTGGCAAACCCAGAGAGAAATCCAGTTTTCACTAAGAAATCCAGTCATAAACCAATCATAGGTCAAGAACCCAAGGCTGAGGTATAAAAATGTCTCTCTGGCTAGTCACGATGAACTTGGCATCAGAGAGTCCAGGCAAGAGCAGACATATGCCTAAGCCTGCCTCCAGGTTGCATCTTCTCTCCCCTCTACCAAGGTGAGGATGGGCCCTAAGAATGGGGTTGGAGCAGAGGCCACAAATAGAAAAATAGGTAATGCCTGATGATGCTACTGTGTGACAGACATTGTGCTGAGACAATGAATTAAGATGTTTCATCCTCACCACAACCATATGTTGAAGGTACTATTGTTATCTCCGTTTCAAAGACAAGGGATATGAAGCATGGAAAGACCATATATCTATTGGAAATCAATCTACATAGTAAGTAGAGGGGACAAATTCAATCTGGAATTCAAAGCCAAGGCACTCTGACCCATTTTTCCAGTGACTCTCAGCTCTACCTACAAGTTTGGAGTTTTAAGGAGTACCTCTACCTATGTTCTACCCTTAAAGATTCTGACTTAAGACCTGGTTATCAATTTGGGAGGGGGGGAATCTCCCTTGATGACACTAATAAGAGTCAAAAATTACTGGACCAAGCTATACTGTATTTATTTATCATTTGTTTATATTTAAGACAAAGTCTTGCCATGTACTACAGACTGGTCTGTAACTCACCATGTATCACCAGGATAATCTCAAACTCACTATCTCAATCCTCCTACTTCAGACTCTTCTAGTTCTAAGATCATAGGTGTGGCCTACTCACTCAGCTTATCCTGACTTCTGGATTCATTTGAATTCTTCCAGAGATGTTTTCACATTATCGAAAGAAGTATTATGGATAGAACTTCAGGCCAAGTTGGGACACATAATAATAATTAGAATGATGATAGTATCTCCTTATAGCTGTATGGGCTTCTTCATCTTCAAAGAGCTTTTTATCCACATTCTCTTCAATTTCACTTACAAGTGACCCTGGGAGATGACAATTGCTAGCTGGACTTTACAGATTCTTGCACTTCAGCTCAGAGAAGTCATCAAATTTCTCCAAAATATCTCACAGTTAGTGAACAGAAGAACTTTAGCCATTTGAGTTTGTGGTGGTTTGAATGAGAGTGTCCCCCATACACTTTAAGTATTCAGACATTTTGTCCCCATTTGGTGGTACTGTTCTGGGAGGTCTTAGAAGGTGTGGCCATGTTGGAGGATGTATGTCATTGGGGGCGGGCTCAGTGAGTTTAACAAGTCTTGCAGTCTCCAGTCTCAGTCTCTCTCTCTCTCTCTCTCTCTCTCTCTCTCTCTCTCTCTCTCTCTTGACTTCCTGTACTCATTGTGAGATGTGAACCTCGGCTTGCTGCTCCAGCCCTGGCCACCATGTCTCCCACCACAATGGACTCCAATTCCCTGGAACCATCAATCATAAGCTCAAATAAACTTTTCCTTTTATAAGTTTCCTTGGTCATAGTGTTTTATCACAGCAACAGAAAAGTGACTAATACAGTATTTGGTACCAGAGAGTGGGCTGTTGGCTATGAAGAACCTGACCATGTGGGTGTTTGGAGAAATGTGGAAGACTTTGGAACTTTGGGCTAGAAAAGATGTTGACTACTGTAAGCAGAGCTTAACAGGCCATTATTCTAGTAGAAGCCTGGAAGAAAGCATCGCTGCAAAAAATGTAGTTCCAGAGGAAAATAAAGACTTAGGCAGCAACTGGGATATTTTGGCAAAGAGTCTGGCTGCTGTTTACCCACAGCCCAAATGCTTGCCTGATGCTAAGTTGAAAAGGCGTGGACTGATGTCTTTGGTGGAGGATATTTCAAGACAGCCTAATGTAGAAATGGTGGCGTGGCTTTTAATGGTGAATATTGTGCAGATCTACAGTGAAAAAGAGCAGATGGGGTAGAAAGAAATTCAGAATGTACAGTTTGGATCTGAAAAGTGCACTAGGAATAGTAATGGTGGGGCCAAGTCATGTGAAGGAGAGGCTCCTTTTGATAAGGAGATTAAAGTGATTAAGGAGAGGCCTAGTTATTTACAAGTAAACAATGGAAAAAGTGAGATTAAAGTGATTAAGGAGAGGCCTTGAAATTTACAAGTAAACAACAGAAACAGAACCTTCAGGGCAAGACTACACCCAGCTGAGCCACCAACTTTTGAAAGGAAAATACTGAAAGGGCAGAGAAAAGTTGCAAATGTGGTTGAAGTAGGACAGAGTCCATCCCAAACTTGCAGCCAAATTCAGCAGTTTCATTCATGTGGCTTTAGAGGCATGAAGGATACAAGAGTGAATGGGTCATCAGTTTTTCCTCCACTGTTTCAGAGAGCTGCAGAGGCCAGGCAGAGTACAGCAGGGGCGTCCCTGAAGAAAGAAGGCCCTGATAGGCCATTGTGTGAAGCTGTGAATGTGAAGCCTGGTTGGCAGTGGAGAACCCAAGAAGACATTCGAGATGCCAGAGCTGTGAGATATTTGCCAAGGAGAGCTGCATATAGGGACTGGTACCAGCCTAAGTAAGAGATGTATGTTGCAAGCAAAGCTGGAAGAGCTGATCCATCTAAGCCCTTTGGAAGTCAAGTCCCAGAAGTTGCACATGGAGCTACTGGACTTGGTGTTTGCCCTCCTGGTTTTTGGTCTTTGTTTTGATCCAGTATTTCCTCACTATGCCTCTATTCCTTCCTTTTGGAATGGGAATGTGTATTCAGTTCCACTGTAAGTTGGAAATATGTAATTTGTCTTTTGATTTTACAGGAGCATACAGTTAAGAGATTAGCCAGCGTCTCAGAAGAGACTTTGGACTGTAGATTTTTTTTAATTTTTTTAAAAAAATTTGTGTGTATGAATTTTTTATGTTCCTGTCTCGAGGGCTTGAAGATACTTGTAAGCATAGCATGGACACAAGTTCATATTGTGTTTGTGTCACTTAGCATTATATCATAATCATGTTCCATATTGCTGCAATGTCTTCATAATTATCATTTTAATGGCAATATAATATTCCATTGAGTGGATGCATCATCATTTACTTTCATCCATTTTTCACTATTATAGATAATGCTACAATAAACCTGCATGTAGGTTTGTGCACCCATGTCATGCAATGCCACAGAGGTCAGAAGAGGGTGTCAGATTCCCCTGCAACTAGAGTCAAAGATGGTTCTCAGCCACCATGTGGGTGCTGGGGATTGAACCCAGGTCCTCTGCAAGAGCAGTTGGTGCTCTTAACCACTAGGCCATCTCTCCAGCCCCCTGGACTGTAGACTTTTGAATGGAATTGAGACTGGTAAAGACTATGGGGACTTTTAAGGTTGGACTAAATGCATTTTGCATTTTATATGGTCATGAGCCTATGGGGGCCAGGGAGTGGAATGTAGTGGTTTGAATGAGAGTGTTCCCCATAAGCTTTAAGTACTCAGACATTTTGTCCCCAGTTGGTGGCACTGTTCTGGGAGATCTTAGAAGGTGTGGCCATGCTGGAGGAAGTATCTCATTGGGGGCGGGCTTAGTGAGTTTAACAAGCCTTGCAGTCTCCAGTCTCTCTCTCTCTCTCTCTCTCTCTCTCTCTCTCTCTCTCTCTCTCTCTCTCTCTCTCTCTCTCTCTCGATTTCCTGTACTCAATTGTGAGATGTGAACTTTGGCTTTCTGCTCCAGCCCTGGCCACCATGCCTCCCACCACAATGGACTCTAATTCCCTGAAACCATCAATTGTAAGCTCAAATAAATTATTCCTTTTATAAGTTTGTTTGGTCATAGTGTTTTATCACAGCAACAGAAAAGTGACTAATACAGAGTTCAAACTCTAACATCAGTTACAGCACAGGCACACCTATCCAGGTCACAGGTAAGCAGAGGGATGAAAGGCAGACAATAGCCACATGTGTCTGTCCAACTTGCCTCTCCTGCTCCCTGCCAGCAGGCCCAATCCCAGGCTTAGACTTCTTTCACCTGAGTAAAATAGCTTTGTGTGATCTCTGTCTCTGGTCCCAGCATTCCCTCCATTTTTCAGGGTCATAGGCTCAGCATTATTTTCTCCTTTGTTATGGTATAAACGACAACATAAAGATAAAAGAAAAACCTGGCAATCTTGACACCACAGTGAGTCATACTTTTCATTTTTTATGTTCCTGTCTCGAGGGCTTGAAGATACTTGTAAGCATAGCATGGACACAAATTCATATTGTGTTTGTGTCACTTAGCATTATATCATAATCATGTTCCATATTGCTGCAATGTCTTCATAATTATCATTTTAATGGCAATATAATATTCCATTGAGTGGATGCATCATCATTTACTTTCATCCATTTTTCACTATTATAGATAATGCTACAATAAACCTTACACATAGAGCTTTTTTCCTTCTTTGAGTGGTTCTCTGAACCATCTATCATGTTAAATGTGCCTCTTCTCACCCATTCCTCTATTCATCCATTGACTCAGTCTACATTGACTCAGACATTGGCAGGGAATTGGGGTACATTCAACAGAAGAACTGGATAGGAGCCCTGAGCTCAGCTTAGTGCTGTGACAGGCACCGCAGCAAACAATTACATTAGACTGTAAGTGCTAACAATATCCAGTGGAGGAAGTGACGAATTCTACCTTTTTCCCTAGGGCGGCTTCTCATTGTTCCCTTGCCAGGACTTTGCCTCTTCCCTGGCAGATCTAGCCAATCTCATTTGTCTGATCTCATCTCTCTCTTTTGGCTGGCTGCATCTCCCTCACTCCAAGCACCTTTCAATTGAGCAATCTACCACAACTCAACCTTGGAATGTACATTTCATAGATGACAAGTTCCCTTTCTTTCCTAATGCAAGCATGTCTGTCGCATCCTCAAAAAAAAACTTTTCTAAGCTTGCAGAGTGTTGTCCCTTAGGGTAAAATTAAATCTGCAGTTTTCCTGGTTGGGCACAGTGTTTTCAGGTGTTAGGACTGGGATGTTACTGGACAGGGCATGCTTTTCCCAGTATCTCAGACAATATCGGGTTTTTTGCTTTATTTTGTTTTCTGCTCGGTCTGAACTGCCAAATCAAACTACACTCTCCTCCACTGAACCTGACTTGAATTATCTTTTCTTACTTCCTGACACCTCTACAGAGAAATATAATCATATATTCTAACTTTTATATACACTCCTGGTATTTAATATAGGTCCATTTTCCTCATTCATTGATTCGGTCAGATAATTAGAGACTCACAATATCCTGTGAGGTCCCCTGCTGGATGTTGCCAGTGGAATTCATGGTCCAAGTGTCTGCATGTCCTTTATAGATTTAGACTGTAAGCTCCTTTCAAAGAAGAAGTGAACATAAAAATCAAACTAGCTAAAATACTTCAGAATTCTGCATAGAAAATGAATTATTTAGTGATGACTTTGCCAAAGTACAGGATAATTTTACTTGAGGGCTATTCATCTGCACTGAACCATGCCCAACTAATCTTAGTTTTGTGAGACCAGCAGCTGACAGAATTCATATTCCTTCTGGGACAACACTGGTCATGTGGAATAGATGCAATGATTGCCCTAAGATTTACCATTGGTTAGAATCTTGTCTCACTTGGTCCTTGCCTCTAAGTCTAATCAGGCTTCTGTTTTGTTCATCCTCTCCCAAGCCTTTGCATAAGTACATGTCTTACTCAGCTTTCTGACACGTTGACAGATCACCTGGGACAATCAACCTAATAAGGGCAAAGTTTCCTTTTAGGTTATGGTTTCTGAGCTTTCAGTCTTGGTTGCTTGGCCTCTTGCTTTGAGCATGTGGCAGCACAGTATATCATTGCAGTGGGTGGACTGGAAGACTGAAACAGAAAGCATCCAGGGTCCCAATATCCCCTGTAAGGCTATGCCCAATGACCTAACTTCCTTCTATTATCCCCTTCCCCTTTAAACTTTCTGTCATTTCCCAATAGTTCCAGAGTGTGGTGACCAAACATTCGATCCACGAGCCTTTCTTCAGAGGCTGTTAATAACTAAAGTATAATGTTACAGGCTCTCAGGCACAAGTATAAGAGAACAATAGCTGATAAGAGAAAAAAAAGAGGAAAGGAAAAAATAATTGCACCTCTGACATAGTGTGTCCTTGAGATTTGCCCCTTGTCCTGGAATCCTATCTTGATCTGCTATTATTTGTGTGTATCTGCCCTCACCATTGCAGTAGTTGTCCTAACTCTAGGATTTTTCCTTTACACATAGTGTCTTCTGAAGGCTTTTCTTTTCCTCCCATCATTTTCCCTAAAATTTAGTAGCACCTTTTACTGAGGCATAATTCACAAACTATTCAACTCACTCATTTAAAAGGTACAATTCAGCATACACAGAGCTGTATAAATTCCACCACTGATTTTAATTGTCATAAAGAGAAGCTCTGTGTACCCCATCATTCCCAATCAATCCCTCAATCCTTACCAGTTCTAAGCAGCCACTTATTTACTTTGAATTTCTTAATATGTTCTGATTTCAAATATTTCATATAATTGGGATTGTATCACATTCAAATTTTGTGTCTGGCTTCATTCACTTGATACAATTTTTCAGAGTTAATTAACACTGGAGAATATGTCACAAATTCATTTTTATTACTGAATAATATCCTGTTGTATGGATATACCAAAACTTTTCTTTTCATCCATTAACAGACATGTATGTTGTTTCTAAATGTTGCCTATTGTGAATAGTGTTTTTATGAGGATTCATGTACTAGTTGTCGGGTTTTTCTGAGATAGTCTCTAGCTTAAGATGGCCTTGAGCATATTGTATATCTAAGAATTTCCTTGAATTTCTTAGTCCTCCTGTCTCCACCTCCAAAGTGTTGGAATTATAAGCATCTACCACCATATCTATTTTTCATAGTGTTGAGGGTTGAACCCAGGGCTTCATGAATGCTAAGTAAGCAGTCTACCAACTGAGCTGCATCCTTAGCCTCTCATGTACAAGTTTTCAGATGGACATGTGTTTTTATTTCTCTTGAGTATATACACTGAGATGGTTAATCTTGATTGTCAGTTTCATGGGATTTAGATGTACCATAGACACACATTTTTGTGTGTGAGAGATTTTTCTAGAGTAGGTAAACTAAGATGGGAAGACCCACCCTAAATCATGACCAGAACGGTTCCATGGCCTAATGTCTAAGACTGAATGAAAAGGAGAAAGGTTGCTGAGCACTAGCATTTATTTCTTACTGCTTCCTGACTGGATACAAGGTGACCGGCTGCCTCAAGATTTCCTACCACCACACCTTCCGCAGTTCCTGCCACCATGCCTTCCCCCACAGTGATGGACTAACTCTCAAACTATGACCCAAAATAAATCACAGTGGCAAGACAAGCAGCTAACACTTATGTTTAGCAGAATTGTTGGGTCAAATGGAAATTCTATGTTTAACCTTCTGAAGAACAGCCTGGCTGCTCAAGTACTTCTGCCTGCAATTTAAATATTGCCATTTTCCCATTCTTACTACCAGTGATATTTTCTGAATTCTCAGCTCAGATTCCTTTCTGAGCTGCCTATTAATGGCTTTACCTGAACAAACCAAATAGTCTTCAACCTGACATCACCTCCTCCCAGACCCATACTATTTTCCTTCTCTCTCCCATGTTTTCTATCCCATATGTACTATGATAATCTGCCCATTTGCCTTAAATACCAAACAAATCCAAAAGTCTTCCCCTCCCTCATTCTTCACATGTATTTTCTCCCCATTTCAGGCTGTGACAGGATCTCACTCTGTATCCCAGGCTGGCCTGGAACTCACTGTTGTAGCCCAGGTTGACCTCAAACTCATGATCTTCTTGACACGGTCAGTGCCATCATGTTGTTACACGTTACTTATTTCTAAGTCCTAAAGGTTCAGTGTTCCCAATAACTCATGAATAGATCTTCTCGTCAACCCCAGTTACCATTGCTCCATTCAGAGTCCCATTTGACCCAGACCCTTAGTCTTTCATTAAACCTCTCATCTCACGATCCCTTCTGATCAGCCAAAATATCACTTTACCATGCTGTATTAGGGTTCTCTAAAGAAATAGAAGCAACAGGACGAATATATAGCTATATACAATTTATTGATTTGCTCACATGACAGAGTTCAAGGAGTCCAATAGTAGTGGTGCACTGGAGAGGCTGAGAATCCAGGGAACTGCTCAGTCCGCAAGGCTGGATGTCTCAGTAGTCCCAATCTGGTGCTGAAAGCCCGATGGATTCCAGGAGATCTGCTGGTCTCAGTACACACTGGGATCCAAAGGGTTGATCACAGCAGCAAGACAAACTCACCAGTGAGAGAGAGGCAAGCTGCAGGAAAAAAAGGGACCAGCTCCCTCTGCCATGGCCTTTAATACTGCCTGCCAGCAGAAGGGAATGCCCACATTTGGGGTGGGCCATCCAGGTTGAGGTAGTCCAATCCGAAGATCCTTTTTCTCTTATTTGTTCCTTAGTCCAGTCAAGTTGACACCCAGGATTAACCATCACACATGCTAATCCATTTTCCTGATCAAAATTTTTGATTAAGTGTCCTAGATTGTGTCATGAAATGTATCTTCTTTGCCTAGCAGTGTAATGTCTCAGCAATAGTGAATGAGGTCGGCTTTCTCAGTCTTCTGGGCCTTGCACATGCAGTTTCCTGAGACCAAAAGCTTCTCCCAAGGTTCTTATCCAGTGGACAAATTTTTTTTTGTCTTTTCAAGACAGTGTCTCCCTGTAGCCCCAGCTGGCCTGGAACTTGCTCTGTAGATCAGGCTGGCCTTGAACTCTCAGAGATCTGCCTGCCTCTGCCTCCCAAGTGCTAGGATTAAAGGCATGCGCCACCACGCCCAGCTAAATTCTTATACATCCTTCAGAGCCTAGATCAAATGTTCCCTCCTCTGTGAAGCTGTCCTGATTTAGTAGTGTAGACTTCGGTCAGATTTGCCCCATGTTCCGACTGAGCATACACACATGTTCCTTTACTAGGGACTTCATTGTAAAGGTTGCTTCTTTACCTAGCTTTTATTTCATACTATAAAAACTTCAAGTCAGTGATTATTTCATCTCTGAATCCACAGTCCCTAGCATAGTGTAGAACACCAAAAGATATATTGCTGGGGTGGGAGGAGAGGGAAAAGGAAAAAAAGAAAGTAAACTTTATTGAGTTTGCTTCTTTGACTATCTGCTGTGCCCCAAGAACATTAACAACTTTGTATATTATCTCATTTAATCCTTAATTTTCCATCTGGTATATCTGTCTGGATATAAGAAAAATGAAGCTTTATGTGACTGGGTAACTTGTGTAATGTCATACCTACGTAGACAAGAGAAAGGGTGAGAGAGAAAAAGAATTGAATCTCTCTATGAGTGGTCTTTTCTTAGGAAAGCTCCAATCAGAATCCCCAGCAGCTCTTTTTTATTTTTCAGGTAAGTGTACTCCACTGAGCTACATTCCCAGCTCTCAGCTCCATCTTGCCTTCCAGACCCAAAGCCCTCAAATAGTGTCCTAACTACAGACCACGACCATCTACATTCCCTTTCTAAGAAGTAAAGTTCCAAGAAGAACTTTAAATCTCATAGGAACGACCCATAACATGGTCCATCTATTCAATCTGAGACTTGAGCTGGGCCCATCACAGACTCTTCCATTCCACCTCTCTGGGTAGTTGATAAATTTCCTAGTCATCTTGATCTTTCTGTGGCCAAATGCCTTTCACTAGAAGTGATCTAAGACTAAATGAGAATTTTATTTCTTTACTTTTTTTTAACTTTTTGTGGTATGCACATATACCTACACATGTCTTCATATAGGTGAATGCACTTTTGTGTGCATGCACATGTGTACATATACATTTTGTTGTAGTTTGCTTCCTGTTGCTGTGATAAACACAATGACCAAAATCAATTTGAAGAAGAAAGTTTATTTGGCTTATACTTCCACATTGCAGTCAATCTTTGAGAAAAGCCAAGGCAGGAACTCAAGGCAGGAACCTGGAGGCAGGAACTGAAGCAGAGACCAAGGAGGAATTCTGGTTACAGACTGGCTAGGTTATCCTCCTTATACAACCCCAGGACCACTAACCCAGAGGCGGTACTGCCCACAATGGGCTGGGTTTGTGGGAGAGGTGTTTGTGTAATATCATACCTAGGTAGGCAAGAGAAAGGGTGAGAGAGAAAAAGAATTGAATCTCTCTATGAACGGTCTTTTCTTAGGAAAGCTCCAATCAGAATCCCCAGCAGCTCTTTTTTATTTTTCAGGTAAGTGTACTCCACTGAGCTACATTCCCAGCTCTCAGCTCCATCTTGCCTTCCAGACCCTATAGTTTGTGTCAAGTTGGCAAAACTAAGCAGTACAAGAATGAATGCCTGAAGTTGATGGTGGGTGTTTTCCTCAACTGCTCTACACCATATAGATCAAGGCAGGGTCACTTATTTGAACCCAGAGTTTGCTATAGGCAGCTTGCTCCAAGGATCCCGTGCCTCTGCCTCCTGTTCATGGTGATTACAAGCTGGCCTCCACACCCATCTGATTTTTAGGTGGGTGCTAGAGATCTGAACTCTGATACTAGTGTAGGAAGCACTTTACCCACTAAACCCTCTCCCCAGCCCCCTACCTGACTGCTTCTAAAAGGAAACTTTCTCAGAAGTGGATAGGAGCATAACAATGGGTTTACAAGGCAATGGTTCTTTTTCCTGAGCTCAGATCCTTCCACTGGTGGGCTTGGCTGGCACAAATTATACGACACTCAGTCCTTGTTCTTTTTCTTGGCTTCAGTCCTATCTGGCTTGTCCTATCGACTATGTTACTCAGACTTGCTGCCTACAAAGTTTGGGTTGGTGCCACGAGCCTGGTGGGACTCTCTGTCCTTTCCTGAATTTTCTTGATTCATCTAGCTTTGCCAGGGGTAGGCCAAATCACTAGATTATCTCCTGGGCCTACAAAACTCTGTACTTGTCCTGAGTAGCTTTTCTGACTTCAGAGAACTACCCTGGTTCTATGGACAAAGAGTCACTTTCCCTCTATAGCCCCAGAGAAGCCTTTCTTGCACTGCAGGTTGCCTAGCCAGTGTTTGTGTAACTCTTCTTGGGCACCTCAGCGAGAAAATCATAATGATATACAGATAAGAAAATGTCATAATGAAACCCATTATCTTGTATGCCAATCAAATAACAATAATAGCAAATAAAAGAAACAAAAATGAGATTTCGTAAAAGAGGCATCAATGGCTCTGGTCTCTGAAAATCCCCCATCCTGTTTCTGGTGGTTCCCTTGCTTTTTCTTAAGATATAACGGGCACACGCATCTTGCCGTGGTAGCCTAGCTCACACCCTGTGGCTGCCCAGTTGACAAGTATCTATTCAGCAGCCATTCCTCCATTCTTTAGGAAAATAGATGGCAACACACTAGGTCCTTAATGAACTACCCTAAGACTCACTAACCCTAGAAAGTTCGTTGACAGAAGAGTGGACTTCCCTCATTGCTTAAATTGGATCTTAGTCAGTCCTCTATTCCTTGCAACTGAAAGTTCCTTGGTTCACATTCAATGAGATTGCCTCCATTCATATGCTACTGGTCATGTTGGCCTTATGCCACACAAATCCATTCCCGCTCCATCACTTGTTGCTCCAGAATTTAAAAATCTCATCAAAGTCAACCCAGTCAACTTTGTGCTGTAGAATTTGAAGCTAATACTGGGAGACACAGCATGTGAGCCAGTCATTAAAGCTGGGTTCACATGAGGGGCAATGTTGTACTGATGAGGGGCCACCAATTATTTCTATTTTATGTGTATGAGTGTACATGCCTGCATGTATGTAAGTTCACCCATGTTGTGCAATGACCGTGGAGGTCAGAAGAGGGTGTCAGATCCCCTGGAACTGGAATTAAGTAGCTGCCATGTGAGCTCTGGGAATCAAACACGGGTCCTCTGCAAGAGCAGCAAGTACTCTTAACCGATGAGCCATCACTCCAGCCCCACCACCAACTTCTGTTAAGTTCTGCAAGACAATCTTGCTTCTCACCCTTTCTGATAGCCACTCTTCCTTCCGATGCTTGTGCCTGAAAGAGATGTAGGTATTAACATCTAACCAGTTAATCATCAGGACTATAAATGTTCTTCAAATTATGATAGTTGGCTGTTTAGCTTTTTCCTATGTTTATGAGTGTATTGTCTGCATGTGTGTAAGACTACCTATGTTGTGCAGTGCCTGCAGAGGTCAGAAGAAGGCATCAGATCCCCTGGAACTGGAGTCAGGGACAGTTGTTAGCCAACACATGGGTGCTGGGTTTTGAACCTGGATCTTCTGCAAAAACAGCCAGTGCTCTTAACTGCTGAGCCAGCTCTCCAGCCCCTGATGTTCAGCTTTGTAATTGTGCGGTAATGCACATTCAGCAGAAACTGAACTTTCAATTTTCATCTTTTCAGCAGCTAACAATATACAACATGTTACTCTCTCAAACTACTGGACACTGCCAAAATTCCCAGTCAGTCATATAATCACAAAGGTAAATAATCCACACTCCACAGTACAGCATGTTAATAAGTGATTGTTCAGTAGGTTAGATTCATTAAGTGAATTTAAAAATATTTTTATTGGGGCTGGAGAGATGGCTCAGTGGTTAAGAGTGTCAACTGCTCTTGCAGAGGACCCAGGTTCGACTCCTAACACCCACATGGCAGCCAAGAACCGTATTTAACTCCAGTTCCAGGGGAATCTGACGCCCTCTTCCAACCTCCTCGGCATTGCACGACACGGGTGCATCAACTTGCATGCAGACAGTACATTTATACACATAAGAAATAATAAATAAAAATATTTTTATTGATTTTTGGTGGATTTCATACAATAGATCTTAATCATATTTGGCACCCTTCCATATCTTTAAACCCCCCAGCTTACGCACAGTATTTCATGCATTTTGTTGTATATGTTAAGGCCTATTGTTTCAAGTTTGTGTCCCCAGATGTCCCTGTGCGTGAGTTCATCCACTGGAGCCTGTTCAGCTGTCTAACATTATTCCCTTAAAGAAGATCAGTTCTCCCTCACCCAGCAGTGATCAGCAGCCAATAGTTCTTTGGCAGAGTTGCTCCCTCCTGCCCATTTCCCAGTTCTATGCTGGGTTTTGTCTGATTGAGTTTTCGTAGGTCTTGTATATGCTGTCACCATTGCTATTAAGTTCATATGAGCAAGATCCCAGGAGTCTGTATGACCCTGTTTCCTTATGGTCATCCACCTCCTTCCCTGGCTCTTAGAATCATTCTACCCCCTCTTCCTCCGCAATGATCCTTGAGCCTTGGGTGGACGAAGTTTAATAGATGAGTCCTGTGTTTTCAAATTATGATGAGTGTATCAGGCTGTAATATCATCGCAAATTGAGGAGCAGTGGTAGGTCAACTCTCTGTAACACAGTGCTATCCTTGGCCTGAAATGAAAGGTTGTTTTCTTTACTTTTCTTTTCTTTTTGTGTGTGTATGAATGTACTGTCTGCATGCAGGTCTGTGCACCCATGTCATGCAATGCTGTGGAGTTCAGAAGAGGGCACCAGATTCCCCTGGTTCTCAGCCGCCATGTAGGTACTGGGAATTGAACCTGGGTCCTCTGCAAGAGCAGTCAGCGCTCTTAACCGCTAGGCCATCTCTCCAGCCCATGACAGGTTGTTTTCATCGCCCATGCTGATGCTGAACCATTGTACTGGTTACCTAGCTGTTTTGTTGAGGTGGGCTTTAAATGGCTTTGGCATTGAAGTTGGAGTTGGATGTTAATCATGGGCAAAGGAGTGAACAGTACCATTGTTTGCCAAGTATTTTTCAGACCCTCTCTGAGCTAATATCTGGGAATAGTGTGGCCTCTTTCTGAAATCTGCGTGTCTAGTTCATTAGCTCTGTGACCTTGGAAAATTACCTCCCTTCTCTGAGCTCACTTCTTGAGTATAAAATAGAGATTGGGTCAGCTGATCACAAGTCTCTGCTAGTACTATGACTCAAGTTAGTCTCCTTCAAAGGGGAGCAGTGGACTCCCTATCTCTTCCTGCTTCAAAACTCTCTCCCTTCCCCACTTGACAGCGTTCATGGAGTTCCAATGTCTTCGCTGAGAGACATCTCTGGTTCTCTGTTTATTGCCAGTGTGAAGAGGATTGACAGGCCTTGAGCCCAAAGAATCTCAAGCCCTTTCCCTGTTCAAGTTATGAACTCCACCCACTTCCTCAGCATTTCTTCAATGATTCTTTCAAGTGCACCTCTCCTATCCTTAGGAATGACCTTGCAGAATTTTATCTATCCAGTTTTTCAGTAGAAAAAGACTTCACATGCTGAGTTATGATAACAGACAACATCCATCACTGGCAAAAGAGTTGCTTTCTCATGCCTTTCCTCTTCTGGCACTGTCTCTAGCATCCACATCATGTGTCACCGGGATCAGGCTCTCACCCAGCCCTGGGCTGCTGCCCCTCCGCTTCTTCTCGCCCTTGGAATACAGTCCTGCATTCACTTCTAAGTTCTCTGTTCAGCCTCAACCTCCTCAGCTTGTGCCTTTCCCCTCCTTTAGCTCTGCCTTCCGTGTAACCCAGCCTTTACCTTCTCCCCTCCCTGCCACCCAGCTCCAGCCCCATTGCCCCCCTCATGGGCCTCTCTCGCTGCAGCTGCTACGGTCTGAATAAGCACAAAAAACTTACCACATGGATTGAAGTGAAGTTCTTGTTGGACAACTGCAGCTTTCCTTGGGCAGGATTTCAGTCTGATTTTCCCAGGGTTCCTATTGAGCTTGAGTTCCTGCCCAGACCCACCCTGCCCCCACCCCAGATGTCTGAGCCTGTCAGGAACCAGAGCCCTTTGCTTCTCGGGCCAGTTCACGAAGACCAGCCTCCCCTGACTCCAGACTTCTCTGTCTACTGTTCAGCCGCCTAAGAAACAGAGAGAGGGTAGAGGAAAGTCAGCCAAATGGGGCAGGGAGGTAGCAGCCTGCCCTGAGAGGGGTTAACTCAGAGCCAAGGCCCCCAGGGCAAGGATCCAAGCTCCCCTCACTGAAGCAGAAACCAATCTTGCAAACAAACACATAAACAGATTACCAGTGAGTCACGAAGAGCTGTTAAGGGCTAGCGAGCTGAGCTGTCCCTGGCACTTACCCCAACACTTAGACCCCAGTATTGCCCATGAGAGCCTGGATGAAGGAATGGATCTTCGAAAGCTAATCTTCACCCAGCCTCTGAGCAGCTGAGCTTGGTTGCTAGGGCCATGTCTTCATTCATTGCTCCCTTTTCCCTGGCCTCTCCATCTTGAATCCCACTCTGGCTCATTTTGGTTTTCAAGGCTGGGCTTTTATCCATCGCCTCTGTTCACCTATGTAATTTTTTGGCAGTGTTTCACCATCCCCAACCACATTTTAATACCCACCAAGTGCATTTGCCATCATGTACCACCCTGTCTGGGCTCCCTTTCCAAATGCCCACTGGGAACTGTGAAAATGGCCCCAGGTAACGCCCCCTCTTTTCTCTAATGTTTCAGCGTCCTTGGCAGATCCTTCAATTTAAAGTGTCCTAAGACACTGAGGGCCCTACTCAATCCTCATAACTAACATAGCTGGGGTGTGTCTATATGCTGTGGGATGATTACACACCAGGTTCTGGGCCTCAGACA
Source organism: Rhizomys pruinosus (assembly GCA_009823505.1). Classification (NCBI taxonomy): domain Eukaryota; kingdom Metazoa; phylum Chordata; class Mammalia; order Rodentia; family Spalacidae; genus Rhizomys; species Rhizomys pruinosus. The sequence goes on along the minus strand of VZQC01009053.1, from coordinate 180,425 downwards.
GATAAGTTCTGGGCCTCAGACAGATTGCCCAGCTTGTGCCTTCCTGCCTTTGCCCCTTTCTGCCAGTCTCTGGAGAACCGTTAGGAGCTAGTACCAAGCACTGAAATACTTAGAGGGTCCAAGGAGATCCCTATAACAGATGAGGTTTCCTGTATATCATAGCTTCTAGCTCTGGCCAGAGGGGTGGACTGCCACTGCCCAGACTTTGGGCCAAGTGGGAAGTTTCAGATATGTAACTATGGTCTGTTACTGCCTCAATCTCTAACACAGTGTCTTTTACATAGGAGAGTCTCAAATGTGCTGAATATGTTTATGCAGAAATAGCTAAATGAGTAAAGCTGCCAGAAACACATTTTAAGGCCTTCTGTGACCTTCTCAACACAACTAAGCTCCCCAAGCACATGAATTAGTTTTCTGGGACTGCTATAACGCATTAACACAAACATAGCAGCTTAAAACAGCACCTGCGGACAAGCTCACAGTTCTATAGATCAAAAGTCCTAGTAGGCTGGCTGGCTTCTCTCCCCAGGATCGCATAAGAGTAAGATTGAGCTTTGAACTGGCCTGAATTTTTGTCTAGAGCCAAGTAAGAATCAACTTCCAAGTTCATTTAGGTCATTGGCAGATTCTACTCCCTCATGGCCTGTAGACCTCAGAGCACATTTCCTTGTTGGCTGTCACTAGAGATGTTGCTTGTATTTCTCCTATGTGCCTTCTTCAAACCAGCAGTGGTACCCTAAGTCTTTCCCATCTTGTTATCTTTCCCTTCTGCTTTCTCTCTGCCACCAGCTGGAGAAACTTCAGTGTTTTTAAGGGCTCACGTGAGAAGGTCCACCCAAGATGTCTTTTTTTTATTTTTAAGAACATTTATTTGTGCTCCAAGAATATAAGCCCCAAACATTGACTTTTCCAGAAATGCACTGTGAGAAATGCTCTTCTAGGCTAAGCACCCGCGTTTCCTGTGGGTTTTTTTGATGGTAATATATACACAATATATCACTTACTCCTTTTAAGTGTATAATACAGTAGTATTACATACATTCATACTATTATGTAACCATTGTCACATCTGCTTCCAGAATGTTTTCATACTCCCAAAGTGAAGTTCTGAACCCAATAAACAACTCTTATTCTCCTCCCCTCATGTGTGGCAACCACTATTCTGCTTTCTTTTTCTGTGAATTGAGCCACTTGGGCTACCTTATATAGGTGGAATAGAACACATATATATGATGTGTCAAAATTGACTTCCTTTTAAAGGTTCAATGATCCTCCATTAGATCTCCCCTTTATAAGGGCAAATGGGTCATGAAATATAAAATGGCTGCAGGAGACATTTATAGGATCCAGGAATTAGGACTTGGAATCTTAGGGCCATTCTTAAATATTCTGCCTACTTCACCCTTTAATTCAAGGATATGGGATAATGCTACCTTTCACCCAGAGTAAAGGAAAACATTGTCTACAGTAGAGAGAGGATGACCTGTATAGGGGTGACTGCTATGGAGAATGTTCTGAGTGGTACACTGAATAAGGCCACTAATTCTCTCTGTGACGTGATGATAATGAACTTACATGCTAATTCATCTGGCAGGAGAAAAAAAAACTGAGGTGCCAAAACGTATCCAAGTTTTCACAACTTATGAAAAGAAACATGCATCTGATCCCAGAAGTTGTGTTGGACTCCATACTACCCCCCAAGGCTGGAAAAGCAGCTATCATCTGTGAAGGCACAACCAGTGGTTCTTGCTGTATCCTCTCACCAAACCCAGCCACCTGTACTGGAGCAGAATCCAGAAATCTGGCAGCACAGTAGAGGATGACTGCTATAGACTGGATGGTATTTCCTACCCAAATTTACATGTTGAAGACCTAACCTTCTATGTGAGTGTTGGGAGATACAGCCTGTGTTGAGATAATAACAGTTTAATGAAGTTATAAGGATGGGGTTCTGATGTGATAAGGCGAGTGTCTTATGAAGAGAAAGACAGTCTTTCCACTACATGAAGATGTAATGAGAAGACAGCAGCCTGGAAGCTAGAAAGAAATCCTTCAACCAGAACCCAAATGGCCGGCACCCTAATCTTGGACTTACAGTCCCAGAACAGTAAGAAAATTAATTTCTGTTCTTTTTGGCATGAAGTCAGTAGTATTTTGTTATGACAGCCCAGGCTGACTACCTCAGTGATCATGATACACAGCAGTACAAACCAAGATGAAAGAGCCCCCAGCCCACCGTACCATTCTCCCCCATGTCTTTGACCTTTCTGGCACTCACTGACAGCCAGCTTCAGTGCCTTACTGCCTCAAATTCTGAGGCCTGGAAGGAAGGAATAAAGGGCTAGTGTCCGAAGCTCTGGCTGGCTTGGCGCAGCTGTTTGTGGACTGGGTAGAGTTGTTAGAGCAGCTGGGCCTCTGGGTGCAAGGCCATCACCCCAACTGAGGCCAAGAAAGTTGCAAAGAGAATTAACTACAGCTGAAAATCTGCAGCAAGAAGCAGGGCAAGTGTATAGTGTGATCAATGTGCAATTCATTTGTGATTGTGAACAGCATACTTGGGATGTGACAGCAGACTGCAGGGTCCAGCAGCCAGCAGAGCTGGGTTGGCTTGGAGGCAGTTCAAGACTCTGAACTGAAAAGTCGTTTTTTTATTTGGGTGGGGGGGGGGAAGACCATGAGCATCTGTTTCAACTCTGAGGTTGGCTCCTCTCTGCTGATGTTGCTGCTTTCTTTTGTCAGAATGCATAGCTCCAGGCTGGGGCCCTGGAAGTAAAAGTCCCAGTTGTTTAATGGCAGCTCACCATTGGGGTAGACATTAGTTATCCATTGCCGTGTAACAAATTACCATAAATTTAATGACTTAAAACAGCATGCACTTATTAGCTCATTGTTTCCATACATCAGGAAGTCTGGGCACAGTTTAGCAGGTGCTCAGCTCAGGGTCTCATTAGGGTGAAATCAAGGTATCTGTAGGGCTACAATTCATCTGGTTGCTGGCAGATTCTTATGATTGTAGAACTTAAGCCTTGATTTTCTTGCCAGCTGTTGGACATGTATTACTCTTATCTCTCAGAGGTGATTCTGAGGTCATTGTCACATGGCCCCTTCCATAAATAGTTCCCAACATGATTGCATGTACAATGTCAAAACTCTCTCTCTTCCCCCCATCTCTCATAGAATCATAATAAATTGCAAAGATAGTGTAGAGATCCCATATATCCTTTACCCAGTATTTCCCAATAATTACATCTTTTTTAAAACTTACTCTTAATTTTATTGTGTGTGTGTGTGTATGTGTGTGCAAGCACATGTGTGATATGTGGCTATGAGCATACCACGGCATATGTGTAGATATCAGATCACAATTTTGTGCAGTTGGTTCTTTCTTTCCACTTTTATGTGGGTTCTAGAGATCAAACTCAGTTCATGAGACTTTCCTGGTAAGTGCATTCCCCTGTGAGCCATTTGACCACCCTTACCAACAGTTACATTTTATATAATGATTGACATTGGTACATTCTGGTCATTTTATATTGAGTAGATTTCCTGAAACGGCCCAGCAATGCAGTCAAGGTTCAGAAGTGTTCCTGGTTTCCTTGTATTACCATAGTCCCCCCACACCCAGTTCCTACCTACATCATCTCCAACTTGTGGTAACTACTCATCTGCTCCTAAACTTTATAATTGTGCAACTTTGAGAATATTATATAGCATACAGTATATGGCATTTTGAGATCGGCTCTTTTGCCCATTCAGCCTAATGCCTTTGCATCTCATCCACGCTTTTGTATGTGTCAATAGTTCATTCCATTTTTTGTTACTGTTGATACTATCTTGGGTTATGAATGGACCATAAGTTATTTACTCATTCACCTAGTGAGTGACATTTTGGTCGTTTTTAATCCTGGATATTGCAAATAAAGCTGCTATGAACAGATGTGTATAACTTTTGTATCAACATAGAATTTTATCACTCTGAAATAAATGTCCAAGAGGGTAATTGCTGGGCTATATGGTGAACAATGTACAGTTTTTTAAAACTGCACTACTCCTCTCCAGAGTGGCTGTGGTATTTCACATTCCCACCCGAAAGGAATGCATGAAGCTGTTTTCTCACATCCTCATCAGCATTTGGAGTTGCCACTATTTTTTGCATTCTTTTGGATAGGTGGTTTTAATCAGCAATTTCATAATGGCTAATGATGTTGAACATCTTTGCATGTGCATACTTATACATGTTTTTTCATGCCTTTTCCATATATTCTAACTGGATCACTTATTTTTTACTGTTAAGTTTTGAGAATATTTTGTACGTATTCTAGATAAATGACTGTTGTCAAAAACATGACTTACAACTATTTTCTCTCACTATATAGTTTATCTTTTCTTCCTCTTAACAGAACTGCTTACAGACTAAAATGATTACATTTTAAAAATAAATTTATTATTTTTGTGTGTATTAACTATGAACTTTTAGGAGTCAGTCCTCTCCTCTTCTGCGGGTTCAGTGGAATGAGCTCAGCCCATGAGGCTTGTATGGCAAGCGAATTTAACTGATAGCCATCTTGCTGGCCCAGAAGATTGTGTGTTTTTGGATGAAGTCAACTTTACTACTTTTTTCTCTTGCATGATATGAATTTCATATCAAGTCAAAAAACTCTCCATCAGTTACTATAGTCTAAAGATCTCCTCTGTTCCCTGTATTTTATACTTTTCCATTTTATATTTAAATCTATATTCTACTTTGAGATACGTTTTGTTGCTAGGGATTTAATCCAGTGCTTTACACATATTAGGAGTATGCTTTACTACTGAAAATTGGGTGTGATGGCATAGGCCATTATTCCCAGCACTTGGGAGGTACAGGCAGGAAGATGAGGAGTTCAAAGTTATCCTTGGATGCATAGCAACTTTGAGACCATCCTGGACTACATGAAACTTTGTCTCAAAAAAAAAGCATAGCACTGACTATACTCCAGTGTATTCTTCACATTTTAATTAATTTTTGTATAAAGTGCAAACTCCATACATACTTTTATCCTTTTGCCTATCTGAATGCAGCAACACTATTTATTGAAAGGATATCGCAGTTTTAATGACTCAGATGATTAAATTAGATCCATTCTGAATAGTCTCTATTTTTTTCCACCAAAAATCAATTGATGATGGATCTTAATTACACTTGGAAGATCCCTTTCTCCATAGAGCAGTGTAATCATAGGAATGCCAGTCCATTTTGTTGACTGATTTCACCCTCAGTCAAGAGAAGGGATGATGCCACAGTTGCATTGTTCTAATGTTTTTTATTTATTTATTTATTTATTTATTTTTATTTTTGCATGTGTATGAATGTATTGTCTGCATGCAGGTCTGTGCACCTGTGTCGTGCAATGCCGCGGAGGTCAGAAGAGGGTCTCGGATTCCCCTGGAACTGGAATTCTCCTGGAATTGGAGTTACAGACGGTTCTTAGCCGCCATGTGGGTGCTGGGGATCGAACCCGGGTCCTCTGCAAGAGCGTCGGTGCTCTTAACCGCTAGGCTATCTCTCCAGCCCCACAGTTGCATTGTTAAAGGGGAAATGTCATGTCAAAATTCTGCCTTTCACAGGCTCTAAGCATCCTCCTCACACTTACCTTTCCACCTCTAGATTTGAGAAAGACTAGCCAGGTTTAGAATCTTGTCCAAGTGGGGATTGGTTGGTTTAGAAAGTCATATAGGTTGCTGAGGGAGGGTATGAATACAGGTAGACATGCTAAGACCTAAGCAAAATGACTGGCTACTTCTTGCCAGGGTTATGGTGGGATACTTTTTGGATGTAGCACTTTTCATGAGGAGGGAAAGCCTAGATGACAGTTGGGGCAGGGTACCTTCTGTTGTATAGCAATTTCTTCCAGAGATAAAAACCTTCTATCTTGGAGGGAAGCTAGGTAAACAACAGAATGTCTTAAGAGGAGGAGAAACATTCTGTTGTTTACCTTGCTCATTAAGCTCAGAAAGGAAAGAATTCAATAGCTTCAGGAAGTCCCTGCAATTGACCAGGTTTACTAGACCCCTCCCTCCCCAAGACTGCTGAGAGACACTCAGACCAGCCAAGCCACCTAGAAGACCCAGAGATGATCTGAGCTGCCTAGAAAAGGCACAGACCAACAGAACTACCTGGAAAGGACCCTCCTCAGCATGTTGAGCTGCCTGCAGGATGTGCACTGTGCTTCAGGCTTCCCGTTGTCATGAGCTGTCACCCATGCTGGGGTGGGCTTTGGTAGTGCAGCTGTCTTTGAGTCATTTCTGCTCCTGTAAGTAACCCCTAAGTAACCCAAGTCAAAATCCATTGGTTCGCCATGTTGGGTTTCATTGGTATGCTTACTTCAGCCTGTCATTGGTTCCCTATCTGGGGTTAGTAGATATTTGCTCATGTCTCCCTAGTAATAGTGTAACACAATACCATCATATGAGACTTTTAAAATAGAGTTTAGAGTTGCATATGTTGGTATAGACTTCTAATACTAGAACTTGGGAGGCTGAGACAAGTGGATCATGAGTTTGTTTGAAGCCAGCCGAGGCTACATAACAGAAGGAAGGATAGAAGGGAGGGAGAGAGGGAGGAAAGAAGGGAGGAGGAAAAATAAACCTCGGGTAAGCTAATCCACAGCACAAGCCTGTCCTAGGCCTCATTAACATAGGATTCTTTTGCAATCTATATTCTTTTTAATATTTTATTTTATTATTTTTTATTTTATGTGTATGAGTATAATGCCTGCATATAGGTAGGTGCACCCGTGTGATGCAGTTGCTTGTGGACGTCAGAAGAGGGTGCTGGATCCGCTGGAACTAGAGTTATAGACAGTTGTTAGCCACCATGTGGGTGCGTGGGTTCTGGGAATCGAACCTAGGTCCTCTAAAACAGCAGCCACTGCTCTCAACCACTGAGCCATGTCTCCTGCCCCTGTAATCTATCTTCCAATGTTCACCCAAGTCAGTGTTCTGGCGCTGGCATTCATCTAGACCAAAGATAAGACTTCCTTAAGCAGTGACTTCTTTTAGCTATGGAACCCCTCTTATTCCTCCGAACATTCCTCTGAAACTTCAGTAATGTCTCTTCAGACTGAAAGAATCAAGCTTGTAGAAGAGAATGCCCAGTCAAAGCCTTGTAACCAAAGATCTCAATAGATCAGCAGGTCAGCCACAGTCCTAGAGCACCTGGGCTGATTCTCTGACTCTTTGTTTTACACTGCAAAGGATGGAAACCAAGGTCTCATACATGCTAGCTAAGTGCTTTGTCAGTGAGCCATATCACCAACCCTGATTCTCTGGCTCTTGAAATGGAAGGCAGCATGGTGAAATCAAATCATAATATTGTCCTTTGAAGCCAAGGACCACTGGAAGACTGTACAGAATAAGTGACCAAAGAAGCTGAGAAAACTACAGGAAGAGTTGAGCAATGTAAGTGTAAAGCCATTGGGAGAAGCCTTCCTGAAATTAATGAGAATCCAATCTGCTAATCAGTCCTTCAGGGTGTGGGAAAATGAGAAGCTCAGAAGTTCATGTGATCATAAGCATCCTCCTATTCTTTCAGCCCATAATTCTCTGGCCTTTCTTTCTTCTTATAAGCAATGTCAATCCCAAAGCCATTGAAACCCTTGGGGCACAGCAGTGTGGCAGCCCCAGTTCCAGTATGTGCAATGGAAAAGCTACTCTTAAGTTCAGCAAACTCCCCCGCACTCACAAGCTCTTCTTAAGTGTTCCTGTTCTGTCTCCTGCACTAACTTCTGAAATCAGGCTCTTCTGGCTGTACCATCCAGCTCTTCCCAGCAGAACATAGCCTCAAAAGTATGTGTGTGTGTGTGTGTGTGTGTGTGTGTGTGTGTGTGTGTGTGTGTATGTGTGTGTTGAGGGGGGGACTGCACTGCCTGAACCCTGGAGCCACTTCCACACCACTGATCTGCACTGTTAGGAAATGTCTTATTCCTTTCATATGTGTTTCACTGGGGGTTATCAGCCTCTATCCACCTCCATCTGCAAACAGTGTCATCTATATTATCTCCATTGTCAGAAGATTTTTAATTATTTACTTTTTATTATATGTGTGTGAGTATTTTGCCTACATGTATGTAAGTACACCTGTGTTGTGAAATGCCTGCAGAGGCCAGAAGAAGGTGTCAGATCCCCTGGAGCTGGTGTTATAGACAGCTGCAAACCACTATGTGCATGCTGGGAAAACTGAACCCAGGTGCTCTGCAAGAGCAGCCAGTGCTCTTAACCACTGAACCATCTCTCTACCCCCCCCGCTGAGAATTTTAAAATATAATATTTTTATTAATTTCTTTGATAATTCCATATATGCCTAAATGCATGTATGAGATTATCCTTTGAAATCTACACTCTTTCTCCCAGTCCCTCCTAACTTCATGCCCTGTTTTTTTATAAGCTACCAAGCCCAATTTGTGCAGTTCTTATACTCATGGATGTGGGACCATCCACTGGAGCATGGTAGACTACCAGGGGCCACACTCTGTAACAAAACTGCCTCTTCCTCCTCAGTAGCAATCAACTATCAATAGCTCCGCAGCTAGGGGTGGGAGCTCATGAACTCCTCATCAGCTGTGCGTTCATGAGCACAGCAGTCCTGTCATGTCCAGAAAACACTATTTTATCCCTGTTCTCTTTGACTTCAGGCTCTTATATCTTTCTGCCCCCTCTTCCTAGATGTAGCCTGAGCCTTGGGTGAGGGAGTATGATGTGGGTGCCCTATTTATCATTGAACACTTCAAAGATTATTCTCTGCATTTTGAATAGTTGTGAGTTTCTTCATTAACTAAATGGGGGTAGTAGAATGTAGATGATGTGAATGAGAAAAGAGGAATAATAAGGACTGTTTATGTCAGGAGAGGGATAGGAGGGAGAGCAGAGGTGGGAGTGGAGGAAGACATAAGTAACATAGGGGATATTTGAAAAAGTCATATGGAAAGCCATTATTTTATAAGCTTCTTAAATGCAGAGTTTAATTGGAGTTACTGTACCACACAGGAGATGATGCTCTTTTCAAATGCCATAAGTTGCCAAATAAAAAGTTTAATGCTAGCTGTAGGATACTTTCCCTTGAGTTGTTGGTAAAGGATGTCCTAGAGACCCACAGAATGATGGGATATTAGCGCTGATTTTGGTTGCAAACCACAACTTTATGGCAATACCCTGATGCTGAAGACATCACATACTTTGGCCACAAGACAAGGTGATGATGAGGAAGCTTTCTACCTGCTGGTTAGCTTTGATAGTACCAGAAGGTGCCATGTAGACTGCAAGGGGGTGAAAATTCATCAACAGTCTTAATCCAGCCATGAACTCTTAGAGTAACAATAATGACCTACATGGAAAGATAGGCCTTGGGGTGCAATAGTGGCATGAATATTATGGGGGTAACCAACAGCTTTCTGCTTGGGTTTAAAGCTTCCTCCACAGGGACATATGCCTGGTACTTTAAATCTTTCCAAGAACACATATTTGGGGAGCTCATAGGACTCAGGAGCAAACAATATTATTTTGCTAAATGGACATAGTATCAAACTGCCCTCTAAAATCATATCTTTATACCCATAGATCAATGCAGCTATCAGTCCTCATCAATGATGTGTCAGAGGATTTTTATACCCCTCCAAGCTTGTTATAAATCTCCATTCCAATTCTTGTGGCATAATTAGCTGATTTCTATTCCTATGGATGATTCCACCTTTCTCTCTAGTTCAGTTGTTCTCAACATGAAATAACTTGAAAATGTTTTAGAAAATACTGATTCATTGAATCTGTACACTGCTTTTGGTAGGATGTCTTTTTCATGACATTAATTCTACCAATCCATAAGCATGGTACATTTCCTATTTTTTTACTGTCTTCCTCAATCTCCTTCAAATATTGAAAGTTTTCATTGCAGATGTCTTTCTTCTCCTTAGGTTTTTTTAGGCTACCAAGATGCAAGTGTTTCCATGATTCTTTCTCAGCAGGCTTGTTTTTGATATATAGAAAGGCTATTTATTTTTGTTAGTTGATTTTATATCCTGCCTTATTGCTGACAGTGTTGATCACTTCTAGTAGTTTTCTAGTGGAGTCTTTGGCATCTCTTACATGTATAATATCATATCATCTGCCAAAATAAAGCCTACATAATGACAACACCAGTTGACATGCCAATGTAGATGGGAGAAATTTCAAAATGTCGAACCTGTAGATGAAGAGCTACAGGCAGTTAATCTTGATCAAAGAGGGAGAATCTGTCTTCTCCATAGATGAGCTTCCTGAAAGGTTATGCAATCTGAAGGAGTCAACCCTAAGCACATGTATGTGCTAACACCACTAAATGGACTCAGTAGGTTATTTAGATATATAACATTAAAGAAGATGTCAAGAAATTGAGAGGAAAAGGAGGAACATGGTAGGAGTTGAAAGAGTAGAGGGAGGACTGGAAATGATATAAATACAATATGAAATTCTCAAGAAATAAAAAATTTTAAGCTGGGAGTGTTGGTCCATGCCTATAGTCCTAGCACTTGGGAGGCAGAGGCACGTGGATTTCTGTGAGTTCAAGGACAGCCTGGTCTACAGAGCGAGTTCCAGGACAGCCAGAGCTACAGGGCGACCCTGTCTCAAAAAGATAAAAAAAATTAAATTAAGAAAAAGAAAATATTGATTAGACATAGCTTGAATCAATTGAATCTGAGTCTTGAAGGCTGTGGTTTATGCCTAGTTGTTTCTGTCCCCAAGTGATTCTAATGTTCACAATGATGATTTTTTTTTATATTTCTGTAGTTTTACCATTCACCCCAATCACAGCCCTTACATTCTACCATGCCCCCTCTTCTGCAGATTGTTCCCTAGGCTTAGAAAAGGGGCACAAGTGGGCAAGAAGCAAAACACTCTACTTTCTCCGATCAGTTCAGGCTGTTTCCTTTCACGGGTTGACAGTTTATCCAGGAATAACCTTTCAATCCTAAACTGGGTAATTGGCACTAGCATCCACAGATGAGGGATACCATTCGTCGTTTGTTTTTCTGGGACTGTGTTACTTCACTCAGCATGATGTCCTCTAGCTCCAGCCATTTTCCTGCAAAGCTCGTGATGTCGTCTTTCTTTACTGCTGCATAGAACTCCATTGTGTAGATGTACCACATTTTCTCTATCCACTCGTCAGTTGAGGGGCATTTAGGTTGGTTCCAGCTCCTGAGCCAGCGGCAGGAAGAGGGGCGGCGGGCTGAAGAGCCCCCCCCCCCGTCCCCCGCCAACTGAGATTACGAAGAAGGATCTGAAGGAGGCACGCAAAACATCACGCATGTCCAGAAACACAGTGAAGAGGCATTTGAGGACTCAAATTGGAATACAGGCAAAAGGAGAAACCCCATATGCCAGGATCACGAAGAGGAGACTACAACTGGAAAAGGTGCAGGATAATCCCCACGCCAAAGCCTTTACTAACCCTATGGATGACTCCTTCAGTGGGATCCCCCCAGGGATACCCCAGGACACAGACATCAGAACACAATTGTAAACATATCTTTAAAGAACTACAAGATCATAAAGAACAATTAAAGAACTAAGAAAAGAGAATGAGGACCGATAGAGATAGAATGACAAGCTCCGGAAGGAATAGAAACACTGAAAAGATCCCATGCTGAAAAAGAAAAAGAAACCAACCAGTAACAAAAGACTACAAAAAGAGATCGAGAAGCTCCAAAAAAGAAATAGAAACACTAAATAAATTCGAAGAGGAAATTAAAAAGGAATCAAACACTCATCCATTCAGCAGGAAAGGATGGGAAACAGTCTTGGGAGCAGAATGGATGAAGCAGAAAAAAAGAATATCAGACCTTGGAAGATAACACATAACAACTAAAAAGCTCAAGAAGATTATGAAAAATTTAAAAAATACACAAAAAAATAATGGAACAACCAGAAGCTGTGGGACACTATGAAAGATCAAACCTCAGCAATCATAGGGATATAGGAAGAGAAGAATCCCAAGAGAAGGTATCGACCAGATCTTCAACAGAATAATAGTTGAAGACTTCCCCAAACTAAAAAGGACAAACCAATACCATACAAGAAGCACTAGAACTCCAAACAGACAAGATCAGAAAGAATTCTCCACGCCACATATAGTTAAAATGCTGGACACCCAAAACAAAGACAAAAATTCTTAAAGCGACAAGAGAAAAACAACAAGTGACCTATAAGGTAAAAACTTTCAGAATTACAACGGGACTTCTCATCGCAAAACGATGAAGGCAAGAAGAACCCTGGAGGCAAAGCATTCCCAGTGTTGAGGACAATAGATGCCAGCCAGGGTTCTATACCCAGCAAAAATGTAATCATAGTGGAAGGATAGAGGAAAATCTTCCATGATAAAAATTGAAAGAATACATGTCCGGAAAACCAACCCTCAAGAAGACTTGAAGCAATTCAAGAACAGAAGAAAGGAGCAAAAAAACCCAGGCAACTAGAAGGGAGAATCAAATAAAATCATAACTGCAGAAAGTAGAAACCTAAATCAAAACGGCAGATGGATAATAAGGCAAAAGGAGCAACACAAACCGATCATTCATAACCCTTAAATATTAATGGATAATGGGCTAAACTTCCCAAACAAAAGACATAGACTGGGAGACTGGATGAGGAAACAGAATACATCGATATTCTGTCTGCAAGAAACACATCGTACCTTCAAGGACAAGGCACCAACTTAATGGGAAGGGATGGAAAAAAAAGATTCCAGCAAATGGTACCAAAAAGAAGCATGTGTTGCTATTTTAATATCGGGCAAAATAGACTGTCAAAGTAAAATAAATCAGCAGAGACAAAGAAGGCCATTACATTTTCATCAAAGGAACAATCCACCAAGAAGATTTTACAATCATCAATATAGATGGACCCAAACTTTGGTGCCCCAAACTTTATAAAGAAAACTCTACAGGACCACATTCACAGACTAACCCCAGTACATCATAGTGGGAGATTTCAATATCCCACTGAGTCCTTTGGATAGGTCAACAAGGACAAAAAATAAAACAGAGAGAGACATCGGAACTGAACGATATATACACCAAAATGGACCTCATATACTCTACCGAACATTCCATCCTAATACGCAGAGAATACACTTTCTACTCAGCACCCCCGAGAACATTCTCCAAAATCTACCACAAATCCTGGGACTCAGAAGAAACCTCTACAAATCAAAAAGATTGAAATAACTTCATGCTCCTGTCAGAACAAAGTGCAATGAAGCTCAACATCAACACCGGACAAGCCCTCCTGCCTACAAAACAGCTGGAGACTAAACCAACACACTCTTGAATAATGAATGGGTCGAGAAGAGGATAAAGAAAGAAATAAAAAACATTCCTGGAATGAAATGAAATGAACAATACACACAACAAACTTATGGATACCTGAAAAGCAGTACTAAGAGGGAAATTTATAGCCCTTGGTGCCTACATTAGAAAACAGAAAGAGCACAAGTGAAAATGAGCTAACACTACAGCTAAAAGCACTTGAGAGGCACAACAGATGAACCCTAAACCCAACAGCAAGAAGAAATAACAAACATCAGAGCAAAATCAATGAAAATAGAAACAAAAGGAAAACAATACAAAAAATCATGAAGCCAAAAGGTGGTTCTTTGAAGAATAAGCAAGATAGACAGACTCTAGCCACAGTTAACCAAAAGAAGAAGGACACTCCAAATCAATACAATCGGTGATGAAAGGGAATATCACATACGGACAGGAAAAGATCAAGAAAATTATATGGGAATATACAAGAAACCTATATCTACCAAGTTTGAAAATCTAGAAGAAATGGATTAATATCATGAAATCTTGGGAATCACAAAAGCGGGCAAGAGGAGACCAGCAGCTTAAACAGACCATAACATATGAAGAAATAGAGGATGTATTAAGAAGCCCTCCGCACTAAAAAAAGCCCAGGCCCAGACGGTTTCACAACAGAAATTCTATAAAAACATTTCAAAAAGACCTACCAACCATTATTTCTGAAACTGTTGAGAAGTATACAATCAGAGGGAACTCTCCCAAATTCTTCCTAAGGAGCCAGCATCAGCCTATTACCAAAACCAGGCAAAGAACAGAACTAAAAAAGGAGAATTTATAGACCCATCTCCCTCATGAAAACAGATGCTAAATTTCTAAACAGAATACTGGCAAATGCATACACAGACCCACTCAAGAAGATCATCCATCAGGAACAAGTTTGGATATCATACCAGAGATGCAGGGATGGTTCAACAAGAAAAAGCATAAACTCATCAAACACATAACGGAATCACAAAGACAAAAACCACACCATCATCGCAATTGATGCTGAAAAAGCCTTTGAACAAAATCCAGCATCCCTCATGCTTAAAGGCCTGAGAAGGATTTGGATTGGAGGGGTCATTCATCAATGTATCAAAGCCATTTTCAGGAAACCCACAGCCAAAAGCATCCTAAATGGGGTAAATGACGGAAACATTCCCTTTAAGGTAGGAACGTGGCAGGCTGCCCCCCTATCCCACTGAACCACTCCGCTTCAATATAGTGCTTGAAACAGCTTGCTAGAGCAATAAGGCAAGAAAAGTAATTTAAAAGAGTACCCGATTGGGGAAAAAATGAGGAAGTCCAACTATCCCTATTTGCTGATGAATAATGATTGTTTACTAAGGGATGCAAAAAACTCCACCAGAACCTCCTAGAAACGAATGAACAGCTTCAGCAAGTGGCAGGAATACAAAATTAACCTAGAAAATCAATGGCCTTTCTTTACACCAATAAACAAGCAACTGGAGAAAGAATTCAAAAGAGACCTTCCCACTCACAATAGCCCCTCCAAAAACAATAAGATACCTGGAACAAACCTAACCAAAGACTCCAAAGACCTCTACAACAAAAATTTTAAACCCTTAAAGAAGAAATTGAAGAAACTCAGAAGATGGCAAAACCTCCCATGCCATGGATTGGGAAAATTAAACATTGGTAAAATGTCCATTTTACCAAACTCTTGGATAGATTTAAGCAATCCCAATCAAAATCCCCATGAGTTTTTTCACAGGCTTGGACAAAAAGGTCTTAAAAGGTCTTAAATTCATTTGGAGAACAAAAGACCCCGAAGGCAAAATCAATCCTGAGTGAAAAGAGCTACGACAGTAGGGATCTCTATACCAGACATAAAACCATACTACAGTGCTATAGTCAAAAAAACAGCCTGTTACTGGCAAAAACAGCGCTGTGTATGACCAAGGGAACAGAAACCAAACCGAAGATCCAAATCGGAGCACATACAATTTCAGCCATCTCATATTTTGACAAGGGTCCAAGAAACCACAATAGAAAAAGACAGCATCTTCAGCAAGTGGTGTGTGGGCAAAACTGGAATCACCAATTGTAAGAAGAAATGAAATTAACCAAAACCCCTACCTCTCCACCCTGTACAAAGTCAACTCAGATGGATTAAAGACCTCAACGTGAAACCCCAACTCTGAAGGTGATAGAAAGAAAGTTGGCAGCAGAATACAGACATAGGCATAAGGAAAAGATTCCTAAATCAGACAGGCGCTGCACAAGAATGAAGGTCGACAATTGACAAATGGGACCGTCAATCAACCAAAAGTCAAAAGCTTCTGTACAATCAAAAGAAACAATCAGGAAGGGAAGAGAAATCCCACGAGTGGGAAGAAACCATTCACTGCAGATACAATCTGACAAAGCATTGATTTCCAGAATATATAAAACTACTCCAAAACAAAGAAAAAAAAAACAAACAACCCGCTCAATAGANGAGATCTCAAATCTCAAGAGTCACACAAGCGTGCCTTTAATACCGGCTGGGAGGATAACTCCGCCCCCACAGCCACTAGATCTAATCAAGCCAAAGACCACACCTTTAATCCCAGCTGGGGGGATAACTCCAACCTCACAGCCACAAAGGCCAATCAAACCAAAGACAGCAGGACCAAACGATCAGCAATCAGCTCGCCAAGGCACCCAGTTCCTACCTGTCTCCCCCTCTTCCTGCCGCTGGGCTCAGGAGATCTCAAATCTCCACAATGATGATTTTTTAAGCTTTTCCATTGAAAGCCAGTCTTATTGCATAGCTCCTCAACTCTTAAAAACTCTCATCTCTATTACAATTCAGAAAGACCACTTGCTATTTGATATCAGAATTGCCTAGAATATCCCAAGGATATCAGAACAGTGTTCTGGATTTGCCACTGCCTGCCTCCAGAACCTCTTCCATATCAGTAGAATTTCAGAGCTTTGGTCACACCCCCATCCATGCTTCTTTCCTAACCTATTCTGACTCCCAAGATTGATCATTCTCCCAGTAGCTTCACCACCCAAGTTGTCTTGATTATCTATTGTTCCTCTTACCTTACAAATCCCAAACCTTGAGTTAATATGACAGTGTATCTCCCATGTTCTTCCATCAGAACATCATGAGAAAAATTGGATGCATTTAGCTGGGTAGTGCTCCAAATATATCTTTTCTAATTTTTAATTTGTTTATGAACACAGTTGACTCTGTAGCTTCTTTATCTCTTTCTCCCATGTACCTTTGCCCCTCTAAAATAGCAGACATGGGATATTAACTCCCTTTCCATAACTACTAGCTGGTTTTCTCCCTTTTCCTTTCTCCTTTTTCTGTTTTCCTGCACAGGGCTAACTATTCTTTCAGTGTTCTAGATCTTATAATTGGTATTGTTCTTTCTTGAATCTTCAACCTCTATAAACGTTTTCCTCTGAGAACTGAAAGAAAACTCTCTCTCTCTCTCTCTCTCTCTCTCTCTCTCTCTCTCTCTCCTCTTGCAGCTTCTAAAAATTCTCTCTTGAGCTCGTATGTCTCTTCATCTACCATCTTCACTTGTTTGATCCCAGCTAGTCTCTCTGAGTAGCCTAGTTCATTGTCTCCATTTCTTCACTTTCCAGTTATATATTATCCCACAGCTATGACCTCACCATTCCACTAATTGAACAGGCAAAGATCCGATCAGAACCCATACAGAAAATCCAGATCTTTCTTTCATTAGAAATGTTCTCTACACCATCTGTGCTGATCACTTCTTCCTTTTTAAAAGCATACTTGGGGGCTGGAGAGATGGCCTACCGGTTAAGAGCACCGACCGCTCTTACAGAGGACCCGGGTTCGATCCCCAGCACCCACATGGCAGCTGAGAACCGTCTGAAACTCCAATTCCAGGAGAACTCCAGTTCCAGGGGAATCCGAGACCCTCTTCTGACCTCCGTGGCACTGCACGACACAGGTGCACAAACTTGCATGCAGACAGTACATTCATACACATACAGAAAATAAAAAAAAAAGCATACTTGGTTGTTTCTTTAGCTGTACAGAAGCTTTTGAGTTTGATGAGGTCCCATTTGTCAATTGTTGACCTTATTTCCTGTGCAGCTGCTGTCTGATTTAGAAAGTCTTTTCCTATGCCTATGTCTTGTAGGTTGTTGTCAACTTTTTCTTCTATCACCTTCAGGGTTTTGGGTTTCACGTTGAGATATTTGATCCACTTGGAGTTTATTTTTGTACAGGGTGAGAGGTAGGGGTTTAATTTTGTTCTTCTACAAATGGTGATCCAGTTTTGCCAGAACCATTTGCTGAAGATGCTATCTTTCCTTCATTGAGCTTTTTTGGCCCCTTTGCCAAATATGAGGTGGCTGAAATTATATGAGCTCAAGTTTGGATCTTCAATTTTGTTCCATTGGCCAATGGGTCTGTTTTTGTGCCAGTACCAGTAAAGAAAGATGACATCATGAGATTTGCTGGTAAATGGATGGAACTTGAAGCCATTATGCTAAGTGAAGTAACACAGTCCCAAAAAAACAAACAGAGAATGGTTTCCCTCATTTGTGGATGCTACTACCAAATCCCCCAATTGAAAGAAAAGCTGAGCAATGTTATTGTTATATTTCTTTCTATCTGAAAGCAACTGTGATGTTATAATGTGACTATCTTAATGAGCCCTAGAATTAACTTACCACCTACTTTCAGGCATGGTAATTAATGTACATGGGGGGAAGGTATATATTCATATTTTTGAGTAATATAAAATTAAAAGAAAAACTGCACCCATGAACATAATAAAAAAAAGAAGGGATGTGTGGATGAAACTGATCAATGAATACCAAGTTGGTTACATGCAGCATGATGCTTTGGTGTATGATTTTACAGTAGGATCAATATAGTTGTGATATTGCATGCATTTCAAAAGCCTCAAAGAAAGAACTGTGTAATTTTGTTCAGAACTGTGGAATTTTTAACCACAAAGAAATTATACATGTTTAATGACTTAGACATGTTCAGAAGTTTTAAGTTTTAAACAATGTATATATGCATGAAACATCAGGTGACCCTATAAATATGTACAACTTTATATTTTTATATGTCAGCCAAAATTAATTAAATTAAAAAAATTTAAAAAACATACTTGGGAATCCATGATTTCTCTTTACCTTGGCTCATTCCTATCTCCCTGAATGAGTGCTTCTTAGTCTTCATATTATACCATGTATAGTCCTTTATATCCACTTTAAAGGTTGGAAAATTGGAGGGTCTTCCCTTTAGGTGAATATATTCTTCTTCTTCTTCTTCTTCTTCTTCTTCTTCTTCTTCTTCTTCTTTTTCTTTCTTCTTCTTCTTCTTCTTCTTCTTCTTCTTCTTCTTCTTCTTCTTCTTCTTTTCTCCTCCTCCTCCTCCTCCTCCTCCTCCTCCTCCTCCTCCTCATTCTTTCTTCTTCTGAGATAACCTTATTCTAAGGATTAACAAAACCCTTCAACCAGCCTGAACCTCTTGGCCGCGCTCTAGGCCTACATATCTCCTATCTTATCTTTTCTCCTTCACCTCCTCAAAATTTATATACTCCAAATCAAGGTTGTTATCTTCCAGAATCTTCTTCCATCTTACCACAAAATCAACGTCTTGTGTTGCCTTATCTTTATCAGTTACACCATTAACAGCAACAGAAACTGAAGTTTAACTATCACTGAATGGCTTCTCTCTCTCTCGTACTTCATGTGCAATTAATCAAGTCTTAGCAATTCTACTTCCTAAATAACCTCTAATCCATCTACTTCTCTGCATTGCTACTGCCTTCATTCAGTACGGTGATAGTGATGCCACCTATATGGTTTTGTCACCCTATCTGCATTTTGGCTCCTCCATGGTGTCTCTATGAAGAAACCAGAGTGATAGAAATCCTCTAGAATGGATCCTGAAACACAGTCGGTATTAGTGAAGTTACTGAATGGATGTCTAAATGTTCACAGGGTAGCCGTCCAAGCCTGCTCCTATTTCTGGCCTTAATTTTCCCCTTGTCATTTACTCCTTAGCTAATAAGTGAGAGAGAAGATCTCAGAATAGGTCTTTTGATTAAAGATGGAGCATTACCTTAACTTGATCACAGCTACTTCTTTGAGCCTTGTTTATGGAAGTCATAGAAACCTTCTGATTGGGAACATTTGTATACAGACCAACTGGAGGTAAGAAGATAGGTAATAGAAGCTCTCGTTTTCATTTCCCATGAGATAATTTCACTACGTTAGACCCACAAGGAAGGAAGGAGCTAGATGTTGTGTCGATTGAGCATATGAAAGAATTGAAACCACAGTTGCATTTACTAATTCATTCAGTTACTCAACAGATCTTTACTTGGTGCCAGGCTCTGAGCACCTCCTGAGGGTATGACTATGGGCTCTTCTGCCTTTGGAAGATTTGATAGGAGGTGATAGGAATTTGGGACATAGTGTGAAGTAGAAGAAGATGAGTGGGTATGAGCCTAACCTCAGTGGAGGGGTTAGGGTAACTGCCTTCCATCCATATCCAGGGAGAACGGCAAAGAAGTTGCTCTAGGGTGTGTTCTGACTATTAGAGCAGCAAAGTGGTGCAAAATCACGATCTGGTGGGCAGGCAGAGTGTCGCATGCAGAAAATTAACTCCATCAGCCCCTCAACTCCTTGCTATAACCACGCCTTAGAATAGTGATCATCCCTCCTCTCTGGAAGCCTAGGCTATGGCTAAGCCAACCTTCCTGGCTGTGTCCAAGATGGATGGCAACATAAATTTCTTTCAGAAGGTGATAATACATGGAAATTGCCTAGGATTTTCTCTAGACTGAGTTTCCTCTCATAAATCTCTAGCTGTTCACTGGTGACTCATTTTGATATCCCCAAAGAAGGGCCTTTTATCCAAAACCAGGACTTTGACCAAATTTAAAAAACCATTTTATATTGCAGCCAATTGCTGCCAATATGGTTGGTGGAGAAAGCCTGGTCCTTCACACAGCGACTGATCCATGAGAACCACGTAGGCAGCAGAAATCCAATCTATAAAGCTTGGTGCTAAAGAAATCTGTCCTGTGACCCCCTGCCTTCTCCCCAGGGGTCTGCTGGGATGCCCTCCCTGAGCCCCTCCCTGCCTCCTCCCTTTGTGGGCAGGGCTGTACCAGACCAAGAAGACACTGCCCCAGGGGCTCGTAATCTGAGCGAGACAGTCCAATTATCTACAATTTATGGAGCTCAATTGGAGTGAGTTCAGAAAGGAGCAACCTGAACAATTAAGGGACCGGAGGGCTTGGCTTCTGGGGCAAGATAAAAGGCAGAAGGTCTCAGGCAGCCCCCGTGATTTCAGGAGAGCGGGTGAAGGGGGAGGGCCTGCGAGGACCGCTGCCAGCAAGGGAGTGTCAACCGGGCCAACACCTGGGAGGAAGGGGGTGGACGAGCAGGAACAAGGCAAGGGATGTGAGCCCCCAGGAAATGTGGCCAAGAGGCTTGGAGCTCAGACCCAAGGGCTGGGAGCCAAGCCATGGTGAGCAAGTAGTACATTTTGGCTTTCCTGGCCCAAGTCCTAGCTTGAGGGAATCCCAGGAAGCCCCAGAGTGGAGCTGGCAGCAGGGTGGTGCCTTAATAGAAAGAAACTTAGACTGGGGCCTAGTGAACCCTCGGGCTCCGTAAGGAGGCATGATGAAGAAAAATGGTGGTTAAAGGTGAGCACCAAAGAGTTCTGGAATATCTATTCCAGCCATGCAAACATCCCATAGAAAAGAGAGCCCAACTCAGTTCTTTACAACTTGCAACCTCTCCTTTCCTCTGAATCCAGCTTCTCTTCTGTCAACAGAAGAGCCTTTGAAGCAGTTGAATTTCTCTCTCTTTGAATGAAATCTTACAAAGGATCTTACTACATGCTATAGAACAAAACTAGTGCTTTATTAACAGAATGGTGTTCATTGAGTTCAAATTTATGTCATTTACCTCATTACAAAGTGAGACAACAGAATTGTCAGGTCATTTGGAGCAAATAAGCAGTAGGTTTTTGTTTTGTTTTGTTTTGTCTTTTTGAGATGTGTTTTCCCTGTATCTCCAGCTGTCCTGGAACTCACTATGGAGCCCAGGCTGGCCTTGAACTCACAGAGATCTGCCTGCCTCTGCCTCCCAAGTGCTGGAATTAAAAGCATGTGCCACCACGCCTGGCCAAATCAATAATTTGAAATCAAGTGTTCCAGCTCTCACTTGCTACCTACACTTTGTTCCTTAAACTCTTCTCTGAAGCCTAAGAACACCTCAGAACTCTGTGGGAAAGCCACTGCCAAGATTCTTTCTTTTTTTAATTTATATGTTCTTGTATGTGTATGAATGTACTGTCTGCATGTAGGTTTGTGCACCAGTGTCATGCAATGCCGCAGAGGTCAGAAGAGGGTGTCGGACAACTAGAGGGTGTCGGACAACTCAGATGCTTCCAGAATAGATAATGTGGGCCCTAAAAACGCAGACACCATCTCTTCTTTCCCTTGTATTCTCAGAGCCTTGGGGCCTTTCACACCAGGCTCAGGACTTGACTCAAGGGCATAGAATTGAACTGGGAGCTTCTAATTAGGTAGGCGGGAGAGTGCCTTGCTAGAGGAACAACTTCTGGCTGCTTCAGTAGTTCCATCCTGGATGGCTGGAGAAACACTTTGGAGGAGAAGGACTTACAACAGCCTGGTCTCTGAGTGCACTGCTCTGACAAAACCCCTTTTCCCCTTGCCTGCAGTCTGGAGAAGAAGTCTTCACATGTGGGTGGCCCACACGAGGAAAGTCTGGATGTTGAGTGAAACCAACCTGATCAGAGAGAGGAGGTTGCCTGGGCAAGAAGTTAAAGAGTGGACCCACCTTAAACACTATAGTGTAGAATGACTATGTTAATGGCATTACAAAGCAAAAATATGCATAGTACAAGTTCCTGGTTCTTCCTGTGGGGCCTTCCTTGATTGGCTGGTAATTTCAGGTCTTCTTGGGAGAGAGGATTGAAGAGGACTTAATTAAAATTAGATATATATTAAAACCGCTACCAGTTTCTGACACATCCTTCTCCAAATATGTTACATCTATATCACATTTTTATATACTCCCAGAAACACTGTATACACATACAAGCAAATGCATGCATGTGTGCTTATAGTTCCCATCTCCTCTCCCCTTAGAAATGAAATGTCTTGTGCACACTGCTGCTTAATTCTTTAAAGCAGCTGTATACCATTATATACATATCTATATATCTAATCAATCTTCTTTTGATGAAATCTGAGCTCTAGTAATTTATATTATTTACGATACCACCACAACTATTATTGTACATATATAATTCAATAGTGTTGTGAGTGTATCTTACTGCAGAGTTCCTGAGCCACCTTTTAAGCCCAACTCTGAGGTGGCAGGACAGAGGAGTCTGGCATGGCATTCTGCCTCCCTTCACCATTTAATGATTTCTTTTTTTTTTTTTTTTTTTCTTTTGGTCTTTTTGAGACAGGGCTCTCCCTTTATTCCCCAGCTGGCCTGGAGCTCTCTCTGTAGACCAGTCTGGCCTTGACATCAGATATATGCCTGCCTCTGCCTCCCGAGTTTATTATGCTTTCTAAACCTTCAGTGTGGTGAGCCTAAATGTCATTATGTGACATTAGAGAGAAGGAAGTGAAAAGTTTGGACTGCTTGGTAAGGATTCTCTTGAGATGTTCCCATTGACTAACAATTCCTGCTTGGAGACATTTTTTTTTTTTTTCTCCTTGAACCATTAAAGCAGTGGCCAGAGATGGCCTGGCTTTAGAGGCCAGGCAGATAATGAAAAGGCAGAAGCCAGCTGCATGGAGGATGATAGATGGCAACTGACACCTGGCTTCAGTGAGAGACCAAAGGGGAAGGTGTGGGAGTACGGCTGACCGTGAGAGCAGACTCAGTTCTAGCTAGCTGCCAGCTCTGCCATCTATTTATGGAGAAGCCAGGAATTTGGCTTTTATATGAACCCTTCCCAGCATGGTCAGAACAATAAAAGAAAATGCATAAACTCACAGCACTTACTATGTCAAGCACTGTTCTATGAGCTTGAGATATAATATTCATTGTAATTCAATGAGATAGAGTACTATTGTTTATCTCCGTATTACACATGGGCAAGAGAAAGCTGGGAGACTTTAAGTAACCTTCCCAGAGTCACATAGATCAAGTTTCAGGGTCAGGATGCAACCCTAGGCTATGTTTGTAATGATTATACTACACAAGCACTTACTGAGGAGGCCTTTCTCTTGGTCTTAGTCATATTGCTTGCCTTTTCAGTCACTCTTGAGAACAAGGTGAGGGCACAGAACAGGGTCAGTTGACCTAGATTTGGATTTTTAAGAGGCCATAAAACTGGAAGTAAGATAAGGGGCTGACATTGTTGGAAGTGGAAACTCTTAGCTTCTGGTACTGACTTTTCTTTTTTTCTTTTTCTTTTTTCTTTTTTTTTTTTTTTTTTTTTTTTTTTGGTCTTTTTGACACAGGGTTTCCCTGTAGCCCCAGCTGGCCTGGAACTCACTATGTAGACCAGGCTGGCCTTGAACTCACAGTGATCCACCTGCCTCTGCCTCCCAAGCACTGGAATTAAAGGTGTGCGCCACCATGCCCATCCTGACTTTTCTTCCTTCTCTTTCTTTGGCTGTGCTGAGAATGAAACCCAGGGCTTTGAATATGTTAGACATGTGCCATACCACTGAGCTACATCCTCAAGCCCTTGGGTTTGGACAGAGTCTTGCCATTTAGCCTAGTCTGGGCTGAAGTTCATTATGGAACCCAGGCTGATCTCTAACTTAACCGTTATCCTAAGTGCTGGATCAAAGGTGTGTACCACCACTCCTGGCTAGTTCTGGCTCTGTGGTCTGTTTGCTTATTTGTTTGAGGTAGGTGCATCTTTTGGACTCTGTTGGTCTGTTTTTCAACCTGTAAACCCAAACTAGTAATCCATGTCACACAAGGTTATTGTGAGGATTAACAGGACACTGTGTGTACATACACAGTACAAATAGAAGAGGATATTCTTAGCAGTAGGGCTTGTTTGAGGATAGGAAGCTATCTTTTCCAGGGGAAGCTACCTTGAAATGGAGCCAGGGATGATGAGCTGTCTTCCTCTGTCATCACACCCTTCTCAGGGCTCTATTTTTATCCCAAACTCTCTCACCTACCAGGCCACATTTATGACCATGAGTAGGCTATATCTGACATTAGCATCGATCCCTGGAGTTCAGGGGCCTGGGGCATTTTTAAATTCACCATAAGTGTTTTGTTTGCCAACAAGTCTCCCTTAACTAATTTTTTGTTCACTTTCATGTTTTTAGATTTGTAGTACATTTATGTGTGTGTGTGTGTGTGTGTGTGTGTGTGTGTACACAGGCATGTGCATAGCACAATGCACTTGTGGAGGTTAGAGGAGAACTTGTGGGAGTCCGTTCTCTCCTTCCACCATGTGGGTCCTGAGGACTGCACTCAGGTCTTCAGCCTTGGTGGCAAGTGCCATCTTGCTGGCACCACTTTTATATTTAACCCCATTAGTTTCCAGGTTTATATTTTGGACTCACCAAGGCTAAGCATACACACACACACACACACACACACACACACACACACACACTTCCTGTGTATGTAGAACTCTTCCCTCATGAACACCTACCTGTAGTCTTTGAATCTGTAAATATTAGGCTCCTCAAGAAAAACAACCCAACTGCTGGAAATGGGGTCAACATTATGGAGAAATCTGGTGGTGCTTTTTATCAACCACTTCAGGACAGAATGGTGTGTGCTTGTTGAGCAGAAGCCTCCTGGAACCAGCAGGAAAGCCATGAGGGGAAGCTGGAGGGTAAAGACCCCAGCGAAGTGGCAGGAGCAGAGCAATTCAGCTGACTAGAAGGGCAAAGGAGAGAGAACAGGTGCTCAGGTGCTCTAGTGCACCTCTCCAGTCCTGTGACAGTGAGCTCCTGGGTGAAGACTTCCAACACACACCTCTAGTCCCCTTTACAATGCCCCATTTAGCTTTCCACGGCTCTAGGTCTTCTCCTACTCCGGGCAGCCCACCAGGAGTGGGCCTTTGAGTGGATATGACTTGAAGCGAATTGGTAGAAATGTGGCCAGAGTGTGGAGGACTTTGAATGCCAGTTTTTGCTTTTTCCAAGCACTGGGAGCCACTACAGGAGCTGGAGGCCAGGCCAGTGCTCCAAGAGGCTCCTGGCCCTGTGCCAGGGAGTCTGTGCTGCAAGGGCAGGAGGGTGGAAGTGAGTGCGAAAGAATGAGGATCTGAAGGACAAAACAGCAGAAATGATGGGTGGATTAGTAGGAGAGTCAATGAGGGAGAGGGGAGAGAAGAGGGAGAAAGGAAAGAGAAAGAATGGAGAGGAAGAGAGACGTGGGAGGGAGAGGGAGAAAAGGAGAGAAGAGAGAGAGAGAGAGAGAGAGAGAGAGAGAGAGAGAGAGAGAGAGAGAATGAATCTAGGTCACATGGTGGGAGAATGGGAGAATGGAAGGCGCCAAAGGAGTCCCAGAAGAGACTGGTTGGCTTCTTGCTTCGCCAGAAGGAAAGACAGGCTATTAACATAAACGGTGAATTAGCCCCTGGATGGCGCTGTTCCTCCTGTACCAAAAGGCTGCCCGTATAAGCCATACACGATTTCGTTCCAGGATGGCTGGACGGGGCGGCCGGCTCCCAGGCTGCAGCTGAGGGCTGCAGGGATCTCGAGGCCTGCCCTCCAGCCTGGACTCCTGCGCCCCGCCCCGCCCTCGCCTCGCCCGCCTTTGGCCTGGTAAGGCAGGGGGAAAGCCCAGGCAGTATGAGGCGAGCGAGACCAGGCGACCGAGGGCCTGAGTGCGGATGAAGGCGGGAAAACGCCTGGATGTGAGGGAAGCGCGAGAAAAGGGAGAAGGAGGCCAAGGAGAAAAGGCTGGCTGGGGGGGCAGCCACCTACACCAGCGCCAGGCTGGGTTTGGCGTCCAAGCCTCCGCCTCTCAGGCGCCTCCAGCCTGGGTAGGAGGAGCCACAGCGCCACCCAGCGGCAGGTGTAAGGGAACGGCGGTCAGGGCTCTGTCCTGGCGCCAAAAAGAGATGGGAGCTGGGTTAATCCACCTGGTGCAAGGGCCTGAAGGAAAGCAAAAGAGAAGGCTGGGCGCTTAGTGATTGATGGCCTTTGTAAAGCAGACCCTCCCATCGCTTCATCAACCAATCCATCCGACACCTGGCACTGGATGAAGCTTACTCTTAAATCAGCTGGTAATATTCCTCCGGAGTTCAACAATCTTCAATGGCTACCAATGGACCATGATGTGAGGCCCAAATTTCCTCGTGTGACTGACCTTCAAGGCCGTCCATGTTTGACCTCCAGCAATCTTTCAAGCTTATCTCTTGCCATTCACCCCGCACGTCCTAAACCACTCTGTCTTGCCCAGATGAACCACTTGCCACCTCTACATTAATTCATTCTGTGGATCTTGACTAAACACTAGAGAAATAGTGACCATGAAATACAAGGCCATTGTCTGCCTTAGTGCTTACATTGAAATGGAGAGAGGCAATACATAAATAAGAAAGACAATGCAAAAGCCTATGCCCATTTATTGTTTCAAATAGTGCCAAGCAGTCTAGATGGTATAAAAAGCATGGCATGATAGAGTATCTGGGGCAAGAATGGCACTGATATACCTTGATTAGTCAAGAAAAAGCCATTCTGAGAAAGTGATATATGAACTGAAACCTGATAATGAAAAATCAGCATTGCACAAGTGTGGGAAGAACATTTGAGGCTCAGGAACTGCAAATTCAAGCTCAGCATAGCAAAGGCTGGAAGTGAGCAACGAGGCTGGGGATGAGGGAAAGGCGCTGCAGGCTGGGTAGAGGCCTGTGGAACATGGCACCGGGTCCATATCTTATTCTGACTGTGATGTGAAACTATGGGGGAATGTTAGCAGGAGAATGTGATATGGTTTGTATCTTTAGAAGGTTGTTCAGGCACAATACAAAATCAGACGCCCAAAGACCAGATGAGAGGTCTCTGCCTCTGCTCTAAGAGTCAATGGTGGTGTGAACTAGGTGATATCAATGGAGGTCAGAGATACTCTCAGATTCTACAGGCATTTTGAGTGATTTCTGTCCACGGTTTTCTCCCTGTCAAACTCAGAAGCGTTATGAGGGCAGATGCTTTCTCTGAGTGACCTGTTGACACTGATCCTACACCCTAAGGCGGTTAATCTCATGGGCATTCATTGTTGAGTAGATCTCTGTGACCCACCACAGTGAATGTGATGGAGGTAATGGTGGAACTGCAGAGCTTGGGGCAGAAGTTCTTTTTATTTTTTGGTCTTTTCAAGACGGGGTCTCCCTGTAGCCCCAGCTGTCCTGGAACTCAGTCTGTATACCAGGCTGGCTTTGAACTCACAAAGATTCCACCTGCCTCTGCCTCCTGAGTGCTAGGATTAAAGGTGTGTGCCACCACGCCTGGCCCCTTTCTTTTCTTTATTGCTCATTGTCTCCTAAAATAAGTTCTTCTGTGCTGGCAACTCTACCCAGTGACTGCACATATCTTACTTTTATTTGACTCTTTGTTTAACTCCATAGCATCAAATCCTATTTGTTTTAGAGACTAAATCCCAAAAGGAAAGGGGCCTCTATGAAGGTGAGTACAGAAGCAGAGTTGTCGCAGCGTAAAATGCCACTGTTTTGAGTTTCGTAGAACCCTCTCTTCCCACTTGTTCTGATTCAGTTATCCACATCCATTATGGTAAAACCATTTTAATCTCTCATTGTGTTTTTTAAAGATTTTACCTTTTTGGTATTTTTGAGACAGGGTCTCCCTTTAGTCCCAGCTGGCCTGGAGCTCACTATGTAGACCAGGCTGGCCTTGAACTCACAGAGATCCACCTGCCTCTGCCTCCTGAGTGCTGGGATTAAAGTTGTGAGCCACCACACCCGGTTTATTTTATGTTTTTAAGGGTATTGCTGCATGTAAGTGCACCCATGTCGTGCAATGCCATACAGAAGTCAGAAGAGGGCATCAGATCCCCTGGAACTGGAGTTACAGACAGTCGTTAGCTGACATGTTGCTGCTCTGACTCAAACCCAGATCCTCTGCAAGAACAACCAGTGTTCTTGACTGCTGAGCCATCTCTCCAATCCCAATCTCTCATTAATTGTTATAATATTACACAATGCAAAGAAATATCAGGATTAAAGTGCAAGTCTTAAAAAGATTCAGGATTTCATGAAGTCAATGAAAGCAATATTGGAGATCATTTCTAATGTCACATAAATTGTTGACAAATGGGGGTTTGGCAGAGATAGAGAGAGCAGTTACCACTGGCAAATTGACCTGGGTAATGATGGGATCAAGACTTCAAAGAGAACTATTCAACTCTCAAAGAATTGTAAGAGGTCCTTGGGATAATTGAAGAAGCTCTCTCATTTGAGAAAAACAAAACTCTGCTTATGACTATGCTGCAAAAGTCAACGTTATGCTATCTTACACTTTGGTCAGGAAAATTGCATTGCCTGCAATATTTAAATCATTCTTTGTTCATTCTAAGAATTAGTGCATATTTGCATTTACTTACACCTTTTAAATAGAAACGCAAGTATTTTCCACATTTTCTATTTTATTTCCTTGACAAGGTCCCAATCAAGCCTTCCCCTTTCCCCGACTCTACTGTGAAATGTTGGGCCCCATTTCAAGTGGCTTCATTGTAAGTGGCCTTTTTCTAGCACCACTTATCCTGAAATAATAAGGGCCATGTAGCTGCAGTCTTCTCTTCTCTAGTGATTGCTAAGCCCAGCTGCACATTAGAGCCACTTGTGAAGTTTGTTAAACGATGCTGAGGCTGGGACCCTCACCCCACGCTAATGAAATTAGACTCTCCTCTTGTGGGACCTATGCTAATGTTCTCCAGGTGATTCTGATACACGGCTGTGGCTGGGAACTCCTGGACTGCTCCCTCTCTGTTTCATGCTGAGCTAGGAGATGGTTGCTGGTTGCAGGTTGACTGACCTCAGGGAGAGTGTCAGAGTCTGGACCTGGCTAGAGTGGGGAACTCAAGAGTGGTGGCTCTAGGGTGACACTTGCTTAGTCCAGGAGTCAAAGAGTGGTGTAAGGCTTGCAGGGCTACTTGCTAGGCACAGCATTATACCCTGTACTCCCCCAAGCTTTTTGTGTGTGCTTATAGAGGATCTGCCTCTCTGTCCTATGCCCAAGGCCAAGAGAGCCTGTCTTGTTCCTCATGAACGTATGTGAGATTAACACACTAAATGTAAATGCTATAGTGAGCAGGTTATGATCTAATGCAAAAGGCCATGTTGTGTTTCTAGAATGCATCTGTCCTGCTGTATTGCCAGCACCCAAAATGGTGATTGAGATACTGTAATTGCTCCATAGGTATATTTTGAAGGAAAGAATAAGTTGAACACAGGATGTGGTAAGTACTGTGATTAAGGTACCAAGCATTATCAAAGCACATACGGAAAAAATTATTTCCTACTTGAGAAAGGGAAGGATGTGGAGGTGTTCATAGCATTTAAACTGCCTTATGAAGCCCAGGGAAGCCTGTGATGGGCAGAGATGGAGAGAGGCCATTCCGGACAGAGGAAAGTGATGAGAGCAAAGAGCAGGAGATGAGAAGGTGCAGGCTTCATTCAGGAAACCCTAGCTGGGAACAAGCTGAGGCATGAGTGCACAGTAGACTGGTAGACACAGTCTTAAGTGTGATGCTCAGCATGTGCCCTTCATTCTACAGGCAGTAGGGAACCATATTCTGATGTTCTTTATGGAGCGTGTGTGTGTGTGTGAGTGTGTGTGTGTGTGTGTGTGTGTGTGTGTGTGTGTGTGTGTGTGTGTGTGATGTTTTGGGGGAGTGCGGTATATTAGCTTTAAGATTAGCTGTGTTCCTTAGGAAACTCATTCACGGCAGCAGTTCCACTGAGCACCCCCTACGGTGCCTGAAACTGCTCGATAGAATATTGACTGGAGCCAGAGTAACTGGATGAGAGGTTAGCTGGGCATTAGTAAAGGTCATGATCTAAGGTAGAGGTGCTGAGGGCCTGAAGTGGCTTAGTAGGAGTCAGGGTGAAAAGGAGGGATGGGCTCAGTGAAGAGGAAGGATGACAGAATTGGGTGACTGGGGTGGGAGTGAAGAAAGACTGAATCATCAGTGATAACAGTGGCTGGCCTTTGAGTGGCTCTTTTATGCTAGCTATTGTGTCAAGTGCTTATGTATATCATCTCATTCTCACAATAAGGTGCTGACTCAACTTTGGAGATAGTCTGGCTTCAGAGGCCATTTGCTAAGGTCCACATTCTGCTGCTTTGGAGGGAATTAGGTGTGTGTGGGGGGCATTTCCTTGAAAAGCAATCTACCAGCCCAGCCTCATCATGCTTTCCTCCATTCATTATGTGAAAGAGGTGCAGGGGCACAAAGCCCTGTCTGCTGCCCTTCAGCAGGCCTTCCTGAGTGTCCTTTGCACTTGCAGTGGGAAGATGAGCCTAGTGCAGTGACCCACACGCAGTTAGGTGAGCTTACATGGCTTTTAGAAATTAGGGGGCATCATGTCAAAACCTTGAGTCCTGGCTTCCTTTACATTCAGGATGTGCAGTGGTCACACGAGGCCCACATTCCCCCAGCACAGCTTGGGCTTTTCCATGCACCATGCAACTGCAGGCTGAGTCTGCACCTTTCCTCAGCCTTGCCTTCATGTCTTAGTTATCTGCCTGACCACTGCCATTGGTTGGCTTTGGGTTTCCTTGTCTAGAATGACCTAGTACAAAGTTTACAGGGTTTTTTCCCCCTGATATTTAAACTACCAAGAGGCCAGGCACAGGGTCAGCATCCTCTGGCTTGACACTCTCCCCAGACTTTAAGAGTGTTTTCTTCAGAAGGAAGATGGATGCCACAGAGCAAATCCAAGACAGGAGACATCATCAAGTCTTACCATTTATTTCGTTATGGGGTCAAACAAGAGCAGAGAGGTCTTTGCCCCACAATGCAACAGAACAGAAAGCAGTACACATACAGACACTCTCACTGAAACACAGAGGCAGGTAAGAGGAGGGCAGAGACAACTGAACCATAGCAGGGAAGGGAGGGCTAGGGGACTACTAGGAAACCAGCTTGGAGACTCAGTCATAGGAACTAGTGCAAGAAAGTCCTACTCATGAAGCACAGTGTAGAAAATGGCATAAGAAAGCTGCCCAGCTCTGCTGCCTGTGACGGAGGGCAGGGGCAGCTAGAGACGGGTGGGAGATCAGGGTGATAGGGTAGATGGGGACAGTCAAATGACTTTGAGGTGGAGCGTGGTGCCCCTTTCCCCTGCCACTGGGCAAGGCCTTGGGCTGGTCTGAGCCAGGGGTATCCTGGGCACTTGGTGAGGGGGAAGAGAGGATGGGAGTCTCCAAGGGTCCACTCCCTGGGGTCTGTTGTCCCCCTTTGCTGCCCAATCCCTTTTCCCCTCCTGAGGATGCAGAAGTTAGAAGGCAGTCCCTGGGGCTCTTGGAGCCCAAGACCCTGCCTTTCACTTATACATAAGCACATCTGGAAAGGAGCCAGCACCTCTTCCCCTTCCCAGCTGAAAGAGCACTCTAGGGATGGGGTATGTAGCCAGGCCCAAAATGCTGAGGGCCAAAAGATGGGGGTCACACAGCTAGGGAACAGGCTACGAGACATGAGTAGACTGGCAGGAAAGGGCTCCCTAGACTCACAAGGCTGATCTGGAACCCAGTCGAGGCCCTTGAATGAAGAAGCAGTCCTTCTTTACTAGGGAGGCCTCAATCCGTCCCAGAGTTGCTGAAGCCCAGCTCTGCCTCCCTGTTTCCTCAGTTTCACTAGAACGCTGCCCCAGGCCTGCCATCCTTCATTCATTCTTTTAGCCTCTGAAAGTAATTGGCCTGTCCTACACAGGTCTAGCTCCTGTTCTTGTCAGGTTTATTGGCTTTTAGATGCCCAGGCAATGTGGCCTCCCTCCCCCGGCAGATCAGTGAAAGGCTAAGGGCTCCCAAGGGGCCTTCCATGCCTCCTCGCTCACTCAGCCCTCCAGCCAAGGGATGGCAGCAGCACATTATCTCCAGTCAAAGAGCCCTCTCACCAGTCTCTGAACTTTGTCCAGCAAGGTCAAGGGGTGACTAGAGAAAGGGACCTGCTAAAGGGTAAGGAGGAATCTGGCTGCCCCACAGTAGGACAGTAAACCACAAAGTCAGGGATGGAAAAGGATGAATACTCTTTGGTAGGCTGGGTTTAGAGATAGGGTTGGGTTGCAGAGGCTCATCTCTGGAGAGCTCTGGGGCAATACCACCAGGTTCTCCTTCATGGAGGCCTGGGCTAGAACAAGATAGAGGAGTGTGAGGATCCAGGCCAGGCCTGACCCATTTGGGCTCAAGTCCCTCCTCCTTGTGGAGATCAGAAATGAAAGGTCTGTGGCCACAAGGCCAAGATTTCCAGGGCAAGAACGGCCCTAGGGAGTGTGTGCACCTTCTGTAAGATATGGCCCTCCAGACAGCGGCAGTCCAACCATGTGCCCTCAACCTTCTGTTTTGGGATCCTGGGCTTTTTCCCCAGGGGACTCCCTGCGCACCTCTTTCGGATTTGGGAAGTACTTCTGGAGCCTTGGTCACTGATTACCCACCTCCCTATGGCCGGGTAGCAGTAGTCCATTCAACTATTTCTCCAGGCCTTCTATGCTTCTCTCTTCTCTTTTCCTCTTCCCCTTCTTTATTCTGTTTACCACTACCCAGCCCATATGCAGTTCCAACCCCTCCTTGTCTAGGGTGGGATGGGGCCCAAGCTCACTGGGGCCCCGACCTAGCTACAACTGTGCCTCCTCTCTGAGCCTGACGCTCCACCTGGCCCCACGCACAGGTTTGCTGAAGCGGCAGGAGGGCAACCGCACTGTCTGCCATTGGAGCCTGTAGGAATATGGGCAGGAGGGAATTAAGGATCTTGGCAATGAAAGGAATGTGGAGGGGGGAGAACTACTCCCCTCTGTGGCCCCCAACATTCCCCTGTAGGGCCGAGGCTGGATGAGCAGCCTCCTTCTCCGCAGTCAGGGCTCTTGGCAGGGGTGGGCAATTCCAGCCCCCACCCACCCACACATTTTTACTAAGCCCCCTTGGTGGGGCTTGGGAGCAGACACCTGTTGCTCCGACCTTTTTCTCCCCAGTGAGTGTTGCAGCTCCCTGGGACCTTTTGGCCATTCTCTTGGAGCTGCTTTGGGGGTGGGAGAAAGTTGAGGGTGATGTCTGGTCCCCCATTTCCTCCTGCCCCCCCACCTGGTCCTATACCTCCCATGGGAGGAGCTCCTTCCCCCCTACATGGAGGGGGGCTGGAGCTGATGTCGGTGAGTGGTGGAGGTCTGTCCCCCCTCTCTGCTATCACTCTTCCTGTGTCATGCCCTCTTCTAGGGCAGGCAGTGTCTCCAGCCCCAGTCCCCCACCACCCTGGTTGCTGGAAAAGGACACTACCGTATGGAGGAGCATAAGAACAAGGACACAGAGCCGGATCCTGCTGGGGCTGAGGCGGGAGCTCCCAGAGACCGGCAGCAGGGAGGGCTTGTGGCTGACGTGGCCTGGAGGATCATGGCGGGGATGGTAGTGGTGGTACTGTTGGTAATGGTGGAAATAGGAGTGATGGAATTGCTGGTGGTGGGTTTTGGGGGCCTCAGATTCCTTGAACTTCTTCTTCTCCGACTCACAGGAGACCCACTGCACGTCACAGCACTTGGTTTCCAGCCGCTTTGGTGAAGTATCCAGCAAGCCTGCCAATGGATAAGGAAGGTATGGTGGGGTGCTCAGGGGGTGATGGCTCTGCCTTGCCTGCAGAGATGTTCACAGCTGGAACCGCTCATCCCCTACCCTTTCTGGCCTTAACACATTCCCTTCTCAGCCATTTTCTCCCAAGAACCCCACCATTTTCTCCAGCATGACTCCCCAGCTGAGCATATTCTGGCTAGAGATAGCCATTCTGGTCATATTTTTCCTATTCCATTCAGCCTTATGCAAAACTGGGGACCTGGTTTTCTACTCCTCTAGCCATTGACCTGCATCCAACCTGACTCCCCTTAGTGTCCTCCCTGCACTCATATCCCTGATCTCCCCCAAATCCTCCAGCCCAGCCTCCCCAATGCCTTGCCTTTACCTGTACAGATAAAGCCAGGGAGCCCTCCGTACACCATTTCCTCATTGTCGGGGAGGAAAAAGGGGCACCGGGTCTGCACCTCCAGGCAGTATTGCTTGCAGGGCACCCAGCGCTGGCATTCCTGCTGGGTCACGCTGAAATATTCTGAGCACAGCCAGGCCTTGTAGACAGCCTGTGGGAGAAAAGAAACAACATCAGGCCATGTGCCACTGCGGAGATGGCTATTTGTGAGACCAAGCCAATGCAATCCAAGGTCGGGGGGGGGCACATAGAGAGGAAGAACGATTTTGCTCAAGGCTTCTATGTCCTACCCTAAGATCTCCCATCTCAAAGCCAGGGCTCCTGAGTTTTCTGAGCTACAGTCATCCAAGACTTAAAATTGTTGACAAAAATGACAAAATTAATCCTATGTCAGGGCAGAAGGAATTTACCAATCATTTCATCTAACTCTATCATTTTACACCTGGTTCAAGAAGGTGTGTTGACTTGTCTGAGGTCACCATATGTAACGAGGCAAACCTCAGTTCCATTCAACTTGGCAAACATTTCCGTGGCTGATGGTGCCCCCCCCCCCCAGCCTGAAATGCTCTTCTCCCCACCTGTGGCACAGATGGCTCCTTCTCATCTTTCAGGTCTCAGATTGAATGTCACTTCTGAAGAGAGTGTCTCTTTTGCCACTCTCATCAGAGGACGCCACCCTATTTCGTTTTCTTAACTGTTTCTTCACCACGAGTGTGACTTTGTCTGCTTCTTTGTTTTGTCTGTCAACTTCACTAAACTGTGAGCTGCACGTAAGGCAGACTTGGGTTCCATTCAGCACAATATACATTTAAAACTGCGATGACTGAATGAACAGGATGATTAAATGAGGACAGGCCCCTTCTCCGTTGGAAATTCCAGTCCTGTGGGCAGACACAAACTTGAATCTATGGCACATGATTTATTCCATAGAAAAGGTAGGGTCATGGTTCATTAGAGCTAAGCTAGTAGTAAGCTGAGAAAGATTTTAGTGAGGTGATGATAATGGTTGAGAAGGGAGTCGGGCAGGGTGAAAAAGAACAGGCAAAGGGAAAAAGGCAGGGAAAGAGACAGCTCAGGGTGGGAAGAGGGCAGGAAGAGAGGTGCTTAAGGGGGAAGAGGAAATGGCAGTGGTGTATGGTAGTAAAAGAGGTGATGTGTAATGAAGAGAGGGTAATGAAAAAGTAGAGGTGGATAGGGGAAGAAATGGTAGTGGTCATGGGCGGTAGGGAAACGGGTTCAGAAGAAATAACAGGGGAGAATGAAGGGTACACATAAGAGAAAGGGGTACCAAAAAAAAAAAAAGATAAGCTGGGCATGGTGGTGCACACCTTTAATCCTAACTTGGGAGGCAGAGGCAGGCGGATCTTTGTGACTTCAAGGTCTGGTCTACAGAGTGAGTTCCAGAACAGCTGGGGCTACAGGGAGACCCTGTCTCGAAAAGACCAAAAAAAAAGAGAGAGAGAGAGAGAGAGAGAGAGAGAGAGAGAGAGAGAGAGAGAGAGAGAAAGGGGCAAGAGAGGCGAGAAACAGGTAAAAGAGAGCGATAAAATAAGGTCAGCTGGTGGCGGTGTAGGGGTATGGCAGGGTGAGGGAGATGGGTGAGACAAGGGAGAAGAAGCACAGGGGTGGAGAAGGAGCAAGGGAAATGTGTGAAAAGGGGAAAAAAGATTAAAAGGAGGGAAGAAACAGAAATGTAGCAGGAAAGAATATAAAATATCCAAAGCAAAAGACCCAGGACCTAGGGAACTCCCAATATTCTGGGCCCCAGAGTACCAAGATATGTCTGTATCCACAGCCACAGACCGCATCCACAGCCTGGACCAAGAGCCCACTTCACTTCACTCCAAACTCTGTCTAATCAGCCCCCAGCCTATGTCCATGGGTGGGATTGGGGCTCAGAGGGCCCTGGAGAGTCTCTCGGCTCTCCTGGTCTAATGTTCCCGCTTCTCGATTAGGAATTCCCAGTGGCATTTCTGCCCTCCTCCTCTCAGGCAATTCCAATTAGCCCAGTAACAGAGTCTGAACACTCCCCTCATCTGCTCCAGGAAGAGAGAGCGAGATGGGGGTGGAGGAGGGGAGAAGGTGGCCTGACAGTGGGAGTGTGGCCTTTATCCTTAATTAGCTGACCCCCCCTCCATCCCCACACCCCCAGTCAGAGTCACCATGGCAACAAGTGGGTGAGCAGATTGCCTGGGGAGGACACCAGGCCTGTGGGTGGTAAGGCAGGAACAGACAAGGAGCTAAAGGGGGGAATGGAGAGAGGAGAGCCACGCAGAGCTTCGAGGTACTCTACCTCCTCGGCCCCACAGGTGGGCAGCTGAGCCACTACTGGCCCACATGCTTGAAGTTGGCCCGGGGTCCTTCCCAAGGTCTGGCGCTCAGTGCTACCACCTGGCAATAAGCCCACCTTAGATTTTGCAGCCCTGTTCCCAAGACCATCCTCTAGACATTTCCCTGTCACATCAGTATGATGCCTGTGTCAGGATCCTGTCTGATTTGGGCTGTGAGAAGAGGCCTGGGCACTCCTCTAGGAAGACAGAAAACGACAAGGGCTTGCTGCAGGTGGGGATTGCAGGAAGAGTAGGAAATGTCTTAGAACCAGGAAAAGGCTTCTAGCCCTGTCAGAAAAGCGTTCTCCATTAGGCCTCATCTTCTGAGCTGAACCATCCTAGATCCATGCGGTAGCAGGGGTGAGGAAACAGGAAATGGATGGGAAGCCTTGACTTAGAGGCGTCCTCCTATCCCTACCTCAATAGGGCTACCACTGGTCTCAATCAAGTTCTGGCTGCTACAGCCCAGTTGCTATGGGAACTGGGAGGGGAAGGAAGCAGGGAGTAACTAGAGGGAACACCAATTAACCCAAAAAGGAAGCTAGGAAGGCTGTCCCACCCCTCCTCTCAGCTAGGCAGCACAACCACCCTCAAACAGGAGGGACAAGATAAAAGGGATCCCCACCCCTCCTGGGCTCTGCAGTTGTCAATTTAGGGAGGAGTGGAAGGAACTAGCCTTACTCTCAGCTCATTGGCTTGGAGCCCTGGCCAGGGCATTTCGTTCCTACATTCTTCTGGAAAGAAATGCCTGGCTTCATAGAGGGCTGTGTAAACGCACACTGTCACACTCTAAAGCCAGGCCTCAGGACCAGAGGGTTTAGTGAAAGGACGCCATCCACAGTTCCTTGGTTTGCGGCTGGACAGCCCTCCAGGGGAAAGCTTCTTTTCTTTCCAACCAGGAATTAAGCAGCTTCTTTCCTGACTTAAAACTTCCTTGCTTCCCAAAGGTCTGTTTCTCCATCCAAATCTTCCCTACAGATCCTTTCTTCATGGCTGCTTGTCTTCTTAATGTACCCGTGGGACCCCTGGTCAGGAGCTGCAGCTGCAGTGCTTGAGGAAGCAAAGCAGCAATGCGGGCAGAGCTTAGGACAAATTTACTGTCTACAAAAGCCACAGTACACAAGTTACCAACCTAACCCCAGATTTTACCCACGGAGGAACTGAGGCCTAGACAACAATTGTCTCGACTGAGTCAGAGACATTTGAGACATCAACCAAAAGGCTCCCTGATTATTAACCTGATACCTCGTTGCCCAGCATCCATCAGCAAACCTCAAATTATGTGAAGGACTCCACTGGGCGGAGGGGGGGGTAGATGGGGGGAATGTTCCTTTTCTATTCTGGGCTCCCATAAAGTTGGATCCAAACACAGTAGGGTCAGTGTCAGACCATGGATGTAATTCTGGAGATAGCAGTTGTCCACTGGGACTGGGAAAGTCGGAATGAGATTAAAGGCATTACAAGGCAAATCCAGGTGATGACAGGGCTTTACTTAAGGGGCTATAAAAATAAGCAACAGCTGTCCTGTTTCTCAGAATGAGCAGTCATGAGTCAAAGTGGCCTGGTCTGGCCTGAAGAGAAGGTGAGGGAGATGGCTGAAGTAGTGAGTGATAACCTAAAGCTAGTCCCCTACCAGAGCATTCTCATACCTTTAAACCTCTTAGACTATCTTTTCAAAGGCTGGATCTGCCCAGCCTGGCCAACGGTGGCCTAGAGCAGAAGTAGTGTCCAGAACTCAGGGGCAGTTCTGAAGGGGCTTAGATGATCCCTGTCCATTAGGTGATCAGAGAAAGCAAGTCCCTAACTGCTCCGGAATGGAAAGGGCTGTGAGAGTCATCACTCCACTGCACAATCTGCTACCGGAATTTCCACCCCAACATCACAGCAAAGTGCCACCTGGCTTCTGACCATAAACCTTGTCGTAGAAAGCTCATTCTCTCATAGGGTACTCCATATCTTCAGATAACTCTAGTGGCCAACAAAGTTCCTCCTTCTTTGGAGCTGAAGTAATGCCTCCCCGTGGCTTCATTCATGCTTCTTACTAGCTTTTCTGGGGCTGTATAGAATAGTCACTTTCCTGTCCCTCAGACCAAGGCTGTAGACTTCTCTGAATCTAGTCTCCTCAGTTGTTTGTTCATGCAATGAACATACCCTGAACACATGCGTACCTGGCTCTGTGCTGGGAGCTATAGATAATATGAATGAATGGCTCATGACTCCTGTCTTACAAATGTCACATGATATCTCTCATAAGTGAATGCTAGTGTCAAATCCTCAGATATTCGTGTTTCAAATTGGAAAACATATAAAGGTTGGGAAACTAGTAAATGACCATAGGGCAGGAGGGTTCCTGGGAGGAGAGATAAAGTACAGTGATATAAAAGAGAAAAGAGGAATAATGGCATAGGAAGGGTAAATTAAGCATGGTGGGGAACAGGAGGGCAAGGACAGAGGAGGGAGCATGTGGGGGTCAACTTACACGAAAGGCCTTTAGAAATAGTCATATGGAAACCTACCACTACAGAAACTTCTTAAGGTACATATACAATATGAAAAGACATTAGAAGGAGTTACCCTATAACAGGAAGACATTGCCCCTACCAGACACCACAGACTAGCAAATGAAAATCTCAATGCCAGGAATGGACTCTTTCTTTTGAAGCTGTTGATCAAGGAGTCCCATAGACCATCAAACAATACTGGCCCATTGCCTCTGATCTTTGCTACCCACCAGAACTTGATGGCAAGACCCTACTGATGAAGACACTGCACACATGAGCTATAGAACAAACAAGGAGAAATGAAGCTGGTATTGATGTCAAAGGCTCATCTCTACTGGCTAGCTTTCATAGTGCTGGCGGATGCTATTCATGCTACCTAAAAAGTAATCATCAACCTTGCTCACCTGTGACTTATGCAAGCTACAATAACAACTGGACCAGTGAGATATGGCCACTGGTGCAACAATGGCATGAATGCTATTGGAGTAACCAATCACTTTCTGCTTGGATTTAATGATCCATGTCACAGCATAGAGCACATACCTGACACTGATATCAAATTTAGGAATCTGTGGCTAGACAGGTCACATGCCACAGGGGAGAACCTATTTCTATTCTGCTAAATGGACATAGTGCTGAATCAATTCCTAATGACTTCTTGGTATTCCCGTAAATTAATGCATTTCTCACCAGGGAAGCTTTCTTATGCAGCACATGACAATTAACACAGAGCAAATGGGAAACGTGCAGAGAAAAAGAGAAGACTGATTATCCCTGAATCGGACACCTATATCTAACTTCTGCCTCTCAAGGCTCAGGGAACATTGTGGAAGAGGGGGCAAAAAGATTTTAAGAGACAGAGGTGGTGGATGACAGCTGGGCAGATACTGAAATGAACTCACAGTAATGCTGACAGCATGCACAAGACCCATGTAAACTCAAGCCAGAAAAAAAAGTCCCAGCACAGAAGTGGGTAAGAAGCCCCAGTCCTAGCTGAGGAAATATTGGTAACTGATAGCTGCTAGGAGAGGAAGAGTTCATTTTCTTTAAGGGTGTGACACCGAGTAGGTTAACCAGGCTCCAGTGGATAGAGACATACCAAAGGGTATTTGCATACACAAATTTGAATGAAAGGGTTTAAATATATATATATATATATATATATATTTATAGAGTATAAATATAGAGTACATGAAATTGGGAGTATGGTGCAGATAGGGGCAGCATCTAAATATAATCAAAACACACTGTATGAAATTCTCAAAAATTCAATAAAAAATAAAAATTAATTAATTAATTAAAAGACATAATTCCCATCTTGAGCAAAGGAAACAACCATGTGAATCAATCAGTACAAGGGGCTGTGTGATAAGTAGTGTATACTTGGTACCATGTTACTATAAGGGGAGGAATGATCAGCTGTACTTTGAAGGTTGAAGGACAGAGAAATATCTTTATGTGGGAGAAGCTTGAGTTAAGACTTGAAAAAAAGAGCTCGGTAGATGAAATGGAGAGGGAATAAAGGGTTCAGGCAAAGGAATCAGCAGGCATAATGACCTGGAAGTAGGAAATGATTCTGGATTCAGATAATGTGGGGAGTTTAGCAATAAGCAGAAGATGCAAATGGGGATTCTGATGGAACATGAGGGTGCACAGGGACCATATCAGCATGCTTTGCATGTTGAGGAGGAACTAGGATTGTTCCTACAGGGGATGGAGAGCTTTTAATAGGCTATAAGTAACTTTTTATTTAAAGATTGTTTATGCATAGCCTGGTGGTACAGGTCTGTAATTACTGGTACTTGGAAGGCTGAGGCAGAAGCTATCACAAGTTTGAGCCAGTCTGGGCAACTTAATGTGACCCTGTTTTAGGAAGTAAGCAAAAAGTTTATTTATCATTTTGTAACTAACTTTTCAGACTTTTGTAAGGGTGGAGGATTAAGTGTAAACATTAAGACTGGAGGCAGGGAGACAAGCTAGGAGATTATTGCAACTGTCTGAATGAGACATGATGAGGACCTCAACTAAAGCAGTAGCAGCAGAATTTAAAAACTGAGAGCACAGAAATAATACATGTTGAAATAACATAAGGACACATAAATGGTAAGTATATTTTATGAGAATAGGAACTGTGCCTCCTACCACTGGGGTTAGCAATGGTACCCACTAGACAAATATAGACTGGATGAATGAATTTCAAGATATGGTATTTAGGTTTTTGTGGGAGTTCTGGTTTCACAATTGTTATGGGAAAGACCAAATACAGTTTAAAATTTTTCTAGCCTGAAAAAATGGGAGGACTGGATGTGAGAAAACATATTAATGAAGGGAAACCAAGAGGCCCTCTTATAGATGTACAAAATGAAGCAGGCAGACAGGTCTAGAATAACTACCAGACTTCTGGATTGGGCAGTGGGATGAATAACAGTCGCGTTTTATTTTTCTAGTTTGTTGTTATTTACAGGCAAGTTCTCATGTAGATCAGGCTAGCCTCAAACTCACTATGTAAACAATGTAGGCCTTGAACTCTA
This sequence comes from Rhizomys pruinosus, assembly GCA_009823505.1. Lineage (NCBI taxonomy): Eukaryota > Metazoa > Chordata > Mammalia > Rodentia > Spalacidae > Rhizomys > Rhizomys pruinosus. Next base: position 138,567 of record VZQC01009053.1, on the reverse strand, counting down.
CCCCATCCTGTTCCCTCCACTTCCCAATTGCTAGGATTGAAGATATATCTCGCGACACCTGGCTGGTTTCATTTATTAAGGAAAGAAATGAAGAGAAGTGTATATCCGAGAATGAAGAAGAATTTAACTTTGGATCATGGCTGACTCTGAGGTAAATGTGGGGCATCTAGATGGAAATGTTGGAGACAGCTGGATATAATAGTTTGAGCTCTGAAGGAGGGCCTGAATGGGAGGGTCTGTACATGGCAGTTATTCTGGCACTTGGGAGGAAGGAGGTGCATTGTTGTAAATTTAAACATAGCCTGGTCGCTGAGCGTGGTGGTGCACGCCTATTTAATCCTAGCACTCAGGAAGCAGAGGCAGGCAGATCTTTGAGAGTTCAAGGCCAGCCTGATCTACAGAGAGAGTTCCAGGATAGCTGGGGCTACAGGTTTTCCTGTAGCCCCAGGTTTTTCCAACATCCCCAGGTTTTCCAGCTGTTTCAAGGGATGTAGTTTTTCATCCTCTCTTCTATATGGTTGTTCACATTCACAAAAGCCTGTTTTTCTGCAACTGGACACAATGCCCTGATAGGGTTTATTGACACAAAGTGATATAAGAGTATCAGCCCTCTTGTCCTAGAAACCGTTTCTGTTAATGTAGCCTGAGATGCCATTTGCTCTCTGGGGGGCTGTATCCCGCTCTGTTGATAACTCATTGCAGATCGAGAGGGGGAGGCCTGCCTGAAGTGTGGAACTAAAGAGATGGCCTAATTCAAAGTCCCAGGATAGAATCCAAGCTTTCCAATGAGACCTCTGCATAAATTAAACACCCCTAAGACTTTAGGCTCTTTGAGGACAGAAATTAGAGGTGCATTATTTTCAGGCCTTCACAGTGAGTTGGTATACAAGTGGAGGAATGCATATACGCATGAAGGTGTTTACCACGTACTTGAAGCTCGTGACAACTAGCCCAGACTGGAACAAAGTGAAGGACTCCATGAAAGAAAAGCAATGAAAGTAATGGGTTATGAATGTATCTTTGTAGAATTCTAAAGCTAATGAAGAAATCTGGGCTATATTAGCAAAATGTCAAAGAAAACTAAGCAAATACTAAAAGAGAGACAATTATTAACTGCAAGAAAAGAAGTTGACCAAGGAATTAAATGTAATCATACTAGTCTACATGACATAGTTATAACAACTTAAAAAATGTGTATCGATCTAAGTGATTTATACTGTTAAAACCAGAAACTGTGATATGCCAATACTGGATGTATGAAGGGAGGGGAAGCATGTGTGCACATAGAGTGACACCGGTAGTAAGAGAGCTAAATTCTCCTCTAATCAGATAAAAAAGTCAATAGACACTTAAAACAGAAAAAAAAAAAGAAATAGCATATTGATGTGCCATTTATAAATATTAGCAAAAACGTCAGGAGAATTAGAAGTATTTAACTCTTCAGGGTGAGCTCAAGAGTGTAACATAGGGTTACTGTTTCAATGATAAGCACTGATACCTATACATATTATTTGAAAGCTAAAATGATCAATATACATGCAATATACATACACAGATATGTATGTATGTTTGATGTAGTTTTGTCTATATGTGTATGTACACACAGAAAAATCAAGTAGCAGTAATATTGGCACAATACTTGAGAATTATAGTGGAAAAATTAGAAGAATCAACCAAGACAGTTTTAAAGAGCAAAATCAGCCAGGCATGGGGGCATGTGCCTTTAATCCCAGCACTCCGGAGACAGAGGCAGGCAGATCTCTGTGAGTTCAAAGCCAGCCTGCTCTACATAGTGAGCTCCAGGCCAGCTGGGACTAGAAGGAGACCCTGTCTCAAAAAGACCAAAAATAATAAATAAATAAATAAATAAATAAGCATATAAACAAATAAATAAGTAAATAAATAAATAAATAAATAAATCAGGAGTAACGGTAAACATGCAACATAGATACAGGACTATGTGTAGTTTGAACAAGACTTTGAAAATTATGAACACATAATGCTTTAATAAAATGAGAAGTAAATAGAAACAAACTAGTCTGTGGCCAAGAACCCCCAGGTAACAAATCAAAATACCCAAGACTTAATCTGACCAACCTTGCCAGACTCAGCCCACATGGCCCTGCACCAAAGGCTCTGTCCTGTATCACCTAATCCATCACCAGTGTCTGGGCTATGGGTTTGAGCCAGGTGCACTTAACAAGCTAAAAGAGCAAAGGAAGAGTCACACAGACAAAGAGAGGAATGACAATGAGAGAAGGGCCACTCTGGGGGACTCTGTGCACAATGGTTGCAAAGGTCACGCAGGAATGGCGTTAGTTTGACAGTAGCAACTACAGCGTCTTTTGAGGTGCATATACTCCTCCTCCAAGGCACACTTATTTTATAGAAAGCCATCTCCCAGCCATCAGTACAGATCACTGTGATACCGGCTCCCTGCCTCACCTCCCTCCTCCAGGTAGATGACAAGCTGGGAAGAACAGAGACCTAATCAAAGGTGACTGACTACAGCTATCATCTGGTTTGGGGTCCTTTTCTCTCCTTCTCCTCCTCTTCCCTCGCCCACCTAAGCAGGTCTTTGTGCTCTTACTAAAATCTCTCTCAAATTGCCTTTTAGCTTCGAACCCCCACTCCCACCCCAGCCACTTGACCGCCTGTTCAAACACCACCTTTCCCTCCTCCTCAGCAGCCCACCTCAGTGTGGTGAATTTCAGTTGGGTATTAAGCAATCATTTGGACTAAACACGTATAATTAAGATGAGAATAATAGCTATCATTTGTTAAGTGCTTACTATATGCCAGGCTCTTTTCTAAGCACCTGATCCTGACATTTATTAACTCATTGATTCCCCATAATCACCTCCTGAGGTAGAGCCAGATCTTTACAAATAAACACAGAAAGGACCAAAGAGTTTAAACAACTTATCCAAGGCCCAGAGCCAATGATAATAATAATAATAATGGTAGTTAGTACTTCTTAAGCATTTTCCCCTATGAAGAGACACTGTCCTTGTAAGAGATTACCATGATTTATGTCCTTTAAACCTCATAATGACACTATTTCTTGGTTTTGAAGGTGAAGAAAGTGAGGTTCCAAGAGAGATTAAAGACTATACCGAGGGCTGGTGAGACCTTTCAGTGGGCAAAGCACTTGCCTCTAAGCCTGATGACACAAGTTCAATAGGCAGGATCCACATGGTGGAAGGGCAAAACTGACTCTTATATTGTCCTCTTACCTCCATTTGTATGCATGGGATGCTTGTCTCCCCATATACATAAATTAATAAATATAATTTTAATTGTATAAAATAATTCATTGTTTGTCTCAACAGCTATTCTACAGAAAAGACAGATTTCAAAGTAAATTTTGAAGTCAGGTTTACCCATACTTCCATGCCTAAGCTCTTATATATAAACTATACTGCCCTGGGGATGTATATTCAATTTACCTCCATCATCAAACCTCATTACTCGATATTTTTTTTTTAGTTTAATTTCAGACCAGGTTGAAGAGAGATTTCTAGGCCTAGATAGAGGGGAATGACTTTCCAAAATCAATCTACCCATTCCATTTCCCAAAGGACTAAAAGGTTTCCTCTGTAAGTAGATGTGGGAGGAAGAACACTTAGCTATTTGGGACTACAAATGATCATTTCCATTCCCTGATCAAAGCAATCCTTTCAGGCTGGAGATAGTAGTGCAATGGTACAGCACTTGCCTGGCTCCTGCAAAGGCAGAAGTTTGCGCCCTGGCACCGCAAACCAAAAAACAAATGAACAAGAAGCAAAGCAAACTGTCAAAACACCCCTTGCCCCTTTCCTCTACATGTATGCACAGGCACACACACACACACACACACACACACACACACACACACACACACACACTGCTTTTCTTCTTCCATACCCACCAGAGTCTAAGACTCTAATCTCTGGCAATTAGTGCTGGAATGGAAACTCACGCTAATAGAAGTGTTTTACTGCCCTTAGGACAAGAGTTCTCTTGTCCCAAGTCATACAGCCTGGAAGCTTTTGGACTCCAATGCCAGAGGCAAATCCTTTGGAAAGTTCTGGCAGCTACACACCCCACAAAATTTCCCCTTCTCTATAGTTTTTTTTTTTGCCACAAATATTATTCTCAAGAAGCCGTTCCTCCAACAGATGGAGAGTTAGTCAAAGCAGGTTTCTGCCTCTGTCTCTGCCAATAACTAGCTGTGTGAACTTGGACACAGCACCAGAAAGGAGGCTCGGCCACTAATTTGTTATATGACTATGAGCCAATTCCTTTCCCTCCCTGGGCTTCAACTTGTATCTAAGAAGATGGTTGCTAAGTAAGCAGCATGGGTGGTGGGAAGACAATGTCAAACATCTTTAAACTCAAACAGACCTGCTATGAAAATCCCAGATGTGCTCTTACCAGTAATAAATCCTGAGGCAAGTTGCTTGACCTCCCTGTTCTATACTTTCCTGATTGACAAATTGTCTCAGGTAATAAAGGAAACTATCTTTACCTCTCTGTAAACGACATCTGCAAAGCAAAAGTAGAATGCTTTACCCATAAGCACACTAGCACAGATTGGATAGTATTGCTCTCTGCCAACATGCAAATCCCTGGATTTGACCTGGATTCAAATCGCTGTTCCAGCTCTATTAGCTGGATGATCTAAAGTCATTTGACTTCTCTGAGACTGTCTTGTCCACTGCAAAATGAGGATATATGCATACACTTCACTATGCAGACATAAAAATTAACTAAGATAAAGGATATGACAAGCCTAAGACAATACCCCTCTCTCCTTTCAGCTCCAAGTTCCAAATAAAAAATTTTGCAAATCTGCCAGTAATATGATCAGAAAAAGGCTTCTATCATTAATACATATGAAGGGGGACATTTAAATTAATAAGAGAAGCGGAAAACAGTAATTCATAAACAGGGAGTACAAATGGCTTACAAACAAGACAAACAAAGATCTGACCAAAGGAATGCCAATGAAAAGCTAATGTTAGATTTTTTTTCAAGTAAATTAGCCTCACATTTTTGTCAAGGGTATAAATTAGAATAATCAAGTAATTTGAAAGAGATTTACTAATGTTATGTCAATAGCATTAAAAAGGTTAACACTCTGATTCTGTAAATCTAGTTCCAAACTTCATTCTGCAGAATTAATGTTTATGCTTCCATTTGTATTCAAAACAAAGAAAAGGTCATTTTGGGTAGATGTTTATGTAAGCCTAGAGAAAAGGAGAAAATATAAACAAAATTGTTAACATCTGTGACAGGACAGTGGGACTGGAAAGAGTGAACAGGAGGATTATTAATGTTTTCTTTATAAACCTCTGTATTGTTAGATTTGATATAATGAGCATGCATCATTTTGTGATTTGAAAAACTCAGCCAAGTAAAAGAATAAGAAAAAATGACTGAAATAGCATTTATTAGTAGAAATCATAGATCTGACACAAATTTATAAACAAAGATATTCATCATAGGATGACTTATAGTGAAAAGTTGGGAATATTCAAAATATCTAATAGTGAATGTTTGCTGACTCAATTACATAACATTCATGTGACAGAATATTGTATACTCATCAAGGATGATGTTTATGGATATTTAATGACATGGAATGGTACTCCAAGTACCAGAAAGTTAAAAAGAACTACATTAAAATATACAGTCACACCAAGATGGATATTATTAGAGGAATGTGTATGAAAAGAAAATGACAAGTGTCAGCAATGCTGTCGAGATATTTGAACCCTGTGTGCTGTTGGTATGTATGTAAAATTGTGCAGAATGTAAAAGGGGAAAAATAGAATTTAAAATGGTGGAGCCACTATTGAAAACTGTGAGGCAATTTCTCAAAAAGTTAATCATAATCTGAACACAATGGCACATGCCTATAATCTCAGCACTCCAGAGACTACAGTGAGAGGACTTTGAATTCAAGAACAGTCCAGGCTATAAAACAAGACCCCATCGTAAGAAACAACAAATCAATAAGATTAAGTATAGAATTATCATACAATCAGATATTCCAATCCAAAAGAATTGAAAGAAGGAACTTTAAAAGTTATTGGTAGGTCTGTGTTCATGGCAACATTACTCACAATACCCCAAAAAGGTTGAAACGGGTCAAATGTCTACTAAGAAATGAACAAACAAAACGTGGCATACACACACAATGGAGTATTATTCAGCCATAAAAAGGAATAAAATGTGATAGATGCTAAAATATTGATGAACCTTGAAAACATCATAGTAAATAAAATAAGCCATACAAAAAGGAGAAATAATATATTATTCTACTTATATATGATATCTGGAACAGTCAAGTGAAAAGAGACAGAAAGTAGACTGATGGTTACCAGGGAACAGAGGAGGAGGAAAATGGAGAGTTATTGTTTAATAGGTAGAGAATTTCTGTTTGGGAGGATGAAATTGCTGTAGAAATACTGATGATGTTATACAACATTGGAATGAAAGTACCCAATACCATTGAACTGTACACTTCAAATGGTATTGTCTCTACTATGCTTCTAGTTTCCAAAGTTCTCAAAGACCACTTTCTATGATTGAGGAAAAAGATATTTTACAGAGATTCTGAATCTATATTTCCACAGAATTAACTTGGTTGGAACAGACATATCTCACCGTTTGCTAATCAGCTGGGCAGCCATGCCACCTGCTTACAGCCCTATAAGACAGGAAACACTAGGGACATTCAGACCACCAAATGACATTCTCTCAGGCAGCATGTTATGGGTTGGCTCTTCTTTTCTCTTTCCCAAGAGAAGACAAGGCTAATCTACAGCTGGGGTTCGCCAAATCCTGGCATGGGAACTGGCATCCCAATTCCAAGGCCAGGCCTCTGTCAACTGTGAGGTGACAAGATCTCACTCCATTTGTTTTCCCTTTCTACTCTACCACTGTGTGGTGGGGGGAGGGCTTAGGCCTACATCAGGCCCTTTCTGGGTACCTTCTCCTTTCCTGTTTCAGATAATACTTCTAGTAGATTGGAGCTGAGAAAAAGAAGAGAAATACCTTCTTGCCAGGCAAGTGGAGCTCAGCTCTTATCTTCTTTGCTAAGCTTGCAGAAAGGGAAGAGACAAACCCTCCCTTCTTCCCAGTCTCCACTGTCTCAGGAGGATACCTCAGTGATTGTCACTGGATTTTAAGGACAAGAGATGGGGTTCGTGAACAAAGAGGATCTGAGTGAATCCTCACTCTGAACCTGAGCCACTCCAGAAGGTCCCCTAAGCTTCCAGCTGGGCATTGCCTCCTGACAGCTGGCAGAGGAAATTTACATCTTCTTTATACATCTGTGCACTGAGAAAGAACAGCCAGTTTGTGCCCCCAGCTTCCCTGCTTTTAAGTATGCACCTTGAAGAGGTCATTTCCTCTCACCGAGCCTCAGTTATATCATTTGTAAAATGGGGATAATGATGGTGTTTGCCTACTAGGATCACTGTCAACATTGAGTTCATGGACATATATAATACCCCACACACACATACACACATCTCCTAGGTATTCAAGGGCATGTAATTTTCTTTTTGCCTTTCCTTTCCTTTTTTTTTTTTAAGTCCATTCTTCTTCAGAGCCAGCTGGACTCATCTTTTGGCCCAGAGACTTGTGGCTCAGATTGTAAAGACATTTCCAGAATCTATTTAACCAAGAGCTTTGGCTGTGGCAACCCCTGTCCCTCTATAGTAATGCCTTCTCTCTCCAGGTCCAGCCCACTTGGTGCCCTTTCTCTCTCTTTTGAATTCCTACCTGGCTCAAGGTCTCAGAAATTCGTTTTTCTGAACTGTCTCTTATGACCAAGGATGAAAGGCTGATCTGACATTCCTAGTATAAACTCATGTCTGTGCACCTGTAACCACATGAATGCAGACACAATCATTTCCCAGAGTCATACTGGGCCTGCACTGGAGACCTGTGCTTCTGGGCCCTCGGACTATACAGACTCTTGGCTGTCAGCACACACCTGAGGCAGGACTCTTCATGTGACAGAGTTACTGAGCAGATCGATTACTTGCCCACTCTGCAGAAACAAAGCAAGGGAACAGCCTTGGAAGGTAGGACTCATAGACAACTACCCCAAGGGAACTGCTTTGGAGGGTAGGACTCATAGACAACTACCCCAAGGGAACTGCTTTGGAGGGCACGGCTCATAGACAACTACCCCAAGGGAACTGCTTTGGAGGGCACGGCTCATAGACCACTACCCCTAGGGAACAGCCTTGGAGGGTAGGACTCATAGACAACTACCCCAAGGGAACAGCCTTGGAGGGTAGGACTCATAGACAACTACCCCAAGGGAACAGCCTTGGAGGGTAGGACTCATAGACAACTACCCCAAGGGAACAGCCTTGGAGGGTAGGACTCATAGACAACTNAACTGCTCGATAGAATATTGACTGGAGCCAGAGTAACTGGATGAGAGGTTAGCTGGGCATTAGTAAAGGTCATGATCTAAGGTAGAGGTGCTGAGGGCCTGAAGTGGCTTAGTAGGAGTCAGGGTGAAAAGGAGGGATGGGCTCAGTGAAGAGGAAGGATGACAGAATTGGGTGACTGGGGTGGGAGTGAAGAAAGACTGAATCATCAGTGATAACAGTGGCTGGCCTTTGAGTGGCTCTTTTATGCTAGCTATTGTGTCAAGTGCTTATGTATATCATCTCATTCTCACAATAAGGTGCTGACTCAACTTTGGAGATAGTCTGGCTTCAGAGGCCATTTGCTAAGGTCCACATTCTGGCTGACTTTGGCCGGAATTAGGTGTGGTGGGGGCCTTTCCTTGAAAAGCAATCTACCAGCCCAGCCTCATCATGCTTTCCTCCATTCATTATGTGAAAGAGGTGCAGGGGCACAAAGCCCTGTCTGCTGCCCTTCAGCAGGCCTTCCTGAGTGTCCTTTGCACTTGCAGTGGGAAGATGAGCCTAGTGCAGTGACCCACACGCAGTTAGGTGAGCTTACATGGCTTTTAGAAATTAGGGGGCATCATGTCAAAACCTTGAGTCCTGGCTTCCTTTACATTCAGGATGTGCAGTGGTCACACGAGGCCCACATTCCCCCAGCACAGCTTGGGCTTTTCCATGCACCATGCAACTGCAGGCTGAGTCTGCACCTTTCCTCAGCCTTGCCTTCATGTCTTAGTTATCTGCCTGACCACTGCCATTGGTTGGCTTTGGGTTTCCTTGTCTAGAATGACCTAGTACAAAGTTTACAGGGTTTTTTCCCCCTGATATTTAAACTACCAAGAGGCCAGGCACAGGGTCAGCATCCTCTGGCTTGACACTCTCCCCAGACTTTAAGAGTGTTTTCTTCAGAAGGAAGATGGATGCCACAGAGCAAATCCAAGACAGGAGACATCATCAAGTCTTACCATTTATTTCGTTATGGGGTCAAACAAGAGCAGAGAGGTCTTTGCCCCACAATGCAACAGAACAGAAAGCAGTACACATACAGACACTCATACACTGAACACAGAGGCATTTAAGAGGAGGGCAGAGACAACTGAACCATAGCAGGGAAGGGAGGGCTAGGGGACTACTAGGAAACCAGCTTGGAGACTCAGTCATAGGAACTAGTGCAAGAAAGTCCTACTCATGAAGCACAGTGTAGAAAATGGCATAAGAAAGCTGCCCAGCTCTGCTGCCTGTGACGGAGGGCAGGGGCAGCTAGAGACGGGTGGGAGATCAGGGTGATAGGGTAGATGGGGACAGTCAAATGACTTTGAGGTGGAGCGTGGTGCCCCTTTCCCCTGCCACTGGGCAAGGCCTTGGGCTGGTCTGAGCCAGGGGTATCCTGGGCACTTGGTGAGGGGGAAGAGAGGATGGGAGTCTCCAAGGGTCCACTCCCTGGGGTCTGTTGTCCCCCTTTGCTGCCCAATCCCTTTTCCCCTCCTGAGGATGCAGAAGTTAGAAGGCAGTCCCTGGGGCTCTTGGAGCCCAAGACCCTGCCTTTCACTTATACATAAGCACATCTGGAAAGGAGCCAGCACCTCTTCCCCTTCCCAGCTGAAAGAGCACTCTAGGGATGGGGTATGTAGCCAGGCCCAAAATGCTGAGGGCCAAAAGATGGGGGTCACACAGCTAGGGAACAGGCTACGAGACATGAGTAGACTGGCAGGAAAGGGCTCCCTAGACTCACAAGGCTGATCTGGAACCCAGTCGAGGCCCTTGAATGAAGAAGCAGTCCTTCTTTACTAGGGAGGCCTCAATCCGTCCCAGAGTTGCTGAAGCCCAGCTCTGCCTCCCTGTTTCCTCAGTTTCACTAGAACGCTGCCCCAGGCCTGCCATCCTTCATTCATTCTTTTAGCCTCTGAAAGTAATTGGCCTGTCCTACACAGGTCTAGCTCCTGTTCTTGTCAGGTTTATTGGCTTTTAGATGCCCAGGCAATGTGGCCTCCCTCCCCCGGCAGATCAGTGAAAGGCTAAGGGCTCCCAAGGGGCCTTCCATGCCTCCTCGCTCACTCAGCCCTCCAGCCAAGGGATGGCAGCAGCACATTATCTCACGTTTTTTCCCCAAAAGCTCTCCCTCTCACCAGTCTCTGAACTTTGTCCAGCAAGGTCAAGGGGTGACTAGAGAAAGGGACCTGCTAAAGGGTAAGGAGGAATCTGGCTGCCCCACAGTAGGACAGTAAACCACAAAGTCAGGGATGGAAAAGGATGAATACTCTTTGGTAGGCTGGGTTTAGAGATAGGGTTGGGTTGCAGAGGCTCATCTCTGGAGAGCTCTGGGGCAATACCACCAGGTTCTCCTTCATGGAGGCCTGGGCTAGAACAAGATAGAGGAGTGTGAGGATCCAGGCCAGGCCTGACCCATTTGGGCTCAAGTCCCTCCTCCTTGTGGAGATCAGAAATGAAAGGTCTGTGGCCACAAGGCCAAGATTTCCAGGGCAAGAACGGCCCTAGGGAGTGTGTGCACCTTCTGTAAGATATGGCCCTCCAGACAGCGGCAGTCCAACCATGTGCCCTCAACCTTCTGTTTTGGGATCCTGGGCTTTTTCCCCAGGGGACTCCCTGCGCACCTCTTTCGGATTTGGGAAGTACTTCTGGAGCCTTGGTCACTGATTACCCACCTCCCTATGGCCGGGTAGCAGTAGTCCATTCAACTATTTCTCCAGGCCTCCTATGCTTCTCTCTTCTTTTTCCTCTTCCCCTCTTTAGTCTGTTTACCATACCCAGCCCCATATGCAGTTCCAACCCCTCCTTGTCTAGGGTGGGATGGGGCCCAAGCTCACTGGGGCCCCGACCTAGCTACAACTGTGCCTCCTCTCTGAGCCTGACGCTCCACCTGGCCCCACGCACAGGTTTGCTGAAGCGGCAGGAGGGCAACCGCACTGTCTGCCATTGGAGCCTGTAGGAATATGGGCAGGAGGGAATTAAGGATCTTGGCAATGAAAGGAATGTGGAGGGGGGAGAACTACTCCCCTCTGTGGCCCCCAACATTCCCCTGTAGGGCCGAGGCTGGATGAGCAGCCTCCTTCTCCGCAGTCAGGGCTCTTGGCAGGGGTGGGCAATTCAAGCCCCACCACCCACACATTTTTTTTTTTTTTTTTTTTTTTTTTTTTTTTTTTTTTTTTTTTTATCAATAAAAGTATTTTTTGGGAGGCAGAGACAGGCCTATCCCTGGGACCTTTTGGCCATTCTCTTGGAGCTGCTTTGGGGGTGGGAGAAAGTTGAGGGTGATGTCTGGTCCCCCATTTCCTCCTGCCCCCCCACCTGGTCCTATACCTCCCATGGGAGGAGCTCCTTCCCCCCTACATGGAGGGGGGCTGGAGCTGATGTCGGTGAGTGGTGGAGGTCTGTCCCCCCTCTCTGCTATCACTCTTCCTGTGTCATGCCCTCTTCTAGGGCAGGCAGTGTCTCCAGCCCCAGTCCCCCACCACCCTGGTTGCTGGAAAAGGACACTACCGTATGGAGGAGCATAAGAACAAGGACACCGAGCCGGATCCTGCTGGGGATGAGGCGGGGAGCTCCCAGAGACCTGCAGCAGGGAGGGCTTGTGGGCTGACGTGGCCTGGAGGGATCATTGGCGGGGACTGGTGGTAGTGGTGGTACTGTTGGTAATGGTGGAAATAGGAGTGATGGAATTGCTGGTGGTGGGTTTTGGGGGCCTCAGATTCCTTGAACTTCTTCTTCTCCGACTCACAGGAGACCCACTGCACGTCACAGCACTTGGTTTCCAGCCGCTTTGGTGAAGTATCCAGCAAGCCTGCCAATGGATAAGGAAGGTATGGTGGGGTGCTCAGGGGGTGATGGCTCTGCCTTGCCTGCAGAGATGTTCACAGCTGGAACCGCTCATCCCCTACCCTTTCTGGCCTTAACACATTCCCTTCTCAGCCATTTTCTCCCAAGAACCCCACCATTTTCTCCAGCATGACTCCCCAGCTGAGCATATTCTGGCTAGAGATAGCCATTCTGGTCATATTTTTCCTATTCCATTCAGCCTTATGCAAAACTGGGGACCTGGTTTTCTACTCCTCTAGCCATTGACCTGCATCCAACCTGACTCCCCTTAGTGTCCTCCCTGCACTCATATCCCTGATCTCCCCCAAATCCTCCAGCCCAGCCTCCCCAATGCCTTGCCTTTACCTGTACAGATAAAGCCAGGGAGCCCTCCGTACACCATTTCCTCATTGTCGGGGAGGAAAAAGGGGCACCGGGTCTGCACCTCCAGGCAGTATTGCTTGCAGGGCACCCAGCGCTGGCATTCCTGCTGGGTCACGCTGAAATATTCTGAGCACAGCCAGGCCTTGTAGACAGCCTGTGGGAGAAAAGAAACAACATCAGGCCATGTGCCACTGCGGAGATGGCTATTTGTGAGACCAAGCCAATGCAATCCAAGGTCGGGGGGGGGCACATAGAGAGGAAGAACGATTTTGCTCAAGGCTTCTATGTCCTACCCTAAGATCTCCCATCTCAAAGCCAGGGCTCCTGAGTTTTCTGAGCTACAGTCATCCAAGACTTAAAATTGTTGACAAAAATGACAAAATTAATCCTATGTCAGGGCAGAAGGAATTTACCAATCATTTCATCTAACTCTATCATTTTACACCTGGTTCAAGAAGGTGTGTTGACTTGTCTGAGGTCACCATATGTAACGAGGCAAACCTCAGTTCCATTCAACTTGGCAAACATTTCCGTGGCTGATGGTGCCCCCCCCCCCCAGCCTGTAAATGCTCTTTCTCCCCACTTGTGGCACAGCTGGCTCATTCTCATCTTCAGGTTCAGATTGAAATGTCACTTCTCCCCCTTCTTCTGAAGAGAGTGTCTCTTTTGCCACTCTCATCAGAGGACGCCACCCTATTTCGTTTTCTTAACTGTTTCTTCACCACGAGTGTGACTTTGTCTGCTTCTTTGTTGTTGTCACTTCAACTACCTGTGAGTGCACGTAAGCAGACTTGTGTTCCATTCAGCACAATATTACATTTAAAACTGCGATGACTGAATGAACAGGATGATTAAATGAGGACAGGCCCCTTCTCCGTTGGAAATTCCAGTGGAACTTCCCGTCTGTGGGCAGACACAACTTGAATCTATGGCCATGATTTTATTCATAGAAAAGGTTAGGGTCATGGTTCATTAGAGCTAAGCTAGTAGTAAGCTGAGAAAGATTTTAGTGAGGTGATGATAATGGTTGAGAAGGGAGTCGGGCAGGGTGAAAAAGAACAGGCAAAGGGAAAAAGGCAGGGAAAGAGACAGCTCAGGGTGGGAAGAGGGCAGGAAGCGAGGGCTGAGAGGTTGCGTAAGGGGGGAAGAGGAAATGGCAGTGGTGTATGGTAGTAAAAGAGGTGATGTGTAATGAAGAGAGGGTAATGAAAAAGTAGAGGTGGATTAGGGGAAGAAATTGGTATTGGTAATGGGCGGTAGGGAAACGGGTTCAGAAGAAATAACAGGGGAGAATGAATGGTACACATAAGAGAAAGGGGGGGGTACCCAAAAACAAAAAAAGATGAGCTGGGGCATGTGGTGCACATTTTAATCCTAACTTGGGAGGCAGGGCAGGCGAATCTCTGTGACTTCAAAGGTCTGGTCTACCGGTGAGTTCCAGAAACAGCTGGGCTACAGGAGACCCTGTCTCGAAAAGCCCAAAAAAAAAAGGGGGGGGGAGTGGAGAGGAGAGGAGAGAGAGATAGAGACGAGAGAGCGAAGAGAGGAGAGAGAAAAGGGAAAGCAGTGAGGCGAGATAGAAACGGTAAAAGAGAGGATAAAATAAGGTAGTGGTTGCGGTTTGTCGGTTTATGGCATGGTGAGGGGAGATGGGAGTGAGATGAGACAAGGAGAGAGCACCAGGGGTGGGAGGGAAGGGAAGAAGAGAAAATGTGTGAAAAGGGGAAACAAGCTAAAAGCGAGGGGAAGAAACAGAATGTAGCAGGAAAGAAAAGAATATAAAATATCCAAAGCAAAAGACCCAGGACCTAGGGAACTCCCAATATTCTGGGCCCCAGAGTACCAAGATATGTCTGTATCCACAGCCACAGACCGCATCCACAGCCTGGACCAAGAGCCCACTTCACTTCACTCCAAACTCTGTCTAATCAGCCCCCAGCCTATGTCCATGGGTGGGATTGGGGCTCAGAGGGCCCTGGAGAGTCTCTCGGCTCTCCTGGTCTAATGTTCCCGCTTCTCGATTAGGAATTCCCAGTGGCATTTCTGCCCTCCTCCTCTCAGGCAATTCCAATTAGCCCAGTAACAGAGTCTGAACACTCCCCTCATCTGCTCCAGGAAGAGAGAGCGAGATGGGGGTGGGTGGAGGAGGGGAGAAGGTGGCCTGACAGTGGGAGTGTGGCCTTTATCCTTAATTAGCTGACCCCCCCTCCATCCCACACACCCAGTCAGAGTCACAATGGCAACAGTGGTGTGAGCAGATTGCCTGGGGAGGACACCAGGCCTGTGGGTGGTAAGGCAGGAACAGACAAGGAGCTAAAGGGGGGAATGGAGAGAGGAGAGCCACGCAGAGCTTCGAGGTACTCTACCTCCTCGGCCCCACAGGTGGGCAGCTGAGCCACTACTGGCCCACATGCTTGAAGTTGGCCCGGGGTCCTTCCCAAGGTCTGGCGCTCAGTGCTACCACCTGGCAATAAGCCCACCTTAGATTTTGCAGCCCTGTTCCCAAGACCATCCTCTAGACATTTCCCTGTCACATCAGTATGATGCCTGTGTCAGGATCCTGTCTGATTTGGGTGTGAGAAGATGCCTGGGCCCTCCTTAGGAAGACAGAAAAACGACAAGGGCTTGCTGCAGGTGGGGATTGCAGGAAGAGTAGGAAATGTCTTAGAACCAGGAAAAGGCTTCTAGCCCTGTCAGAAAAGCGTTCTCCATTAGGCCTCATCTTCTGAGCTGAACCATCCTAGATCCATGCGGTAGCAGGGGTGAGGAAACAGGAAATGGATGGGAAGCCTTGACTTAGAGGCGTCCTCCTATCCCTACCTCAATAGGGCTACCACTGGTCTCAATCAAGTTCTGGCTGCTACAGCCCAGTTGCTATGGGAACTGGGAGGGGAAGGAAGCAGGGAGTAACTAGAGGGAACACCAATTAACCCAAAAAGGAAGCTAGGAAGGCTGTCCCACCCCTCCTCTCAGCTAGGCAGCACAACCACCCTCAAACAGGAGGGACAAGATAAAAGGGATCCCCACCCCTCCTGGGCTCTGCAGTTGTCAATTTAGGGAGGAGTGGAAGGAACTAGCCTTACTCTCAGCTCATTGGCTTGGAGCCCTGGCCAGGGCATTTCGTTCCTACATTCTTCTGGAAAGAAATGCCTGGCTTCATAGAGGGCTGTGTAAACGCACACTGTCACACTCTAAAGCCAGGCCTCAGGACCAGAGGGTTTAGTGAAAGGACGCCATCCACAGTTCCTTGGTTTGCGGCTGGACAGCCCTCCAGGGGAAAGCTTCTTTTCTTTCCAACC
Source organism: Rhizomys pruinosus (assembly GCA_009823505.1). NCBI lineage: Eukaryota > Metazoa > Chordata > Mammalia > Rodentia > Spalacidae > Rhizomys > Rhizomys pruinosus. The sequence goes on along the minus strand of VZQC01009053.1, from coordinate 122,648 downwards.
AGGAATTAAGCAGCTTCTTTCCTGACTTAAAACTTCCTTGCTTCCCAAAGGTCTGTTTCTCCATCCAAATCTTCCCTACAGATCCTTTCTTCATGGCTGCTTGTCTTCTTAATGTACCCGTGGGACCCCTGGTCAGGAGCTGCAGCTGCAGTGCTTGAGGAAGCAAAGCAGCAATGCGGGCAGAGCTTAGGACAAATTTACTGTCTACAAAAGCCACAGTACACAAGTTACCAACCTAACCCCAGATTTTACCCACGGAGGAACTGAGGCCTAGACAACAATTGTCTCGACTGAGTCAGAGACATTTGAGACATCAACCAAAAGGCTCCCTGATTATTAACCTGATACCTCGTTGCCCAGCATCCATCAGCAAACCTCAAATTATGTGAAGGACTCCACTGGGCGGAGGGGGGGGTAGATGGGGGGAATGTTCCTTTTCTATTCTGGGCTCCCATAAAGTTGGATCCAAACACAGTAGGGTCAGTGTCAGACCATGGATGTAATTCTGGAGATAGCAGTTGTCCACTGGGACTGGGAAAGTCGGAATGAGATTAAAGGCATTACAAGGCAAATCCAGGTGATGACAGGGCTTTACTTAAGGGGCTATAAAAATAAGCAACAGCTGTCCTGTTTCTCAGAATGAGCAGTCATGAGTCAAAGTGGCCTGGTCTGGCCTGAAGAGAAGGTGAGGGAGATGGCTGAAGTAGTGAGTGATAACCTAAAGCTAGTCCCCTACCAGAGCATTCTCATACCTTTAAACCTCTTAGACTATCTTTTCAAAGGCTGGATCTGCCCAGCCTGGCCAACGGTGGCCTAGAGCAGAAGTAGTGTCCAGAACTCAGGGGCAGTTCTGAAGGGGCTTAGATGATCCCTGTCCATTAGGTGATCAGAGAAAGCAAGTCCCTAACTGCTCCGGAATGGAAAGGGCTGTGAGAGTCATCACTCCACTGCACAATCTGCTACCGGAATTTCCACCCCAACATCACAGCAAAGTGCCACCTGGCTTCTGACCATAAACCTTGTCGTAGAAAGCTCATTCTCTCATAGGGTACTCCATATCTTCAGATAACTCTAGTGGCCAACAAAGTTCCTCCTTCTTTGGAGCTGAAGTAATGCCTCCCCGTGGCTTCATTCATGCTTCTTACTAGCTTTTCTGGGGCTGTATAGAATAGTCACTTTCCTGTCCCTCAGACCAAGGCTGTAGACTTCTCTGAATCTAGTCTCCTCAGTTGTTTGTTCATGCAATGAACATACCCTGAACACATGCGTACCTGGCTCTGTGCTGGGAGCTATAGATAATATGAATGAATGGCTCATGACTCCTGTCTTACAAATGTCACATGATATCTCTCATAAGTGAATGCTAGTGTCAAATCCTCCAGATATTGTGTTTCCAAACTGGAAAAAAATATACAGGTTGTGAAAATAGTAAATGCCATAGGGCAGGAGTGTTCCTAGGGCGGAGGATAAACAGTTTACACTGATATACAAGAGAAAAGAGGAATAATGGCATAGGAAGGGTAAATTAAGCATGGTGGGGAACAGGAGGGCAAGGACAGAGGAGGGAGCATGTGGGGGTCAACTTACACGAAAGGCCTTTAGAACTAAGTTCATATGGGAACCTAGCACTACAGACACTTCTTAAGGTACAATATTTTCTTTTTTTTTTTTTTTACACTATGAAAGACATGAAAGGAGTTACCCTATAACAGGAAGACATTGCCCCTACCAGACACCACAGACTAGCAAATGAAAATCTCAATGCCAGGAATGGACCCTCTCTTTTGAAACTGTTGTCCAGAGTCCCATTAGCCCATCAAACTAATACTGGCCCATTGCCTATGATCTTTGCTCCACCAGCCAGAACTGATGGCACGACCCTTACTGATGAAAGACCTGCACACATGAGCCATAGAACAAACAAGGAGAAATGAAGCTGAGTATTGATGTCAAGGCTCATTCTCTATGGCTAGCCTTTCTATAGTGCTGGCGGACATGATATTCATGCTACTAAAAAGTAACGTAATCATCAACCTTGCTCACCTGTGACTTATGCAAGCTACAATAACAACTTGGACCAGTGAAGCTATGGCCACTGGTTGCAACAATGCATGACTGCTTGGAGTAACCAATCACTTTCTGCTTGGATTTAATGATCCATGTCACAGCATAGAGCACATACCTGACACTGATATCAAATTTAGGAATCTGTGGCTAGACAGGTCCCATTGCCACACGGGCGAGAAACCTATTTCTATTTCTGCTAAAATGGACATAGTGCTTAATCATCCTAATGACTTCTTGGTATTCCCGTAAATTAATGCATTTCTCACCAGGGAAGCTTTCTTATTGCAATGCACATGACAATTAACACAGAGCAAATGGGAAACGTGCAGAGAAAAAGAGAAGACTGATTATCCCTGAATCGGACAACCTCTATATCTAACTTCTGCCTCCTAAAGGCTCAGGGAACATTGTGGAAGAGGGCAAAAAGATAGATTTTAAGAGACAGAGTGGTGGATGACAGCCTGGGCCGATACTGAAAGATACTCACGTTACTTGCTGACCGCATGACACAAGCCCATGAAACTCAAGCCAGAAAAAAAAGTCCCAGCACAGAAGTGGGTAAGAAGCCCCAGTCCTAGCTGAGGATATGATGGCAACTGATAGTGCTAGGAGAGGAAGGAGTTATTTTCTTTAAGGGTGTGACACCGAGAGGTTAACCAGGCTCAGTGGATAGAGACATACCCAAGGGATTTGCATACACAAATCTGATGAAAGGGTTTAAATATATATATATATATATATATATATTTATGAGATTCTGAAATATAGAGTACTGAAAATTGGGCGTGAGAGTATGGTGCAGATAGGGGCAGCATCTAAATATAATCAAAACACACTGTATAAAGTCTCATAAACATTACAATTAAAACTAAAAATTCATTTAATAATTTAAAGGACATAATTCCCCATCTTGAGCCATAAGGAAACAAAACCATGTGAATCAATCAGTCAAGGGGCTGTGTGATACGTAGTGTATACTTGGTACCAGTTTACTATAAGGGCGGAATGATCAGCTTGTACTTTGAAGTGGAAGACAGAGAATTTCTTTCTGTGGGCGAAGCTGAGTTTTAAGACTGAACAAAAGAGCTCGGTAGATGAAATGGAGAGGGAATAAAGGGTTCAGGCAAAGGAATCAGCAGGCATAATGACCTGGAAGTAGGAAATGATTCTGGATTCAGATAATGTGGGGAGTTTAGCAATAAGCAGAAGATGCAAATGGGGATTCTGATGGAACATGAGGGTGCACAGGGACCATATCAGCATGCTTTGCATGTTGAGGAGGAACTAGGATTGTTCCTACAGGGGATGGAGAGCTTTTAATAGGCTATAAAGTAACTTGTTATTAAAGATTGTTTATGCATACGCCTGGTGGTACAGGTCTGTTAATACTGTTATTGGAAGGCTGAGGAGAAGCTCTCACAAGTTTGAGCAGTCTGGGCAACTTAATGTGACCCTGTTTTAGGAAGTAAGCAAAAAGTTTATTTATCATTTTGTAACTAACTTTTCAGACTTTTGTAAGGGTGGAGGATTAAGTGTAAACATTAAGACTGGAGGCAGGGAGACAAGCTAGGAGATTATTGCAACTGTCTGAATGAGACATGATGAGGACCTCAACTAAAGCAGTAGCAGCAGAATTTAAAAACTGAGAGCACAGAAATAATACATGTTGAAATAACATAAGGACACATAAATGGTAAGTATATTTTATGAGAATAGGAACTGTGCCTCCTACCACTGGGGTTAGCAATGGTACCCACTAGACAAATATAGACTGGATGAATGAATTTCAAGATATGGTATTTAGGTTTTTGTGGGAGTTCTGGTTTCACAATTGTTATGGGAAAGACCAAATACAGTTTAAAATTTTTCTAGCCTGAAAAAATGGGAGGACTGGATGTGAGAAAACATATTAATGAAGGGAAACCAAGAGGCCCTCTTATAGATGTACAAAATGAAGCAGGCAGACAGGTCTAGAATAACTACCAGACTTCTGGATTGGGCAGTGGGATGAATAAACAGTCCGTTTATTTTTCTCGTTGTTGTTATTACAGGCAAGTTCTCCATGTAGATCAGGGCTAGCCTCAAACTCCCTCTGTAAACAATGTAGGCCTTGAACTCTACCCCATCCTGTTCCCTCCACTTCCCAATTGCTAGGATTAAGATATATCCTCGCGAACCTGGCTGGTTTTCATATTAAGGAAAGAAATGAAGAGAAGTGTATATCCGAGAATGAAGAAGAATTTAACTTTGGATCATGGCTGACTCTGAGGTAAATGTGGGGCATCTAGATGGAAATGTTGGAGACAGCTGGATATAATAGTTTGAGCTCTGAAGGAGGGCCTGAATGGGAGGGTCTGTACATGGCAGTTATTCTGGCACTTGGGAGGAAGGAGGTGCATTGTTGTAAATTTAAACATAGCCTGGTCGCTGAGCGTGGTGGTGCAGCCTATTTAATCTAGCATCTCGGAGGCAGAGGCATGGTAGATTTTTGAGAGTTCAAGGCCAGCCTGATCCTACACAGAAGCGTTCCAGGATAGATGGGGCTACAGGTTTTCCTGTAGCCCAGGTTTTCCCCACATCCCCAGGTTTTTCCAGCTTTTTTCAAGGGATGTAGTTTTTCATCCTCTCTTCTATATGGTTGTTCACATTCACAAAAGCCTGTTTTTCTGCAACTGGACACAATGCCCTGATAGGGTTTATTGACACAAAGTGATATAAGAGTATCAGCCCTCTTGTCTTAGAAACCGTTTCTGTTAATGTAGCCTGAGATGCCATTAGCCTCTGTCTAAAAAGACCAAAAAAAAAAAAAAAAAAAAAAAAAAAAAAAAAAAGATAGCCTGGTCTACATGGTGAGTTCCAAACAAGTTAGGGCTATGTAGTGAGACCCATTTCAGAAAAGAAAAACAAAGAAACAAACACTTGGAAGGTCAAAGCAGGAGGACCAGGAGTTCAAGGAAATGCTTGGCTACCTAGCAACTTCAAGGCCAGCCTGGAATACATGAGAAAAAAAAATTAACCAATTTAAAAAAAAAAAACCCAAAACAAGAAAAAGTGAAGCTCTAGATAAAGGGTCTAGACAAAGTTTCCAAGTCATGGGAGGCACTAAAGTGTTAGTCAAAGGAACACAGTAAGAGTATGTTTTCCTCTTTGAACTCACACATGGCTATATAATTTACATAGTCAACCAAGTATGAGGTTGAAGAGAAATAGATCCCTTCTGAGGAGACCATTTTAAGGGCTGACATATGATTCACCATATTCTCTTTCATATATTCTCTTTTTTATTTTATTTATTTTTGTATGTGTATGAATGTACTGTCTGCATGTAGGTTTGTGCACCTGTGTGTCGTGCAATGCCACAGAGGTTAGAAGAGGGTGTCAGATTCCCCTGGAACTGGAGTTAAAGACAGCTCTTGGCCGCCATGTGGGTGCTGGGGATCGAACCCGGGTCCTCTGCAAGATCAGTCGGCGCTCTTAACCACTAGGCTATCTCTCCAGCCCTCACCATATTCTCTTTCTTCTGCTTCTGACAGTGGAAGTGGAGTTGAGACAGAGTACTCCTCTACCCTTAGTATAGTGACTATCATGAAGACATGCCTCATTCCTGCTGACCTGTTTTAGATATGTATAACAGCAAGAAATAACCATCTGTTGTGTAAAGCCTCTGATATTTGCTGGTTACTTATAACCAAAGCATAACCTAGCTCATTCTGACTGATAAAACAGAAGCCAAGGACATAGAGAAAGGACTCAGCAGTGGATCAAGGACATCACTAACATTTAAGTGCAGGTAAAGGGAGGAAATAAGACAATGGTGGAGGACTGGTATAAGAGATTGGAGGGGAGCTAGAAGTGGAGCTTAGTGTAGGGCATTTGCCCAGCATGCACAACAGTCTGCTTTGAGTGTCTGGAATGATTAGAGGAGATATAGACGAGAATGGCATTGTGCAGATTAAGAGAAGAGAATTCAAACTGGGGAGTGGTCAACAGATAAGCACTTATGTAGACAAGAACACATTAGTTTGGGTAATTAAGACAGTTTCTTCATGATGAGAATGGTTTCAGCAGAGCAGCTGAGGCAGAAACCAGACTATATTAAATTGAAAAGGGAATGGAGGGGAGAAAAATAGAGACAACTATGTATAGATAACTCTTCAAGAAGTCAAACATCCCCAGGTTTTCCAGCTGTTTCAAGGGATGTAGTTTTTCATCCTCTCTTCTATATGGTTGTTCACATTCACAAAAGCCTGTTTTTCTGCAACTGGACACAATGCCCTGATAGGGTTTATTGACACAAAGTGATATAAGAGTATCAGCCCTCTTGTCCTAGAAACCGTTTCTGTTAATGTAGCCTGAGATGCCATTTGCTCTCTGGGGGGCTGTATCCCGCTCTGTTGATAACTCATTGCAGATCGAGAGGGGGAGGCCTGCCTGAAGTGTGGAACTAAAGAGATGGCCTAATTCAAAGTCCCAGGATAGAATCCAAGCTTTCCAATGAGACCTCTGCATAAATTAAACACCCCTAAGACTTTAGGCTCTTTGAGGACAGAAATTAGAGGTGCATTATTTTCAGGCCTTCACAGTGAGTTGGTATACAAGTGGAGGAATGCATATACGCATGAAGGTGTTTACCACGTACTTGAAGCTCGTGACAACTAGCCCAGACTGGAACAAAGTGAAGGACTCCATGAAAGAAAAGCAATGAAAGTAATGGGTTATGAATGTATCTTTGTAGAATTCTAAAGCTAATGAAGAAATCTGGGCTATATTAGCAAAATGTCAAAGAAAACTAAGCAAATACTAAAAGAGAGACAATTATTAACTGCAAGAAAAGAAGTTGACCAAGGAATTAAATGTAATCATACTAGTCTACATGACATAGTTATAACAACTTAAAAAATGTGTATCGATCTAAGTGATTTATACTGTTAAAACCAGAAACTGTGATATGCCAATACTGGATGTATGAAGGGAGGGGAAGCATGTGTGCACATAGAGTGACACCGGTAGTAAGAGAGCTAAATTCTCCTCTAATCAGATAAAAAAGTCAATAGACACTTAAAACAGAAAAAAAAAAAGAAATAGCATATTGATGTGCCATTTATAAATATTAGCAAAAACGTCAGGAGAATTAGAAGTATTTAACTCTTCAGGGTGAGCTCAAGAGTGTAACATAGGGTTACTGTTTCAATGATAAGCACTGATACCTATACATATTATTTGAAAGCTAAAATGATCAATATACATGCAATATACATACACAGATATGTATGTATGTTTGATGTAGTTTTGTCTATATGTGTATGTACACACAGAAAAATCAAGTAGCAGTAATATTGGCACAATACTTGAGAATTATAGTGGAAAAATTAGAAGAATCAACCAAGACAGTTTTAAAGAGCAAAATCAGCCAGGCATGGGGGCATGTGCCTTTAATCCCAGCACTCCGGAGACAGAGGCAGGCAGATCTCTGTGAGTTCAAAGCCAGCCTGCTCTACATAGTGAGCTCCAGGCCAGCTGGGACTAGAAGGAGACCCTGTCTCAAAAAGACCAAAAATAATAAATAAATAAATAAATAAATAAGCATATAAACAAATAAATAAGTAAATAAATAAATAAATAAATAAATCAGGAGTAACGGTAAACATGCAACATAGATACAGGACTATGTGTAGTTTGAACAAGACTTTGAAAATTATGAACACATAATGCTTTAATAAAATGAGAAGTAAATAGAAACAAACTAGTCTGTGGCCAAGAACCCCCAGGTAACAAATCAAAATACCCAAGACTTAATCTGACCAACCTTGCCAGACTCAGCCCACATGGCCCTGCACCAAAGGCTCTGTCCTGTATCACCTAATCCATCACCAGTGTCTGGGCTATGGGTTTGAGCCAGGTGCACTTAACAAGCTAAAAGAGCAAAGGAAGAGTCACACAGACAAAGAGAGGAATGACAATGAGAGAAGGGCCACTCTGGGGGACTCTGTGCACAATGGTTGCAAAGGTCACGCAGGAATGGCGTTAGTTTGACAGTAGCAACTACAGCGTCTTTTGAGGTGCATATACTCCTCCTCCAAGGCACACTTATTTTATAGAAAGCCATCTCCCAGCCATCAGTACAGATCACTGTGATACCGGCTCCCTGCCTCACCTCCCTCCTCCAGGTAGATGACAAGCTGGGAAGAACAGAGACCTAATCAAAGGTGACTGACTACAGCTATCATCTGGTTTGGGGTCCTTTTCTCTCCTTCTCCTCCTCTTCCCTCGCCCACCTAAGCAGGTCTTTGTGCTCTTACTAAAATCTCTCTCAAATTGCCTTTTAGCTTCGAACCCCCACTCCCACCCCAGCCACTTGACCGCCTGTTCAAACACCACCTTTCCCTCCTCCTCAGCAGCCCACCTCAGTGTGGTGAATTTCAGTTGGGTATTAAGCAATCATTTGGACTAAACACGTATAATTAAGATGAGAATAATAGCTATCATTTGTTAAGTGCTTACTATATGCCAGGCTCTTTTCTAAGCACCTGATCCTGACATTTATTAACTCATTGATTCCCCATAATCACCTCCTGAGGTAGAGCCAGATCTTTACAAATAAACACAGAAAGGACCAAAGAGTTTAAACAACTTATCCAAGGCCCAGAGCCAATGATAATAATAATAATAATGGTAGTTAGTACTTCTTAAGCATTTTCCCCTATGAAGAGACACTGTCCTTGTAAGAGATTACCATGATTTATGTCCTTTAAACCTCATAATGACACTATTTCTTGGTTTTGAAGGTGAAGAAAGTGAGGTTCCAAGAGAGATTAAAGACTATACCGAGGGCTGGTGAGACCTTTCAGTGGGCAAAGCACTTGCCTCTAAGCCTGATGACACAAGTTCAATAGGCAGGATCCACATGGTGGAAGGGCAAAACTGACTCTTATATTGTCCTCTTACCTCCATTTGTATGCATGGGATGCTTGTCTCCCCATATACATAAATTAATAAATATAATTTTAATTGTATAAAATAATTCATTGTTTGTCTCAACAGCTATTCTACAGAAAAGACAGATTTCAAAGTAAATTTTGAAGTCAGGTTTACCCATACTTCCATGCCTAAGCTCTTATATATAAACTATACTGCCCTGGGGATGTATATTCAATTTACCTCCATCATCAAACCTCATTACTCGATATTTTTTTTTTAGTTTAATTTCAGACCAGGTTGAAGAGAGATTTCTAGGCCTAGATAGAGGGGAATGACTTTCCAAAATCAATCTACCCATTCCATTTCCCAAAGGACTAAAAGGTTTCCTCTGTAAGTAGATGTGGGAGGAAGAACACTTAGCTATTTGGGACTACAAATGATCATTTCCATTCCCTGATCAAAGCAATCCTTTCAGGCTGGAGATAGTAGTGCAATGGTACAGCACTTGCCTGGCTCCTGCAAAGGCAGAAGTTTGCGCCCTGGCACCGCAAACCAAAAAACAAATGAACAAGAAGCAAAGCAAACTGTCAAAACACCCCTTGCCCCTTTCCTCTACATGTATGCACAGGCACACACACACACACACACACACACACACACACACACACACACACACACTGCTTTTCTTCTTCCATACCCACCAGAGTCTAAGACTCTAATCTCTGGCAATTAGTGCTGGAATGGAAACTCACGCTAATAGAAGTGTTTTACTGCCCTTAGGACAAGAGTTCTCTTGTCCCAAGTCATACAGCCTGGAAGCTTTTGGACTCCAATGCCAGAGGCAAATCCTTTGGAAAGTTCTGGCAGCTACACACCCCACAAAATTTCCCCTTCTCTATAGTTTTTTTTTTTGCCACAAATATTATTCTCAAGAAGCCGTTCCTCCAACAGATGGAGAGTTAGTCAAAGCAGGTTTCTGCCTCTGTCTCTGCCAATAACTAGCTGTGTGAACTTGGACACAGCACCAGAAAGGAGGCTCGGCCACTAATTTGTTATATGACTATGAGCCAATTCCTTTCCCTCCCTGGGCTTCAACTTGTATCTAAGAAGATGGTTGCTAAGTAAGCAGCATGGGTGGTGGGAAGACAATGTCAAACATCTTTAAACTCAAACAGACCTGCTATGAAAATCCCAGATGTGCTCTTACCAGTAATAAATCCTGAGGCAAGTTGCTTGACCTCCCTGTTCTATACTTTCCTGATTGACAAATTGTCTCAGGTAATAAAGGAAACTATCTTTACCTCTCTGTAAACGACATCTGCAAAGCAAAAGTAGAATGCTTTACCCATAAGCACACTAGCACAGATTGGATAGTATTGCTCTCTGCCAACATGCAAATCCCTGGATTTGACCTGGATTCAAATCGCTGTTCCAGCTCTATTAGCTGGATGATCTAAAGTCATTTGACTTCTCTGAGACTGTCTTGTCCACTGCAAAATGAGGATATATGCATACACTTCACTATGCAGACATAAAAATTAACTAAGATAAAGGATATGACAAGCCTAAGACAATACCCCTCTCTCCTTTCAGCTCCAAGTTCCAAATAAAAAATTTTGCAAATCTGCCAGTAATATGATCAGAAAAAGGCTTCTATCATTAATACATATGAAGGGGGACATTTAAATTAATAAGAGAAGCGGAAAACAGTAATTCATAAACAGGGAGTACAAATGGCTTACAAACAAGACAAACAAAGATCTGACCAAAGGAATGCCAATGAAAAGCTAATGTTAGATTTTTTTTCAAGTAAATTAGCCTCACATTTTTGTCAAGGGTATAAATTAGAATAATCAAGTAATTTGAAAGAGATTTACTAATGTTATGTCAATAGCATTAAAAAGGTTAACACTCTGATTCTGTAAATCTAGTTCCAAACTTCATTCTGCAGAATTAATGTTTATGCTTCCATTTGTATTCAAAACAAAGAAAAGGTCATTTTGGGTAGATGTTTATGTAAGCCTAGAGAAAAGGAGAAAATATAAACAAAATTGTTAACATCTGTGACAGGACAGTGGGACTGGAAAGAGTGAACAGGAGGATTATTAATGTTTTCTTTATAAACCTCTGTATTGTTAGATTTGATATAATGAGCATGCATCATTTTGTGATTTGAAAAACTCAGCCAAGTAAAAGAATAAGAAAAAATGACTGAAATAGCATTTATTAGTAGAAATCATAGATCTGACACAAATTTATAAACAAAGATATTCATCATAGGATGACTTATAGTGAAAAGTTGGGAATATTCAAAATATCTAATAGTGAATGTTTGCTGACTCAATTACATAACATTCATGTGACAGAATATTGTATACTCATCAAGGATGATGTTTATGGATATTTAATGACATGGAATGGTACTCCAAGTACCAGAAAGTTAAAAAGAACTACATTAAAATATACAGTCACACCAAGATGGATATTATTAGAGGAATGTGTATGAAAAGAAAATGACAAGTGTCAGCAATGCTGTCGAGATATTTGAACCCTGTGTGCTGTTGGTATGTATGTAAAATTGTGCAGAATGTAAAAGGGGAAAAATAGAATTTAAAATGGTGGAGCCACTATTGAAAACTGTGAGGCAATTTCTCAAAAAGTTAATCATAATCTGAACACAATGGCACATGCCTATAATCTCAGCACTCCAGAGACTACAGTGAGAGGACTTTGAATTCAAGAACAGTCCAGGCTATAAAACAAGACCCCATCGTAAGAAACAACAAATCAATAAGATTAAGTATAGAATTATCATACAATCAGATATTCCAATCCAAAAGAATTGAAAGAAGGAACTTTAAAAGTTATTGGTAGGTCTGTGTTCATGGCAACATTACTCACAATACCCCAAAAAGGTTGAAACGGGTCAAATGTCTACTAAGAAATGAACAAACAAAACGTGGCATACACACACAATGGAGTATTATTCAGCCATAAAAAGGAATAAAATGTGATAGATGCTAAAATATTGATGAACCTTGAAAACATCATAGTAAATAAAATAAGCCATACAAAAAGGAGAAATAATATATTATTCTACTTATATATGATATCTGGAACAGTCAAGTGAAAAGAGACAGAAAGTAGACTGATGGTTACCAGGGAACAGAGGAGGAGGAAAATGGAGAGTTATTGTTTAATAGGTAGAGAATTTCTGTTTGGGAGGATGAAATTGCTGTAGAAATACTGATGATGTTATACAACATTGGAATGAAAGTACCCAATACCATTGAACTGTACACTTCAAATGGTATTGTCTCTACTATGCTTCTAGTTTCCAAAGTTCTCAAAGACCACTTTCTATGATTGAGGAAAAAGATATTTTACAGAGATTCTGAATCTATATTTCCACAGAATTAACTTGGTTGGAACAGACATATCTCACCGTTTGCTAATCAGCTGGGCAGCCATGCCACCTGCTTACAGCCCTATAAGACAGGAAACACTAGGGACATTCAGACCACCAAATGACATTCTCTCAGGCAGCATGTTATGGGTTGGCTCTTCTTTTCTCTTTCCCAAGAGAAGACAAGGCTAATCTACAGCTGGGGTTCGCCAAATCCTGGCATGGGAACTGGCATCCCAATTCCAAGGCCAGGCCTCTGTCAACTGTGAGGTGACAAGATCTCACTCCATTTGTTTTCCCTTTCTACTCTACCACTGTGTGGTGGGGGGAGGGCTTAGGCCTACATCAGGCCCTTTCTGGGTACCTTCTCCTTTCCTGTTTCAGATAATACTTCTAGTAGATTGGAGCTGAGAAAAAGAAGAGAAATACCTTCTTGCCAGGCAAGTGGAGCTCAGCTCTTATCTTCTTTGCTAAGCTTGCAGAAAGGGAAGAGACAAACCCTCCCTTCTTCCCAGTCTCCACTGTCTCAGGAGGATACCTCAGTGATTGTCACTGGATTTTAAGGACAAGAGATGGGGTTCGTGAACAAAGAGGATCTGAGTGAATCCTCACTCTGAACCTGAGCCACTCCAGAAGGTCCCCTAAGCTTCCAGCTGGGCATTGCCTCCTGACAGCTGGCAGAGGAAATTTACATCTTCTTTATACATCTGTGCACTGAGAAAGAACAGCCAGTTTGTGCCCCCAGCTTCCCTGCTTTTAAGTATGCACCTTGAAGAGGTCATTTCCTCTCACCGAGCCTCAGTTATATCATTTGTAAAATGGGGATAATGATGGTGTTTGCCTACTAGGATCACTGTCAACATTGAGTTCATGGACATATATAATACCCCACACACACATACACACATCTCCTAGGTATTCAAGGGCATGTAATTTTCTTTTTGCCTTTCCTTTCCTTTTTTTTTTTTAAGTCCATTCTTCTTCAGAGCCAGCTGGACTCATCTTTTGGCCCAGAGACTTGTGGCTCAGATTGTAAAGACATTTCCAGAATCTATTTAACCAAGAGCTTTGGCTGTGGCAACCCCTGTCCCTCTATAGTAATGCCTTCTCTCTCCAGGTCCAGCCCACTTGGTGCCCTTTCTCTCTCTTTTGAATTCCTACCTGGCTCAAGGTCTCAGAAATTCGTTTTTCTGAACTGTCTCTTATGACCAAGGATGAAAGGCTGATCTGACATTCCTAGTATAAACTCATGTCTGTGCACCTGTAACCACATGAATGCAGACACAATCATTTCCCAGAGTCATACTGGGCCTGCACTGGAGACCTGTGCTTCTGGGCCCTCGGACTATACAGACTCTTGGCTGTCAGCACACACCTGAGGCAGGACTCTTCATGTGACAGAGTTACTGAGCAGATCGATTACTTGCCCACTCTGCAGAAACAAAGCAAGGGAACAGCCTTGGAAGGTAGGACTCATAGACAACTACCCCAAGGGAACTGCTTTGGAGGGTAGGACTCATAGACAACTACCCCAAGGGAACAGCCTTGGAGGGTAGGACTCATAGACAACTACCCCAAGGGAACAGCCTTGGAGGGTAGGACTCATAGACAACTACCCCAAGGGAACAGCCTTGGAGGGTAGGACTCATAGACAACTACCCCAAGGGAACAGCCTTGGAGGGTAGGACTCATAGACAACTACCCCAAGGGAACAGCCTTGGAGGGTAGGACTCATAGACAACTACCCCAAGGGAACAGCCTTGGAGGGTAGGACTCATAGACAACTACCCCAAGGGAACAGCCTTGGAGGGTAGGACTCATAGACAACTACCCCAAGGGAACAGCCTTGGAGGGTAGGACTCATAGACAACTACCCCAAGGGAACAGCCTTGGAGGGTAGGACTCATAGACAACTACCCCAAGGGAACAGCCTTGGAGGGTAGGACTCATAGACAACTACCCCAAGGGAACAGCCTTGGAGGGTAGGACTCATAGACAACTACCCCAAGGGAACAGCCTTGGAGGGTAGGACTCATAGACAACTACCCCAAGGGAACAGCCTTGGAGGGTAGGACTCATAGACAACTACCCCAAGGGAACAGCCTTGGAGGGTAGGACTCATAGACAACTACCCCAAGGGAACAGCCTTGGAGGGTAGGACTCATAGACAACTACCCCAAGGGAACAGCCTTGGAGGGTAGGACTCATAGACAACTACCCCAAGGGAACAGCCTTGGAGGGTAGGACTCATAGACAACTACCCCAAGGGAACAGCCTTGGAGGGTAGGACTCATAGACAACTACCCCAAGGGAACAGCCTTGGAGGGTAGGACTCATAGACAACTACCCCAAGGGAACAGCCTTGGAGGGTAGGACTCATAGACAACTACCCCAAGGGAACAGCCTTGGAGGGTAGGACTCATAGACAACTACCCCAAGGGAACAGCCTTGGAGGGTAGGACTCATAGACAACTACCCCAAGGGAACAGCCTTGGAGGGTAGGACTCATAGACAACTACCCCAAGGGAACAGCCTTGGAAGGTAGGACTCATAGACAACTACCCCAAGGGAACAGCCTTGGAGGGTAGGACTCATAGACAACTACCCCAAGGGAACAGCCTTGGAGGGTAGGACTCATAGACAACTACCCCAAGGGAACAGCCTTGGAGGGTAGGACTCATAGACAACTACACCAAGGGAACAGCCTTGGAAGGTAGGACTCATAGACAACTGCCCCAAGGGAACAGGCTTGGAGGGTAGGACTCATAGACAACTACCCCAAGGGAACAGCCTTGGAGGGTAGGACTCATAGACAACTACCCCAAGGGAACAGCCTTAGAGGGTAGGACTCATAGACAACTGCCCCAAGGGAACTGCTTTGGAGGGCATGGCTCATAGACAACTACCCCAAGGGAACAGCCTTGGAAGGTAGGACTCATAGACAACTGCCCCAAGGGAACAGTCTTGGAGGGTAGGACTCATAGACAACTACCT
This sequence comes from Rhizomys pruinosus, assembly GCA_009823505.1. NCBI lineage: Eukaryota > Metazoa > Chordata > Mammalia > Rodentia > Spalacidae > Rhizomys > Rhizomys pruinosus. The sequence continues at coordinate 107,263 of VZQC01009053.1, read as the reverse complement.
CAAGGGAACAGGCTTGGAGGGTAAGACTCATAGACAACTACCACAAGGGAACAGCCTTGGAAGGTAGGACTCATAGACAACTACCCCAAGGGAACTGCTTTGGAGGGCATGGCTCATAGACAACTACCCCAAGGGAACAGCCTTGGAGGGTAGGACTCATAGACAACTACCCCAAGGGAACTGCTTTGGAGGGCATGGCTCATAGACCACTACCCCTAGGGAACAGCCTTCCAAGGGAACTGCTTTGGAGGGCACGGCTCATAGACCACTACCCCAAGGGAACAGTGTTGGAGGGTAGGACTCATAGACAACTACCTCAAGGGAACAGGCTTGGAGGGTAGGACTCATAGACAACTACCCCAAGGGAACAGCATTGGAGGGCGTGGCTCATAGACAACTACCCCAAGGGAACAGCCTTGGAGGGTAGGGCTCACAGAAAACTACCCCAAGGGAAAAGTTTTTGTAAGACAGACCTCCACATCTGAGTCTTAGGTGTGGCACTACATCCCTAACCACACACAGAAGAGTGGATATCCTTCCCCTGAGATACCTGGTATCTACAGACAGCACCAGCACACATTCACATGACTTGGAAGCACCCTTCCAGCCTTCTCATGAGTTCAGAGGTCCTTGGCTGTCCTTTGAGCCTGACCTCATCCACTGTGTTCCCTTTCCTTACCCCCACCTCCACCATGTTCAACAGACATTTCCATTCAGAACATAATATTGGGTGGGAGGTTGCTGGGCTCTCTTTACTCCCCCCACCCCCATCTTCAGGAGATACTAGTACATCCTTCCTGGAGGTTCCCGTTGCTATGGTGACTATAGTAGTCAGGCCAGCACTCAGTGGAAAGGATTGGAAGTAGCCATGGAGGTTGGGAGGATGTGTCTCTCTGTGTGTGTCTATATATCTGAGTCTGAGTGTGTGTGTGTGTGTGTGTGTGTGTGTGTGTACTCATGCAAATGTGTACCCCGAGTAGGGTGGAGAAAGAGGAGGTAAAGGAGCAGAAAATGATCATAGAGGGAGAGGAGCAGATGGGGATGAGGGAGGTGAAGCAAAGGGAGAGTTGAGTGTGATGGATGTAAGGGGTGAGGGGGCATGGAGGTGTCAAGGGCAAGAACTGTGGTGCCAAGGAGGTGAGGTGGGGAAGGAAGAACAGGGTGTGGGATCTTCAGCGAAGACTAGAAGACTGGGAAGGTTGGGAGGTGAGAGTTGGGGAAGTGGTATGGGAGGAGCCAACTGTTAAGAGAGGAGCAGGGGGAGACCTGAAGTAAAGGATCAAGTTGTGGGGGGTGAAGGTATAAGTGGGAGGAGCAAAAGTGTGTAGAAATATGGATAAGAGCTAGAATGAGGGGTGGGATATAATCTGGAAAGAGTCTAAGGTGATAAAAGACTGGGTTGGTTATGCTCATTGCTACATGGATGGGAGTGTTGGGCCTGGGCTATAATATGGGAAAAACAGGGAGGCTGGAGGAGAGGACTTCAGGATGGAGGAGAGGACTTCAGGATGGAGGAGAGGGCTTCAGGATGGAGGAGAGGACTTCAGGATGGAGGAGAGGGCTTCAGGATGGAGGACAGGGCTTCAGGATGGAGGAGAGGGCTTCAGGATGGAGGACAGGGCTTCAGGATGGAGGAGAGGGCTTCAGGATGGAGGAGAGGACTTCAGGATGGAGGAGAGGACTTCAAGATGGAGGAGAGGGCTTCAGGATGGAGGAGAAGGCTTCAGGATGGAGGAGAGGGCTTCAGGATGGAGGAGAGAGATTCAGGATGGAAGAGAGGGCTTCAGGATGGAGGAGAGGGCTTCAGGATGGAGGAGAGGACTTCAGGATGGAGGAGAGGGCTTCAGGATGGAGGAAAGGGCTTCAGGATGGAGGAGAGGGCTTCAGGATGGAGGAGAGGACTTCAGGATGGAGGAGAGGGCTTCAGGATGGAGGAGAGAGCTTCAGGATGGAGGAGAGGGCTTCAGGATGGAGGAGAGGGCTTCAGGATGGAGGAGAGGGCTTCAGAATGGAGGAGAGGGCTTCAGGATGGAGGAGAGGGCTTCAGGATGGAGGAGAGGACTTCAAGATGGAGGCTGGAGCAGAGGGATTCAGGATGGAGGCTGGAGGAGAGGGCTTCAGGATGGAGTAGAGGACTTCAGGATGGAGGAGAGGACTTCAGGATGGAGGCTGGAGTAGAGGACTTCAGGATGGAGGCTGGAGGAGAGGACTTCAGGATGGAGGCTGGAGGAGAGGACTTCAGGATAGAGGCTGGAGGAAAGGGCTTCGGGATGGAGGAGAGGACTTCAGGATGGAGGCTGGAGGAAAGGGCTTCGGGATGGAGGAGAGGACTTCAGGATGGAGGCTGGAGGAAAGGGCTTCGGGATGGAGGAGAGGACTTCAGGATGGAGGCTGGAGGAAAGGGCTTCGGGATGGAGGAGAGGACTTCAGGATGGAGGCTGGAAGAGAGGACTTCAGGATGGAGGAGAGGGCTTCAGGATGGAGGAGAGTGCTTCAGGATGGAGGCTGGAGGAGAGGACTTCAAGATGGAGGAGAGGACTTCAGGATGGAAGAGAGGACTTCAGGATGGAGGCTGGAAGAGAGGACTTCAGGATGGAGGAGAGGGCTTCAGGATGGAGGCTGGAGGAGAGGGCTTCAGGATGGAGGCTGGAGGAGAGGGCTTCGGGATGGAGGAGAGGGCTTCGGGATGGAGGTCACGTGTCTAGAAAGCTATGTTTCAGCATGTGACCACTTTGCCCCTCTCAGTCTTAATCCACTATGCCTTTTTAGGTGTCAGCATCGCCCCATCTCTATCCCTGCTCTTGGATTCTGGGTTCCTGCCCCTTCCTAGAACACTATGCTTACAGTCCTTGGTGATAGGGATATGAGCTGCTATGGCTCTGCAGGCCCTTTCCCAGGGCCAGCTTTCCTACCTTTCCCGGGAAGCTGCTTACTGACTTTCTCTCTTCGTCTGCCTCCAAACAGGGATCAGGGTACTCTTTTCAGCTTCAAGAATTCTGGGCCAAGGAGTATGCCTGGGTGACAAAGACCACTATCCATCTTGAGTCTCCTGCTCTATGCCCAGTGCTCTGAGCTCCCTGCTCTTAGCACCCCACCCGGTATACCCAGTGTTAGCCCGAGAGTCCTGCTTGGCAGGAAAGCTGTGGCAGGTGGGAGGAGAGAAAGCAGTGAGGCAGAAACAGCTGCCAGACGGAGTGGAGGAAGAGCAGGGCCCCAGTGCTTATGGGCAGAAGGCGACGTGGTGGCTCTGACAGCCCCCCTCCCTCTCTATGTGGGGGTGTTAAGGCCCAATGTCCTTCTCCTAGTCTTTCCCATCCAATGCTGCTTAAGGAGCTGGCTCTGCTCATGAGACTAACCTGTGGACTGAAACAGACCTCAGAGGTCAACTGCTCCAACCTCCCCTCCCCCACCCCCACACCAGAATCAGGTTCTAGAGCCACTGTCATGGACAACATTTGTACCCAGCAGTCCACTTGTATTAGCACAGATATTTCCTGGGAACAGGAACATACCTCCTCAAAGCTAATCTGTTCATTTTTGGGAAGGAAAAACTCAAGGGAGAACTTCTGAAGTACTTAGATACTAAGAACTTCTCATTAATAGAGAACTCATAGGGGCTGTTCTGACCAATGAAACCCATTTTGCAGATGAGAAAAGTGAGCCTCAGAAAGTTGATATCCATAGGCTCTAGGTCACCGTAGTAACAACCATAAAAGCTAGGTTAGATTGCAGGATTTTCTATGACGTTCCTCTGCAGCTAACCAGGACACAGTTTCTTTGTACAAGGGCTACTCTTCTGAAGTGTAAAGTCTGAGGCCATATTTTTCTGAGTTTCTTCTTCTCCAAGTCAAACCACTTGAACTCTTTCCAGGGAACTTGGGCTGCAACCTCCTTCTCAGCCCTACTCAATGTGAGCCACAGTACCAAGCAAGTAGGCTGTTGGGTGTTTGTTGGCCGGACTGGAACCAACCAAGCCAATCCTTCCTCTCAGTAACCTTGATCAATGTGGTCAATGGCTGGTTGCTAAGAGAACTGACAATGTCCCTCCTCTTGAGCCTCTAGCCCGTCTTCGAGGAAAAGTTGAGAGAAGAAGCCAGAGTTTACTTCCATGCCCTCATTCCCCTCAGCCTGAATGTTGTGAACTGAGAGGAAAAAAGAGACAGACGTGGGAGAGAAGCAATCAGAAGCAGGCAGGGACATGGCAGGATCAGGAGGAGGAAGAGCTTGGAAGGGGTATGTATGGCAACCCTGGGCAGGATCAAGGGAGAGCTAAAGGTGAGGGTGGGCTTCACAGGGAGTTAAGGGAGGAAGGAGGTATGGCCCCAGGAGCTGGGAGAGGCCAGGAAGGGGGTGGGCATCAGCCTGGCTTAGCTACCTTGCCCTGCTGTGCGAGAGGAAGTCAGTCGCACATTAAGGAAATGTTGCAACTGGTACTAAATTGGGAGGTGTCACAGGAGGCAGTGAGGACAGGTATGATTCCTGGGGCCCTGTGTGGCCCAAAACAGGGGCAGACATCTCAGAGGCAGAGAACAGAGTTTCTAGGGCCACATAGGAAAGATGTGACAGGTACTTAGATCAAGAGCCCTGGGTATAGGGGTGGTCACGTGGCTCTAGAACCAGACTCCAGCCTTGGCCTCTAGAAGTAGAAGAAGCCTCCTCATCCTAGCCTAGGACTGTGAATTGTCACTTAAGGGGATTCTGGGTGTGAAGTAGTATTTCCCAGTGGTCTCATTTGGGATGGGTGCTGGAAAGCAGGGCTCTGAGGCCAGAGGAAGGTTTGGTATGGATAAAGAAGGCCTGTGAGGAGGGTGAGGGGGGGGACTGGCTGAGGAGAGGGGGGTGGGGCTGGGAGGAAGAGGGACTATAGGAAGGAGGGAAGTAAGACTGTCTTTTTCTTTCATGGCATCATACAGATAGACTGAAGAGTCTATTCTTTGGGCCTCAGTTGAAAAAGAAAGATTTTTTTGTTTTTGTTTTGTTTTTTGTTTTTTGTTTTTTTTTTTTTGTCTTTTCGAGACAGGGCCTCCCTGTAGCCCCAGCTGTCCTGGATGGAACTCACTCTGTAGACCAGGCTGGCCTTGAACTCACAAAGATCTGCCTACCTCTGCCTCCCAAGTGCTAGGATTAAAGGTGTGTGCCACCAAGCCCGGCTGAAAAAGAAAGCTTTAAAAGAGGTGTCAAACCCAGGGAGAGAACTAAGAAGCTGGCCTGGCACTTCTGCCAGCACAAGAGGCAGCAAGAGAGCAGGGGGAGTTGCTTTGCTACTAGAAAGAGACAAAGAGACAAAAGACGTGATGGGGGTGCTTGGGGATGCCTGGGAAACTTGATGTCATGGCGAAAGCATGCTCTCAGTATGAGAACACATAGTTTGGGGGCCTGGAACTCCTGATCATTGCCTGAGTGACCTTAAGGCAAGCTGTGTGAGCCCTCTGTACTTCAGTTTCCTCATCTGTAAAATGGAGGTAATGGTGCTAGAATGATCAACAGTCCTGGGCACGTGTGCTCTTTTAACATATATGGACAGGCTTGAAATCCCTAAACCATCTATGCCAGATGTTAAATTCTTATCACAAAAATACTACCAGCTAAACTCTCCCACTTAAATCTGGCAAAACACTCAGGACGTGGGAAGAGCACGGATTTCTTTTTTCCTGTTTACAAACAAAGGAAATGAAAGCTTAGAGGAAGTGAAGTGATTTGCCCAAGGTCAAACTGCTAACAAGTCCTAGAGTTAATTAGATGTCCTGAATGTGAGAGGAACCATAGTCTTCTCTTACAACAAACTGCTTTTTATCAGCAATCAATGTGAGGGATTATAACTTAATGTGGGATCAAAAGGAACTTAGAGCCAAGTAGAATATGGAGAAAAACCCCACGAGAAAGTTGGGGAATGGTTTTCATTCATTCTGGAGTTTGAAGGGGGAAATAAAGAGTTCTGGCTGTGGGGTTGGAGAAAGGGGGACAAAAGATGGGCATCTTTATTCTGTCTGCTGGGGAACCATATCCCTTTTCTCTCACAGAGGGTATGTAGCTGTAGCAGACATTTAGAGTGTGTGCGTCTCTATACGACAAAATGTGTCTTTCTTCATGTGACTGTGCTTCCGCCTGCTGTCTCTGACACCATAGGGAGATGTTATGTGACATGGTGCCTGCTTCTATGCACCATTTATAAAAAGTGACAACCTCTCTATATGAGTTGCCTAGAGTGTTGATGGTATATAATTGTGCTCATGCACGTGAGTGTGTGTGTGTGTATGTGTGTGTGCGCACGTGTGCATGCGTGTGCGCGCATGTCTGTCTGTCTGTCTGTACACCTTTAAGAAGTGGAATATCTCATTTGGTAGTGTGAGTGAGGCAGTGAGTCAGCTGAGGCTGAGGCTGAGGGAGGCGGGAGGAGACTGCTAGGTTAGGAGAATAGGAAAAGGGAAAAGGAGAAAGTGAAGTCAGGAGCAAGGAGCTACCCCTTTCTTTCCCAGTCCTCTGCCCCAAATCCCTAAGGAGCCTACAAAGCACATCAAAGCCTTGCAGAAGTCCACAGGGGCCATGCTGAATGGAAAGAAGCACTTTCTTTCCCTCACCAGAGCCTTGAATGGGGAGTTGATCTAGGCTAGGATGCAACTGTCTCACTCTCCAGATTGGGGGCAGGGGCATCTTGGGAAGGTGTCAGGCCCCATTCCACCTCTAATTCCAGTCTATTGACCTTTTGACCTTGCTGTTCCCTTTCCTCCCCCAAAGCAGGCCACTTGGCCAGGAAGGAAGAACTGGGCAGTAGCATCAGGCCTCAATTTTTTGCAACCCCACCCACCTATTGTCCAAAACCCTGCTGAGAGTCAAGAAATTTCTCAACACTCAGTTCTTTCCTCAGAAGGCCCTTCTGCAGTTGTCCCCCTTCTTATTTCCTCCTGATGCCTTCCGTAGGAGCCAGAAAGCCAGCGTTGCTTCTATCACCACCCTGGAGCCCTGGGATTTTTCTAATGCACCAACCTTCTGTGGCCCTTCAACAAGCTGCCAAGCCCTGTTACCACAGCCTTTCTTTGTCACAGGGCAAAAGCCTACAGGTTCTTTTCTTGGGAGAAGACAGGCACTCCTGGATTCCAAATGCCTAGGATCGGCCAGACACCTCAGGTCATATAAGGTCAACAGTGTGGCGTACCCTATCATGAGGTGTGGCTCCTTCCTTTCACCCACTGCCCAAGGCCAAAGGGCGAGGATTTGGTCATCAAATATTCTTCCTCCACCTTTCGATCCCCTCCCCCACCTTCCTCAGACTCCCCAACAGCTAGTCCCAGGGCTTTCAATTCTAGCCCAGGAGGGGGGGGGGTGCATCGCTGGCAGGGGGTGTGTGTAGACTGGGGAGCACAATCGCTCCTACCACCACTTTGCCAGCCCAGCCCAGTGCACAGCTCCCTTGTCATGCAGGGGCTTCGAAACAGGAAGCTCTAACCTTACCTGTCCAAACCCTAAATTCACAGAAGTTGGCAGACATGAGTCCTGGTGGCCCTTTCTCTAAGGAGGGGTTCAGGGCGGCACTCACAAAACTACACCCACCGAGAATGATGGGTGTGCTAGGGTGAGTAGATAGAGAGGAAGACCTCTATCCTTCTGGTTCCTCTGCCACTGATACCTCTGTCTCCACCCAGGCAGCCCCTATAACCTGAGCCGCCAGTCCCTACCTTGCAGTCTTTCGTGCAGGACCGGATTGAGTACTCTTCTGCCTGTAAGTATTTATGCAGCACGAGGTCAAACTCATCATATTTTTCCTGAGCATGTCGGTCCAGTCGCTGGTACGCCTCGATGCAGTTGCTACAAGCCTCCCAGGTACCGGAGCCTGGGCTGGCCATGACGGCCAGTAAGTCCCCCAGCAGGGTGTCCAGACTGCAGTCCAGGCTGTCGGGGCGGTCCATGCCGAGCAGCAAGTCCCAGACCGTGTAGGTGTCGCAAAAGGAGAGAGTAAAGTTCCGAAAGTGGCCTTTGAGCAAGTTTTTTTTGGCGGAGGGGAACTCAGCTGGGGCACGGGAAGGGGAGTCAGGGGGCCGCAGAGGGGGAGCCGGGGTGGTGGGTTCGAAAAGTCTCTGTAAAGATTCCAATTTGGTGCAAGCTGCGTCCAGCCCTGTGGGTTCTGGGACGCCGCCACAGACCTGCCCAGGGCCGGCGGCAGGGGCGGCTTTGGTCAGGTTGCTGTAGCGTGGTCCGCAGGTGCCCGGGGGCGCGCTGGGCTCGGCCGGTGACGGCGGCGGTGGCAAGGGGGGAGGCAGCGGCAGCCGCTCGCGACCGGCCCCCCAGGGCGGCCGCATGGCGCTGCTCAGCTCCCTGGCCCGGGGCCGGGCGCCCGCGCACAGCCACAGATGGTCAGCGAGCAGCACGGTGAAGAAGAGCAGGGACGCCAGGGACAGTCGCCATCGCTGCGCCCGCTCAGAGTCAGCGCAAGGTTTGTCGCTTGGCCTGGGAGCCCAGCAGCAGCAGCAGCAGCAGATAGTCAGCGCGGCGGCGTCTCTCCCGGGCCACATCCAAGCGCCCCTGAACATATTTCAGGGGGGTCCGGGCTGGAGGGGGGAGGCAGGCGCGAGGCCGGACGGGAGGACGGGCTGCGCACCGCTCCGCGTTCCTCGGCAGGCGCCGTCCAGGCTCTACCTCGGGGGCTGCATGGCGAGGCAGGCCGGCCGGCCCGGGGCCGCGCTCAGGCCAGAGTGGCGGGGCGCTCTCAGGTTGTCCCTGCGCCCCTCCCGCGCTCCCTCGGTGTCAGCCGGGGCGCCGCCGCCCGCCCCGCTAGGCGCAGCCCGGTGTCCGAGCGGGGGGCGGTGCGGGGCACTGGGGCGGTGGCGGCTGCGGCGGCGGCGCCGCACTCCTCATAGTGTCGGGCCCCTCGGCTGCCCCGGGCTCCACGCCACTTCACTCCGCGCCGCCGGGCCCCCGGCTTGCACTCCGTCCTGCCGTCTCGGCTCGGCGCCGCTCTGCGCCCCTCAGCGCCGCCGTGCGGGCCCCGCCGCGCTCAGCTCCCCTCGCCCGCGCCGCCGCTCCCGCCCGTCTGCCCGCTGCCCGCTCTGCGCTGCTCCCTGCCTAGCTCGCGCTCTCCCGGGTCGGCCAGCCGGTCCGCCAACGGCCCCTCGGGCTCCGCTCGGGCTCCCGGGGCCGGTCCCGGGGCGGCTCCGCTCTGGCTCTGCACCCGCGGCTCCCGGAGTTCCGGCTCCGGCGGGCCACCTGGCTCCCCGCAGCGCCCCAGACGCCGGACGCGGACGCCGGGCTCTACTTAGTGCGCCTCTCGCTTCCGCCTCTCCTTCGCACCGCCGTGGCGGCCGCCCTGAGGCACGGCCCCGTGGCTCCTGCTGGCCATGCCCCCTCAGTCTGTCGCCATCTTCCGCTGTGCGGAGAACACCTTGAGAGCCCGTGTGCGAGTGTGTTTGGGGGGGAGCGGGGCGGAGAAAGAGGCACCGGGAGGAGGAGGGAGCGGGACTGGGGCCCCGACTGCGCCTGCGCCTCAGGACTCCCCCCTCCCCAACCCCAGCCCCCGCCGGCCGCAGCCTGTGCTGTTTGGGGATGTTTCCAGTCCACCCCCAACTCCATTCACTTCAGCGCGCCTCCGTTCCTCCGCCTGCACCCCGCGTGCACACGCCACACGCAGAGTCCCAGGCCCGGCGCACCCCCTCCCCCACCAAGCCGGCAGCCGCCTCCCTCCCAGGACCGCCCCTGGCTCCCCCCGAGGGCTAGGAGACTTCTGAGGGTGATTCTCGGAGGCAAGAGGCATCTTCTAGCGTCTTGCTGCCTCCCTGGGTAGCCTTCTCTGATCCCCAGGACTAGGAGATGCTGGAACCGGCTTCAGAGCGCCCGGTCCTGAGTCCCTAACTCTGCTGTCGCCCTCACTGTCCTGCCCCAGGCCGAAGCGGCCCCTGGTGCTGAAGGACAGCTCCCAGGTTAAGCAGCCAAGAGGACTGAGGTAGGAGAGTGAGCGTTCAGAGGGAGGCTAGGCAGTGAACTAAGAAAGGTAGTAGTGGTGGGGTGTCGTTTTTGCCCTTAGGAAGATTTCCAGCAGCCTCCCCCCAACCCCGGTCCTAGCTTCCTGGCTCCCCCTACAGGCTGCTGAGAATAGCGGAGCGAGAGAGTTAGGGAAGCTGCGCCGGATGGAACCATGTGCTTGGGGCTCACGGAGTCACATGGCTTTAAGAACTCGGACGTACTAATGTCCTGCCGCGCTACTAACCTTGTTTAGACTCTGCAGGAGTCTCACATTGATCCTGTGGGGCACTTCCTTTCTCTGCTCTCTCTCTCTCTTTCCCCCTGTAACTCTCTCCTTGTGGTTTTTAACTAACTATTCCCCGCAGGGATTTGTTACTAATCATAATAATAAAGAAAATAGCCTCATCGAGCACGCATACTAGGAAGTATATAGTACACTGGGCTCTTAACATGCATTATTCTTCTAATCTTAACAATTTTATGACATGATAGGCACTAGCGCTGTCATTTGCATAAGAGGAAGCTGAGGTTTACTGGGGCTAAAATTGCCCATGATAAAGGGTGCAGCCAAGATAGAAACCCAAGGAGTCTGGCCCTAGACCTGCCTACAACTCCCCGAAGGCCTTAGAAAGATGAAGGAGTAGAAGATACAGACCAGCCTGAAAGGAAACTACAGTCCGAATGAGGAAATCAGAAATATATTGGCTAATGGACTATATGAATAGACATGGATTCAAGTAACACTTCCAAAACTGACTGTGCTGTCTGCCCTAAAACAATCATTTCCCTTTCTGACTCCTGACATGAGAAGATGCCAAGAGGGTGCTTGGAAAACTTCCATGGGGCGGGGGGGGGGGTGTGGGGCCTGGGCGGTTCTTCGGGGAGTGGGGGGGAGGGTTGGGAAGAACTGGAGCTGGTTCTTAAAGAAGCAGCAGAAGTTGGGTGGCTGAGTGGGAAGATAAAAGAAATGAGAGTGAAAACTTTCAGGGATAGGAAGCACCCTTGTATGTTTGTGAGTGTGATAGTTTGGAGACAAAGGAATGGAAGATAAAATAAAGGACAAAACTGTCAAGATATTTATTTGGAGGCGTAGTCTTTATACTTGAGCACTAGGTTGGGCCTGGTTTTGCCCTAGACATGCTCACAGTTGAATTAGAGAGGTGGTCATATTAAGGAAGGAATTGTAGTCCAGTACACTACTATAATACCAAGGAAATGTCTCCCTTCCATAGCGAAAGGGTCTGGTTAACACTGCCATCTTTCCCCGGAGGTGATTTTGCCTAAAGTTGTTTGAGTTTGGTCATTCATTTTTTGGCAAACATCTACTGAGTATGTATTATGTTCTGTGTTCTACACTTGGTATCAGTGATATGAGCATGAGTACAATGTAAAGCTTGGGACTGGGAGAAGTTAGCTGAAATAGTAAGGGATGAGTGGGTACTGACTAGAGAGAAAACAGAGAAAGTGGCGTGGGAAAGGTATCCCAGGAAGAGGAAAGTCATGTGTAAGGGCTCAGAAGCAAAGCCAAGAAAGGCATGTTTAGAAACTTACAAAATAGTTTATTGTGACTAGGTGTGAAGTGGGAACACTGCCAAAAAGGAGGCTGAGGATTTGGCAGGAGCCAAATCATGAAGGGCCCTTTGCACCTTGCTAATTAGCTTGGATTTTATCCCAAGGGTACCTAAAGCCACTGAAGAGGTTGAAAGGTTTTCAGGAGGAGGTGCTGCGAGCACATTCGTATTTTCAGAAGATTGATTTGGCTGCTGGATGGAGGAGACTAGATTGGAGGGGCAAGGCTGGAGGCAGGGAGACAGGGTGACAGTCCTGGTGAGAGGCCTTGAGAGCTGAACAAAGGCGGCATCAGTGGGAGTGGAGAGAAGAAATGCACATGGGAATAAAATGAAAGAGGAAGCACTGAAAGGACCTAGGATTGGCCTACATGTAAGGAATGGAGACAAGACCCCAGGAGGTGGAGGGTGAAACTGAAGAGCTCCATTAGTGACATTGGCAGGGCTGCTCCTGCCCTCCTAAGAACTGTCTTTTCTCAGCAATTCTTTGTTTAGTCCTTGGAGGATTCAGTGTTCTGTTTAACAAAGAAGGCTAATTGCTTACAGATACCTAGTTTAGAGCTGATTGGCAGGCCCACCGTGATTGACGCCCTTTGATGCCAATTGAAAGAGCAGTGTGCCAGGCCTAGGCTATCAGCTCCAAGCACCTCTGGAGCTTTCTGTGAGAAGTCACTGAGGCAAGACTCCCTCCTTCTCCCCCAGAAGACACAGGGTGAAAAGTATCTCACAAAGGTCCATTTATCACGGGAGCACAATATAACAATGACTTACCCACACAGCACCTGGTGCACACAAAGGAGAAGTGGTAGCACACTAGCAGTCAGAGGAGGCTGTCATTCTCTCACATTAGATGACACAAGGAAGTGGGGTGGGGGCAGGGAAAGCATTGGCCTCTACTGGAGCAAACAAGTCTACCAGAGAGGGGAGCTAGAGTGCCATGCTGCTCCCTGCACCTGGCAGACCCCAGCTGGACTTCTTCCTAGCCCTCCCTCTCCCTCTCCACCTGCACTTCTCAGCAGTGGCTAAAGCAGAGGAGGCTAAAAGCTGGTGAGGGGACTCACACTGCCCAGGAAGAGCACCCTCAAACTGGATAGGGGAAAAGACAGCATAGAGTACAGGGTGGAAGGAAAGGTTTCCCACAGCAAAATACAGGCAGTTAGTAAAGAGACAAAGAAAGCCATTTACAGAGACCAACATGGATACACAGGAGAATTTCTAGTAAAGCTAGGTCTTGTAAAAGGCCATGGACAAAAGCAGGAAAGAAGAATATGAGATAAAGGATGGATCTAAGAAGAATGCCAGGATGGCCAAAGGGTAGCTTGAATTAAAGGTTGTCAGGCACTGCCTGTGCCATACTCGGAGGCCCCTCTTTCTTCCATGGTCTAAGGAATTTTCCTCCCAGCGGAAATCTACACCTAGCTTAAGATGAGAAGCCTCAAAGTAAACCCAGCCTGCCCCCTGGAATCCAGGGTCAGATTGTCCCTTTGAGCTGCTCTTAGGTCTAGTCTCAAGTTTCCACTGAGACTCTGCCTCATTCCCCACATCTGAGCCCTAGCCTTCTGTCTCACATCTGTACTCAGGTCCCAGCCTTTCATTTGCCCCCATTTGAGACCTAGGCCTGGAAATGCTCTTTTAGCATATCATCTAGAGTGGAGATACTGACCCTGAGCCTTAACCCAATCACCAGAGACCACTGGTGGGACCAGTTGCTGATGACTATTTCTAAATATTCTCACCTTCTGATTTCTAGAGTCATGTTTGGCCTTCATTTGGATCCCTACTTTGCCTGTTATTAGCTTGTTCAAGTTACAAATGCCTCTGTTCACAAACAATAGACAAGCCCTTGATCTAGGGCTACTACAGCAGTTCAATGACCTGGCTTTTCCAGGTGTGGTGGTGCATTCTTATAGGCCTGTAACTATAGAGAATGAGCCTGGAGGATGGTGCAGTTAAAGGAAGGCTAGACAATGTAGTGAGACTCTCCCTGCCCACTGCAACAGAACGAAACTAGCTTTTCATCTCTTCTATTCTTTAGAGAGGCTTTCATTCATTTGCCTTATACTCAGGGTCACAATATAGCTCTGGGTTTCATGAGCTCTGTTGTAGCCCTGGGCTTCATCCCTGTTGTAGACTGGAAGAAGGGAACACACAGACTGAGTGGCAAGAAGACTAAAGGCAAAGGACGTTCTAGAGAGGATTTGCATTTTCACCTACATCTCGTCGACTATAAATATGCGATATGTATATTCCTGCAAAGGAAGCTATAGAATCTGGTCCTTTTTGCTGAGCGTGTTGCTGCTCTGAACAATGCTGGGATTCTGTAAGTAAAGACATGGAGGAAAATCATTACTGGGCAGACAACTGGTAGCATTTGCCATAACCCCCAACTCACAGCTTTCCTGGACCATCTTTTCTTTATGACTACCCCCCTAGGATACTTGTCTTGATTGCTGCACTGGACTTTCTCCCAGCAATTCCAGCTGGTTTGTTCCTCTAGCACAGGATAGAAGAGACCTGCCTGGCTTAACAACAGCATATGTGAAAAAGACCTTGATTTGATTGTAAAGTCAATGTGAGCCAACAGAGTGATGATGCTGCCAAAAAAGCTAATTAGATTTTTAGGCTGCATTAATAGAAGTATAGAACCAGAACAAGAGAAGTGATGTGCTGCCCTTCTCTACACTCGTCACATCCTACCTGGATCACTGTGATCCATTCTGGAGAACCATTTAAACTGGGATACAATGACAAAGTGCAGAATGTCTAAAAGTGAGTTACTAGGCTGCTGTAACAATGACAACACCATATGGGAAACAGTTAAAAGCTCTAGGCTCATTTGATCTAGAGGTAAACAGACACAAAAAAAGGCACATAGAGAAGACTGAGAAGTATTGAGGCTCGGGTTCAAGCCAGGGAGATAACAGCAAGCAGAGTAGTATAATATGATAAAATGGGAGGATGGGACAGAGAATAAATCAGAATCAAAATAAATGCTTAAATAGTACTTAATATATACCAGATAATATTTTATGCATTTGTATACATCATCACTTAATTTTGTTTTCCTTTTCAGATAGAAACTTTTTTTTTTAATTTTTATTTATTTATTTATTTTTATGTGTATGAATGTATTGTCTGCATGCAGGTCTGCGCACCCGTGTCGTGCGATGCCGCGGAGGTCAGAAGACGGTCTCGGATTCCCCTGGAACTGGAGTTCTCCTGGAACCGGAGTCACAGACGGTTCTCAGCCGCCATGTGGGTGCTGGGGATCGAACCCGGGTCCTCTGCAAGAGCGGTCGTCGCTCTTAACCGCTAGGCCATCCCTCCAGCCCCAGATAGAAACTTTTTATTAGTGTATACTAATAGTATGAAATAATGACTTTCATTATAACATTTTCTGTTTTTTTTGGTCTTTTTTGAGATAGGATCTTCTTTTAGTAACATTTTCATAAATATATTGATCATATTCACTCTGCGGTGGTTTGAATGAGAAGTGGCCCCATAAGCTCAAGTATTTGAACACTTGGTCAGCTGGTGACCCTGTTTAGGGAGTGTCATGGACTCCCTAGGAGGCATGGCCTTGCACATCGCTGGGGATGGGAATTGAGAATTTATTGCTGTAAGGTCCTCCAAAAAAAGATGGACTCTTGACGTCCAGTGTTTTCTCATGTGTCCAACGCTTTCTCATGCCCAAGGGCTCACACCCAAGAGCTCCCACCTCTCTAAGATTGTGAATTTGACTGGTTCTTCTGAAGGAAAGGGAGGGGCCAGAAGGCCAACCACCCTGCCCAACCAGCCAGACAACCTTGACTGCATAAGGGAGAGGAACCAAGGGCATATAAAAGGAGTCATGTGGCGGTGGCGCTTTCTCGCCATTTTGCCATCTTGGGCCGAGTTCATTGAGTCTTTACTGGCACTTTGGATGGACATGAGGGGAGGGGAATCAGTGCTTGGCCTGTAAGTGATGTTTGCCCCCATTAACTCTGCAAGCAAGCCTGAGTAAACTCAGACTTCCCCAGACTGTGGTTTGGAGAGCCTTTCCTTGTTTTTCCTGAGGAACCTTGGGTGGCAGAGGCATAACACCACATGTGTGGGTACCTCCCAGGGGGAAACTGCTACAATAGCCTTGTCCTACTTCCAATTTACTCTCTCTGCTTCCTGTAAGAGGTTGAAGACGTGAACACTCGGCTTCCTACTCCAGCCATCTCTGCCACCATATCCCTCTGCCATGATAGACTCATCCTTCTGGAAGTATAAGCCAAATAAACTCTTCCTTTTATAAGTTGTCTTATTCATGGTGTTTTATCACAACAAAAACAGAAAAGTAACTAATACACACCCAGCACCCTTTCTTGACCTCCTTCCCATCTCTGCCTGGTCACCTTCCACTTCCCAAATAATCTCTCTTCTCTGTTCATGTCTTTTTAAAAAAAAAAAAAAAAACATGGATTCTGGGCTGGAGAGTTAGCCTAGCGGTTAAGAGCGCCGACTGCTCTTGCAGAGGACTCGGGTTCGATCCCCAGCACCCACATGGCGGCTGAGAACCGTCTGTAACTCCAATTCCATGAGAACTCCAGTTCCAGGGGAGTCCAAGATCCTCTTCTGATCTCCACGGCATTGCGCGACAAGGGTGCACAAACCTGCTTGCAAACAGTACATTCATACACATAGAAAATAAATTTAAAAAAACCATGGATTCTGCATATGAAAGAAAATGTGATATTTTGTGAGTGTGGCTTATTTCATTTAACATGACAGTAGCTAGTTCCATCCATCTTCTTGAAAATGGCATAATTTCATTCTTCTTTGTGGCCAAGTAAAACTCCATTTTGTGTGCTTGTGTGTGTTTGTGTGTGTGTGTGTGTGTGTGTGTGTGCTTTCTTTATTAATAGACACCTAGGCATATTCTATAACTTGGCTGTTGTGAATAGTGCTAAATATGGTTAATGTCACATAGTTTTCTATGACAATAATTCTGTAGTGGGTTGAAATTTGTCCTCTAAAGAAATACGTTGAGATTCTAACACCCAAGTACCTGTGAAACTGACCTTATTTGAACATAAGTTCTTTGAAGATTAGATCAAGTTAAGATGAGGTCAGACTAAATTAAAATAGGCTCCAGTTCCACGATTCACGTTCTTATAAGAGAGAAATTTGGACACAGATACACACAGAAACTACATAGAGTCATGTGACAACAGAGGCAGATATTCTAGTGATGCAGCCAGCTGCAAATCAAGGAATGTTGCTGGCCACCGGACGCTAGATAAAAGTCATGGAAATGATTTTCCCTATAAACCTCCAGAAATAATCAAGCATGTGAACACCTTGATTTAGAATGTCTGAACTTTCAAATTAGGAGAGAACGAACTGTTGTTTTAAAGCACCCAGTTGGAGGTCATCCTTAGGAAAGCAATGCAACCTTTCTCTTTCAATGAAAACTTTGGTTTCTGTCTCACTAGCTTCTCCACCTAGCACCACAAGGCCTGCCATCATCTGAGTAGATTCCAGTGTATAAGTTGATTAGCCAACCATTACCTGAGTCTCCTGGTTTTTAAATTTCATCATCTCTTCCACTATTGCTCAGTTACTTCCCCCAGCTGGACCTCAATAAAGCTTTTAATGGAGCTGGAGAGATGCCTGCTCTTGCAGAGGTCCAGGGTTCGATTCTCAGTACCCATATGACAGTTAACAACCATTTGTCAATCCATTTCCAGGGTATATGGCATCCTGTTCTGATCACCACAGGAACTGCATGACATGGTGCAGTTATATACATGCAGCAATATACTCATTCACATAAAATTAAAAAAATAATAAATAATTAAAAAAATAAAGCCCTTAGCATGGCTTTGCAGTCTTGCTAGCTACTGGTTTTCTTAAGTGTCTCTTATCCTTTCAGCCTCTATATCTACCCTTCTTTCCCTTTCCCTTTTAGCATGTATTTCACTGAAAATTCAAATATGCTGGGCCTTTTATTCCCATTACAACATTGTATATTGAATATTGTGTGTCCTCTGTAAGACCTCCTTTCTATTATAGTAGAGGAGGTATCCCTTCTCCTCAGGGGACCATGCCTTCTGAAGTTCATCCCTTCCCACCTTCTCCTGTATCAACTGCCCTTTTTTCTCCAATACAATAAAAAGCTTTCCTTAAGGTGAGTGCTCCTTAGTACCAGATAAAATAGTCTCTCCTATCTTAAATTAATATCCCCTCAACTCTGTACCCTCTCTGGTTATCACTGTCCCCTTCCAAACAAATTTTTCCAGAAGAGACATCTATCTTCCTTTTTCAGCCTAGTCTCCCATAAACAGCCTGAAAGTGCTTTCTCCAGGGTCACTAGGGGATTTCATGGTATTAAACTCAGAGGATGTTTTCAACCCTTATTTTACTTGGATCCGCAGTGGCATTTGGCATTAATGTCCACTTCCTCTTTGTTGACACTTTCTTCTATTAGAATCTTTTCTTTGGCCCATAAATCTCCAGAAGACAGTTGTATTATACGTAACTATAGGGTGGAATCAAGGCACAGATTTCATCAAATTCACTCTTGTTGTTTTGGGTGACTATATATGATTAACTTGGGAAGCAAACTTAATTTTACATTAAATCATCTTAAAGAGAATGCTACAAGGTGATACTGTACAACAGAGAAATTATGGAAAACATTTGTGTGTGCCAATCCCAAAGTTATTGCTCTACACATTTTATGTAAAACAAATGTGGACAACAGCGATTTATATCTCCATTTAACTCAGATGCATTACCGTTTTTATCAGAGTCTGTAAACCAATGTTGTTTAATATACACATATTTACTTTTACTAATCCAGACACCATCTGTAGACAGTGTCAGCCAAAACTAGCGACGAGTTTGAAACCTCACAATCAATATAATGCCAATTAATTGAATATACAACCAGTGCCCATCCCGCAATGTGCTTATTAAATACCTAATATCTAACGCTGTTTCATTTAGTAGGATCGAATGGTTATTCCTGGACAAAGTATCAGCCCATGAAAGGAAAATAGCCAAAATTGACCAGAGACCAAGACAAAGTATTGAGAGGAGAGTGGACTGGTATTTTGCTTTCATCCCCTGTCTCCCTTTCTCTAAGCCTGGGAACAATCTGCGAAGGACGGGAGCGTGCTATGTAAATGTAAAGGCTTGCTGCGTGATTCGGCTGGGTGAATGGTTGAAACTACACAATAGCTGAACACCATATTGATCAACTTGAATTGAACCATACAACCCCTCAAACCCCTGCTGGATGTGGGGGTTTGGGCACAACAGCCTGCAAATTGGTTTCATATGAAGGATGCTTGTACTCATGGATCATCACTTATAGCTAAAAAATGAAAAAAAAACTGAGAGAAAGATGCAGGACAGTTATGGCAAAATGCATGATCTGGGATGGGGTGGGGGTAGGGGGGAAGGGAAAGGGAAATATGCCTGATCTGAATTGGAAAATGATGTATGAAATGTACAAAGCACCAATAAAAATAAAATTAAAAAAAAAAGAATCTTTTCTTTGTTCTTCTTCCACCTTCTTGGAAACTTCTTAAGCTATTCTTTATGGCCTGTTTCTCTCTGTACCACTGAACTATATTCCAAGCTCCTTTTCTACTTTTTTTTATTGTGATACAGAGGCCCAAGTTCCTTCTGCCTCAGCCTCTCAAGTAGCATTGAACAAATGTTTGAGTTCCTGAAGTCTGTCTTCTTTATTCTCTACTCTTTCCTTGGGGAATCTCATGCATCAATGTTGACGGTTTTTATTCTAAACTCCATCTTTTCTGAGATGATTGAAGTGCATCTCAAATTAGTAATTCAAGACCAAGCTATAATATTCACTCTTAGACATAGTTCTCTATTGATAATTTCTCTGTTTTTTGATGACAAACTCAAATATCTAGTTATGCAATTCAGAAAACTTGGTACCCACTCTTTTTGAGACAGGGTTTCACTATGTAGCCCCGGCTGGCCTGGAACCCAGTATGTTGACCAGATTGTCCTTGAACTTACAGAGATCCACCTGCCTCTGCCTCTCAAATTTTGGGACCATCACAGCCAACTCCTTTTTCATATACAGCCTGACACTAAATTTTCTATATTTTATTTACAGAAGTCATTAAGTCTATGCAGATGTGCAGTTGCATGCCAGCAACCATGTTACTATCACCTGTGATTTTATCTATTGCAATAGAATTGTCTCTACACATCTGCACTGTTCCCCTTCAACCATTTTTTAAAAACATAGCTACTGTGGTCATGTTTTTAAAAGTTAAATCATCTTGTACTGAGACCTCCAATGATTCTTATGTTGCTTGAAAGGAAGACTTATTAATTTGGTCTACAAGATCATATAAGGTCTTGACCAAACACTTCTCCACATACCACTGTTTCAATCATGGTGGAGACACTAGCCATCTTTCAGTTCCAAACATGTCTTCCAAAGAGCCTAGGAAGAGACGACTTTAGGATCTTAGCTCTACAAGATCACCACACTCATTTCTCTTTAGCAACAGGGTCTTTTAACACATGGTTTCCTTGCATGGAGTACTCTGTCCACTCCCTGCCTCCAGCTACTTTGCTTAGTCTTAATACTCCCGTCTCAGTTCCAGCACCATTTCCTCATGACAGACCTTTAACCAGTTCTTTCAGGCTAGCTTAGGTTAGGGTCATTCATTATTTAAAATTCTCATTATATTAATTTGTTTCTTCATAAAACATATGTATTTTTCACACTATTTTTGTAATTCCTTGGATAAGTCCCCTGTCTCCTGCTATATTCCAAACCCCATAAGAATGGGAACCACGTCTTATTTGGTTCCTCTTCATTCTTAATGTACCTAGAACATAACACTCAGTGTTTATTGAATGGATAAGTTAGTGCATATATGCCTCAAGTGTGAATATCCACACTCCATCACAGGGTATGTCTTTACCCTAATGCATCTGCTAGCATTACTTTTAGTATTTAACTCAAACAACAACATGTAGAAACAGGATCATTGCCTCATGGCTGCCTCAAGAATTACTGAATGCATAGAGACAGTGGAGGGAAATTCTGGGAAGAAACCATCTTAGGATCTTAACACCATGAGGATCAACGTCATCCATTCTTTCCCTCTACACAGAAGCTATCTTCTAGTCCATAATTTGAAGGTTCATTAGATTTCCTAAATTAAACAGTTTCGTGTGGTAGACACACATCTATTTCTAAAGTTTTCCTAGTTCCAAGATTTATTGGAAATCTTGTTTCCAATTTTCATCTTTCCTGAACCTAAAGCTATTTCCTAACATTTCTCATAGCAAGGATGGAAGCACAACTATATTCAAAGAGTTTTTATTAACAAGGATTTTTGTGATGCTGAGGATGAAGCCTATGGCCTTGTACATATTAAACAAAAATTTACCACTGAGTTACATTGCCAGCCCATAATGAAAGCTACTATTTATGACTGAGTGCAAGTCCCCACATTTTAGAGCAGAGAGAATGAAGTACCTTCAGTGGCAGAATCAACTCATGCTGTTGGGTAGGTAACTCTTAGCACCTGAATGTTAAAGCTATTGTAAGGCTGAAGTGTTGTCAAACTATGCAGCCTAATGTGGAGGTTAATTCTCACCTAACTGTGAGATAGCAAATGGTATCAATTACGACTGAGTTCTGAGAATCACCTTCAAAAGAAATGTATTCCTTACTGAGGGAAACAGGGCTGGGAGAAGGGGGAACATTGTGGAGTCTGGAACTATGGTTTCTATGACGGTGCCTGGGGAAGAAACTCTGCTCTCAGACCCTTGCTTCCTGAAGCTAGAAGCAAGTACGAGTATGTGTTATATGAATATGTACCAAGGATAGAGAGGAAAGGAGCCAACCTCTGCTGCTTTGCAGCCTGGATATAGTACAAATAGAGTTTACAAGAATGACTGGGAGTGGTTGGCTAGGAGATATGTGCCATGGAAGCTGGGCTGCCTTGGTCTTTGCCATGGTCCTCTGCTTCTCAGACGCTTCCTGCTACTCTCACTGTGCCCAAAGAAACTTAGTGATGACCTCTGTGGCCCCCCTCGGTCAGAGTGTGAAAAAGAAAGCAAGTGACATAGTCATACCTGGAGCTGTTGTATGTATGTGGCAGCAAGGGCCATACAATAGAAGCAGAGGTCCCACCACGGGGCTCACTATGGAGATACCAGGAATAAGAGCTTTTCTCTTCTATGTCCCTCCCCAAGATCTTTTTCATTATGATCTGGAGGCTCCGTGTTCCATTTTACAAAAAGAGTGACAGTAGTAGGGTTAGAGTGAGACCCAGAGTCCTATGGGAAGAGGAGAAATGCAAAGGGTCCGAGCTAGAGGATGCTATGGCCTCTTACGTCATGGAAATTCTTCCGTTTCTTTTCTCAAAGAGGATGTCTTTATTCTTCACTGAGAACTTTCTCATGGGTCAATAAGAAAGCTACCATGTAGATTAGGGGTAGAATTCTTCACCAGTAGTAGATGGACAGGGCCTTACAAGCATTGCTCTGCAGATCCTCTTCAAAGCCAGTTCTGAGGCTGGGAAAGGCCTTAGCCAGGATGTTCCTTGTCTATAATCTGGTGAAGATTCTGTGAAGCCAGAAAGTATTTTTCTTTGGCATCGTGTTTCATCATAGCCATGGCTGTTACTTCATGGAGATGGTGATAGGTGGGCCCAGGGGGACACTAAAGGAATTGAGCCCTTCATAGGTCAATACAGTATCACTGTTGTCCTCAACTCCTGCCACTAGAAAAGCTGGGTAGAGATATTAAGAGAGCAGACCTGAGCTGCACACTAGGGTCCATTTCACTTTGGATGTTGGCCCATGCATGACCTGAGAACTTGAGACAAAATCTGGCCTCGTTTGTCTGAGCCCTGAGCTTAACTTTTAGAACCTTCAAGAACCTCGTCTTCCATTGCCTCTAGATAGGGAGGAAGTGGACCCTGGCATGTGCTATCCTTTGACTCTGTGGATTTTTATGCCATATAGGGCCTATGTTTCTTCTGTGGCTTGGGCCACAATTCATTGATCTTGAGCTTGCCTTTTGTATCTGACCTTGTGGAATATAGTTAATGATTTTGGGAGTCCCAGACCTCCCACCACTATTGATAATGGACTTTGTAAACTCAGGCAGACCTGGGTTTACACCCCAGCCTAGTATTTCTGTGTACAAATTATCAGAGCCTGTTTCTTTTTTCAATAAAATGAGATAAATGACCACTTCATAAAGTTAGTGTGTAGCTTAAATGTCATGACGGCTACAAAGTGTATTATGCATAAAGCATGGTACATACATATTAGTCTACCTTGAACTGTTCTTTGTAGGACAAGATAAAAACTCCATTTTCCTTCTCTTCCTTGTGTCTTTCTATGCTGTTCTGTTGCTTGAGACACATTCATGGGCAGGTTATTAACTCTGATTCTCTGCTGGGTGGAAACTCCCAGAGGGGACAATTTCTATGTATAGCAGAGGCTTGTGGATTGGGTGTTTCTCTTAACCACCCAGTGCAAACAGCCTTGGAGATCCAGATTTCCCATGCAAAGAAGAGGCCTGTGTGCCTTTGCTTTATGTCTGTGTTGGGAGGAATGCATATGTGTTGGGGTGAGGCGATTAGGGGGAAGTGACCTCCACCTTTAGCATAAGAAAAGTCGGGGGGGGGGGGTAAAGAAGCCTAAAAAATCTTCCAATAGCCACCTAGAAGCTATTTCTTAAATGCCAACTATCTGGAGACTTTGGAAGATGGAGCCTTTGTCATGTTATGCTTGATCCACTATAATGATTCACCAAATCTAGTATGTGCAATGGATTTATTTTGTTAGCTCTGTTCTTTGCTTTGATGGAGGTCAGTAGATTCTTTTACCTGAGGATTGTCTTTATACTTATGGGGGAGGGTTAGTAGGTTAGGATGGCTTTATCTCACTCTAATTCAGAGGAGAGTTGCACCTGCTCCACGGGGATAGATTGGTACCAGCAGTGTTAAGGAAAAAAAAGGAAAGGACTGAGTATTTGAGCGTCTGGTAAGGAAACCAGATAGTCTCTCAAAACTGCTCTTAATCTGGCACATGGACTGGGAATTTAGGAGGAAACACACATGAGGCTTCCCCAGGACAGTAGTCTGAGAATCCCAGCACCCTCCTTGCTTGATCTAAAGCCATATCTTGGCCACTTACTTGTATCAGCTATACGTCTTCCAGACTTGATGGTGTCTGAGGCTCAGATATGTCTATTACCAGTCTTTTCCTTTCTGTTCTGGAGTTTGAGCTTTATTTGGACCCTTGTGGATCAAGATTGCTTCTGGATTTCAGCTCATTTGTAAACTTTAAATAGCAAAGTCTTTGGAGTTTAGTAACTAAATCAAGTTAGCACAGGTTTCCCAGACTTATCTTGCACAAGAAATTAATGATGACTCATCTTTCTGGTGTACAGGGTGGAGGGGAGATGAAATTCTTCCCAGTATTTGAAATTTTCTTCTTTGCAATATGTGGGGATCCCTAAGTTCATGGATCATAAAGTAAAAAAGTAGCTCTTTCAGGCCAGAAAGGCCAGCATGATGAACAGGGAAAAAAGTTGTTGCCAGGGTGATCTGGGGCACTTCAGGTGTTTCTTCTGAGCAGTTCTAGGCTGGGGTAGTTTATCTTAAAATATCAAGAGTGAGAAAATGTATTTATGTGAGTCAATTAGCAAAGGAGGAATTTCTGTGCACTGATACAGGAAGGTTGGAACTGAACTGCATGCAAATAACTGGCCCCTCCCTTACCAGAGACTTCTCTATTGTGCCATTTTGATTCATTTTGATCCTGCTTTCCTGAAACATTCCTTTTCTTGGACTTCTCTGACTACTTTTTGGATTGCATCTCTGCCTACAGGGCCATGTCTGTGCTGTCCTGCAGAGAGGTGATGTTGGCATGGGATCCACCTGATTCTAGACATGACTTGGAGTACAGACCCAAAGAGCCTAACCCAGGAGATCCTAATTTAGGTTCAAGGTTCTGTAAAAAGGTCTCTGCTGCCCCCCCATGGCAATTGAGGTGACTTCTGAAGAAAGAAGAGGTCGGACCCAAATTTCCTTTCACTTTTCTCAGGTCTGTACCCCTCTTTCCTCACAATGCTTCCAGGAACATGGTTCTTTCTTGGGACAAGGGCAACACAAATTTCAGTCAAGTCCTGAGTCTAGTGAGATTCAGGCTATAACAGTGGTTCTGCTGTCCTGTTTGGTTTGCATCCATATTTCCCAGCTCAGCTTGGTTCTGGAGATATGGGAAATGAGCAGAGAAAGGGGAGGGTTTCAAAACACCATAAATGGAATAACTCCTCTTAAATTGTGCTTTAAATCTCCAGCCTGAAACCCCAGAGGACCCTGTGCTACCAGCACAAAGAGAACATGGCTCTCCACAAGTTAACTCAGGAGCCCTTACTTGGCTATTTGCCTGGTAGCCTTGACAGGTCAGAAGTAGCCCACAGTCCAACAGGCCTGCATTCCATCCTCTGCTCCTAGTGCATTAGGGCATGGATGGAAGGGAGAAAAGGATATCTATTAGATATTATAGCAGTTACTTTCATGGGGCTGTGATAGAATGCCTGGCAGAAGCAATTTAAGAGAGGAATGATTTATTTTGGCTCATGGTTTCAGTTCATCATGGAAGAAATGCCTGGTACAGCAGCTCACTTCATAGTGGTGGTAGTGTGTAGTGAAGGCTATTCACGTCATGGCAGACCAGGAGGCAAAGAGCAAGCCTGGAGCCAAGGCCTTCAAAAGTTTGTTGCTAGTGACCTATTTCCAAATAGCCCCACCTTTTCAAGGTCCCACAGCTTCCCAAAATAGTGACATCATGTTTGACTAAGAACTGAAACATGAGCCTATGGTGGGGGGGGGGGACTTCGGATTCAAGTTATAACAGATACTTAGGGAAATGTCCCCATTGCTCACAGAGAGAATACGACTCTATCACTTCAAAAGTAGAATTCAAAGCCAAGTGTGATGGCACAGGTGGGAATAATATGATAAGCCTGGAGGAGGGTATATGCCTCTCTGAGCATCAACTGGCAGTGTGAGCATGCCGCCAGCACCTGTAGACAATCTCCCAGGCCTGCTGGGGAATTTCGGGGTCCAACCAAAGGAATGGGGGTGAGAGGTGCAGAGTCAAGATACCGACCCTGGGAGTCAGGTGAACGCAGACAGAGGGTGAGCTGTCATGGACTCGTTTATTGGGAGCAGGGCTAGGGGTTATGTACTGTTTGCATTCCCGCTTGTGATTGGCCCAGGTCTGCAATGCTGCTTGTATGGTCTTGCCTGCCTAGGACAAGTTAGGTTGATGAGGGACAAGCTCTGCACATACATAATTCTCAGCATACTGGCTACTACATTTCCACCCTTTGTATTTAATTTTGCGTGAGGAGCGGTCCAGTGGGAGCTTGGGTGCTATGCCTGAAACTTGTTGACCCCACCCCTGGCATTCCAACATTTGACTGTGTCTGTCTTAGGTTGCCCTGGTTTTGCAGGGTCTTACCCCATCTTTGACTGGCCAGCCACCAATGGAAGAGGCCAGGAGTGGTACCACAGAGGGGAGAGACAAGCTCATTCCCGTGAATTGTGGATGGATGAGAGCCAGATGCAAATCACCTCATCAGGAGGGGTGTAAGCAGAGTCCCTATTGACCATTGCTGAGCGGACCTGGGTCAGTAGAGCATGAGACTCTTAATCTCAGGGTCACGGGTTCATGCCTCACATTGGGCACCAGATGTAGACAATCCCTCAGGCTTGCTGGGGAATTTTGGGGTCTGACCGAAGGAATGGGGGTGAGAGGCGCAGAATCAAGACACAGACCCTAGGAGTCAGGTGAATGCAGACAGAGGGCGAGCTCTTGCAGACCCGTTTATTGGGGGCAGGGTTAGGGGTTATGTACTGTTTGCATTCCTGCTTGTGATTGGCCCAGGTCTGCAATGCTGCTTGTATGGTCTCACCTGCCTAGGGCAGGTTAGGTTGATGAGGGACAAGCTCTGTGCATATGTAATTCTCAGCATACTGGCTATACTACAAGCATCATTCCGTTTAGCTTAAGTATCTTGGGGGGGGGTGTATCTCCTAAGGGTGATCTAGTAACTTTTACCTTGATTTAAAATTCCATCTCTAAGCAAGCTAGGAAATTGTTGCTCATTTCCTTTATCTCTAGATGTTTAATTTTTAATATTTTATTTTTTTATTTTATGCATGTGATTGTATTGTTTGCATGTATGTGAATGTGCCTGTGTCATGAAATGCTGCAGAGGTCAGAAGAGGATGTCGGATTCCCCTGGAACTGGAGTTAAGGACAGTTCTTAGCCCCGATGTGGGTGCAGGTCCTCTGCAAAAGCACCGAGTGCTCTGAACCACTGCACCATCTCTCCAGCACCTTCTCTGGATATTTATACAAATCCTGTTTGTATTTGTGACCTGTATTCAATCCCCCAAGCAGAAAAAATATTTATATGGAAGCCAAGTTAGAAACCTGGGTGTCATAATTGTGTTCTTATAGATATTTAGCATGCATTATTTCATTAATCCTCATAAAATCCTCAGTAAGAGAGGTTGTTAAAATGTTATAGATGAATAAACTGCAGAAGGTTCTGAGAGGCATGTGATTGCCCAGATTTCCAGACCTTGGTCTTAGAAGAACCTCGTTATCTGGCTTTAAAGTCAGGATTCTGTAAAAATCCTGATCCTCTGCCACCTTTTGTTCTTGCAGTCCTTTTGCTTTGTGATCCTTTATAACCAATGTCAAGTCTACAGATTCTATTTTATAAATATCCCTTAAACTCCCTCTCCTCGATCACTCTCCCTTCCTCTCCTTCCCTTTGCAATTTCTCCTCTCTTCTTTCCCCCTGTCTCCTATGATCCTCTCTGAACTGAGATAAAATTCCCAGAGAAGTGCATGTATCTTAAGTGTACAACCCTATGAGTTTTAGGGAATACACATGTCCTAATTCTTCCTCTATAAATCAAGATGTAAAATGTTTCCCAAAGACTTGAACATTCTCTCATTTCCATGTTCAGTTGGTAACCATGGATATGTTTTTCTGTCACTATAGATTGGTTTTCTTGTTCTAGAATCTTGTGTGTGTGTAATAACACAGTATGTTTTCTTTGGGGTCTGCTTCTTTTTAAATTTTTTGGTTTAATTGTTTCTATTTTATGTGTATGAGTGTTATGCATGCATGTATGTAAGTGCACTCATGTCTTGCAGTGATTGCAGAGGTCAGAAGAGGGCGTCAGATTCCCTGAAACTGGAGTTATAGACAGTTGCTAGCCACCATGTGGGTGCTGGGATTTGAGCTGGGGCCTTTGCAAGAGCATTCAGTGCTATTAACTGATGAACCATCTGTCTAGACCCAGGCTCTGCTTGTTTTTTTGTTTTTTGTTTTTTGTTTTTGTGTGTATGTGTGTGTGTATTCCTTTTATTGTTTTTGAGACAGGGTCTCACTGTAGCCCCAACTGGTCTGGAACTCGCCCTATAGAACAGGCTGGCCTTGAACTCACACAGATCTGCCTGCCTCTGCCTCCCGAGTACTAGAATTAAAGGCATGTGCCACCACACCCAGCTGATTATATAATCTTAAAAAAATGTTCTTGAGCTGGGTGTGGTGGTGCATGCGTTTAATCCCAGCACTCAGGAGACAGAGGCAGCTGGATCTCTGTGAGTTCAAGGCCAGCCTGGTCTACAGAGTGAGCTCCAGGCCAGCTGAGACTAAAGGGAGACCCTGTCTCAAAAAGACAAAAAAAAAGTTCTAGTTAGCATTAACAGTGAACTTCACACAACATAGATTCACCTGAAAAGAATCTCAACTAAATAATTGTCTTGATCTGATTGGCCTGTGGGGGTATGTCTGTGGGAGATTTTCTTGACTGTCAGTTGATGGAGGACCCAGGTCACTGTGGACAGTACCATTCCCTGGGCAAGTGGCCCTGGGCTGTTGAAGGAATTAAGCTGAGCATGAGGTTGAGTAAATCAGTAAGCAAAGTTCCTTCATGGCTCCTGCCTTGAAATCCTGCCTTTACTTGTCTCAATGATGGACTGTGACCTGAAAGTATATAATGAAATAAACTCTGTCCTATCTAGAGTTGCTTTGGCCAATTTTATCACAGCAACAGAAAGCAAACTAGAACAAATATTCTACACATTTGTGTCCCAGATACTCCGTTCTCTTTTTGTATCAGTTGTGTTGAGATATAGTCTATATACCATATGATTTACCCATATAGATGTACAATTGAATTGTTTTTATCATGTTTAGGGTTGTACAACCATTACCACAATTGATTTTAGAACATTTCTATTATCTGCAAAGAAAATGCTGCATACCTAGCCATTGCCCTCCAGTGCCTCTCATCCACACTCCTACCCCTAAATAACCACCAGTGAGCTTTTGCTTTCTATAAGTTTGCTTGTTATGAACATTTCATATAAATGGTGTGGTGGTTTGAATGAGTGTCCCCCATAGGCTTTAAGTATTCAGACATTTTGTCTCCAGTTGGTGGCACTGTTCTTGGAGGTCTTAGAAGGTGTGGCCGTGCTAGAGGAAGTATGTCACTGGGGGCAGGCTTAGTGAGTTTAACAAGCCTTGTGGTCTCCAGTCGCTCTCTCTGCTTCCTGTGCTCATTGGGAGATGTGACCCTCAGCTTGCTGCTCCTGGCCACCTGCTTCCTCCTGCCCAAATGGACTCTGATTCCCTGGAACCGTCAATCATAAGCCTCAAATAAACTCTTCCTTTTATAAGTTCCTTTGGTCATGGTGTTTTATCACAACAACAGAAATTGACTAATACAGTTTTGTACCAGAGAGTGGGCTGTTTGTTGGAGGAACCTGACCATGTGGAGTTTGGAGAAATGTGGAAGACTTTGGAACTTTGGGCTAGAAAAGCTGTTGACTACTGTAAGCAGACCTTAAGGGCCATTCTAGTAGAAGACTGAAGAAAGCATTGCTGCAAAAAATGTTGTTCCAGAGGAAAATAAAGACTTAGGCAGCAACTGGGATATTTTGTATAAAGAGTCTGGCATCAGTTTGCCCACAGCCAAATGCTTGCTGATGCTAAGTTGAAAAGCATGGACTAATGTCTTTGGTGGAGGATATTTCAAGACAGCCTAATGTAGAAATGGTGGCGTGGCTGTTAATGGTGAATATTGTACAGATCTACAGTGAAGAAGGCAGATGGGGCAGAAAGAAATACAGAATGTACAGTTGGATCTGAAAAACTGCATAGGAAGATTAAAGGTGTGGCCAATGGCATGTGAAGGAGAGGTTCCTTTTGATAAGGCGACTAAAGTGAATTAAGGAGAGGCCTAGCTATTTACACAGTAAACAGTGGAAAACAGTGAGATTAAAGTGATTAAGGGAGGCCTTGAGACTTTATCAAGTAAACAACAGAAATCAAGTCACATTCAGGGCAAGACCACACCCAGCTAAGCCTCCAATTTTGAAAGGAAAATACTGAAAAGCGTTTTCTACTCCAAACAAGTCCAGGGCGACCGAAAAGGCAAATGTGGTTTAAAGTAGTTCCATCCTGAGACTTCGCAGCCAAATCTCGGCAGACTCATTCACGATGGTGGCCAGGCTTGTAAGAGGGCACGAAGGACCAACGAAGTGAAGGGGTCATATCCGTGTCTTTCCTCCACGGTTTCAGAGAGCCACGAGAGCTCAAGGCAGACTGCAGCCGCTAGCTGGTTGTGCTTCTGAAATAAAGAAGGCCCTGATAGCCGCCATTGCGTTGAAGCTGTGATGTGAGCTGTTGGCAGCAGAGACCCCAAGAAGACATTCGAGACTGGCCAGACCTGTGAGATATTTGGCAAGGAGACGATGCTGCATGACAGGGCAGTGGAGACAGCCTAAGAAAGAGAGTATGTTGCACAGAAAAGCTGCCGAATGAGCTAAGCCATTTCTAAGCCCGTTTGGAAGTACAATCTCACAAAGTCGCACATTGGAGCTACGCACTTGTGTTTGGCCCTTGCGGTTATCGGTCTTGTTTTGGTCCGTATATTCCGCACTATGCCTCTATTTCCTCCCTTTTGGAAATGGGGAATGTTGTTTCCAGTTCCACTGTTATGTTGGAGTTTGTATTTGCCTTTTGGGGTTGATTTTACAGGAGCTTACAGTTAGGAGATTGGCCTGAGTCTCAGAAGAGACTTTGGACTGTAGACTTTTGAATGGCATTGAAACTGGTAAAGACTATGGGGACTTTTAAGGTTGGACTAAATGCATTTTGCATTTTATATGGTCAGAAGCCTATGGGGGCCAGGGAGTGGAATGTGGTGGTTTGAATGAGTGTCCCCCATAGGCTTTAAGTATTCAGACATTTGTCTCCAGTCAGTGGCACCGTTCTTGGATGTCTGAGAAGGTATGGCCGTGCTAGAGGAAGTATGTCACTGGGGGCAGGCTTAGTGAGTTTAACAAGCCTTGCGGTTTCCAGTCACTCTCTCTGCTTCCTGTGCTCATTGTGAGATGTGACCCTTGGCTTGCTGCTCCAGCCCCGGCCACCATGCTTCCTGCCACAATGGACTCTGATTCCCTGGAACCATCAATCATAAGCTCAAATAAACTCTTACTTTTATAAGTTCCTTTGGTCATGGTGTTTTATCACACCAACAGAAAAGTGACTAATACAAATGGGATCATATAATTTATGGTATCTTATGGCTAGATTCTTTCACTTAGCATATTGTTTTCAAGTTCCATCCATGTTGTAGCATATAGCAGCATTTCATTCACATTTTTATTGCTGAATAATATCTCACTATTTGGATATGCAACACTTTTTCTTTTCTTTTCCTTTTTTTTTTTTTTTCTTTTTCTTTGAGACAGGGTCTCCCTGTTTCTCCAATTGGCCTGAAACTGGCTATGTTCCACACCATGCTTGTGGAGATCAGAAAACAATTTGTGGACAACACCACATGCATTCCAGGGATTAAACTCTGGTCATCAGGCTTGGCATCAGGCATCTTTAATCCACTGAGCTGTCTCACCAATCTTATTTGGGATATTTGTAGTTCAGGGCTGTTATCAACAAAAATGTTATAAACATTTTATTAGAAGTATTTTGTGGACATACATTTTCATGTCTCTTGGGTAAATACATTAAGAATAAAGTTATTAGGTCATAATGTAAGTATATTTAACTTTACAGAAAAATTCAAAACTGCTTTTCAAGTAGGTGTACCTGCTAACTATGTGTGAAAGATCCACTTCTTTCACATCTTTTTCAACATTTGATGTTAAGTTTTCTTCACTGTTCTGGTTGGTGTGTATATTTTGTTTTAAAAAGATTAAGTATGTTGAATATCTTTTATTTGCTTATGGTCATTTATGTATGCTTATTTGTTAAGTTTCTCTTTAAGTTATTTGGCCATTAAAATAGGCTGTTTGTGTAATTGCTATTGATTTATATAACAAGGCCTCTTGACATTTGGGCCAGATGAACTTTCTTGTGGGTGGCTGTCCTGCACACTACAAAATGTTTAAGTGTCCCAGCCCCTACCTCCTAGGAAACACTGGAATCCCCCCTCCAGTTATGACAACCAAAAATATCTCTAGATATTGCCAACTACCTCTAAGGGACAAAAATCACCTCCAGTTGAGAATCACTGATTTATAGAGATCTTTTATACATTCAGGATAAAAATATTTTGTGGAACATATTTGTTGTGAAATTCTGTTCCTGTCCTTTAAATTTTTGTCAATGATGTCTTTTAAGGAATGGAAATCTTAAATACAAATTAATTATGTTATTATTTTTTCATTTATATTTAAAAACTAACCCAGGAATTGGCAGAAGGCATATGTAAGAGTGAGTGCTTTCCTACTATTGCTCAGTGGAGAAGGGTGCTTCCTGGACAAATGCTTCTTCTAGCAGGATCCTGCCTATAGAAGACTGCACATGCTTCCAGGCCACAAAGCCTTGTTGTATGAGGAAGAGCCTTTTGGAATGGGATTTTCTCTGTTGATACCCTTGGACTGTATGTACTGTTTCATGTCTCTGAGTGAGGTAAGGAGCCTCAGATCAACTAAAAGAAGAGTGTTTCCGGTTCTTTTTTTGGTGTTTTTGAGACAGGGTTTCCCCCACTCACTGATGTAGACCAGGCTGGCCTTGTACTCACAGACATCTGCCTGCCTCTGTCTCCCAAGTACTGGGATTAAAAGCATGCTCCACCATGACCAGCAAGTGTTTCCAATTCTTTTAGGTGACTTGTTTTGATATGGTCTCCCTTGCTAGTGCTGTCTGGTCACTGACTATATCTCCCTGGGAAAGCAGTCTTAGACTGAATATGTTGAAATGGCCATTTGCCCGAGGAAATTCTTGCTGATTCCTCTTGCCAATGTTTCCAGTACACCTGGAGTTCTCACTGGGGCTCCTGCTTCACCTTAGAGAGAAATGAATCTACTTGGGCCACCTTCTGTTACTAGTTGAACTTAGTTTCAGATAAGCGTGGGTCAATTTTTGCTGAGTGAGGGAATACTAGATGCCTTGTTAATATGTCTTTCCTTAAATTCCCGGGTCTCTAATCAGTTCACTGACCTCTTTACATCTTGAAAGTCTTGCTTCTTTTTTTTTTTTACATCTAGGATTAAAACTGCATTCAACAAGGAGGTAGCAACGAATTAATTTATGCAATTATACCTGAAGAGGAAGTCATCTGGATGATTTTTCAAAAAAGTCAAATAGGTTTCTCAGAAGGAAAAACATAATTCTTTAACTTTAAATTTTTGAACTGGCAGCTTAAATAGCAAATTAGGTAAAAACAGAGAATGATCTGAACGATAGATCTGAAGAAATTTTTTATGATGAAGCTTAGAGAGATAAAGGGACAGGAATAAATAATGAGAAATTGAAAGACATGAGAACATGTGCAAAGCTAATTGCATTTATAAATGGAGAATGCAGAAAACTAGAAGAAAGCAAGCTAAAAAAGACTGCTAATTTTCCTTTATTGACAAAATACATAAATCCTTAGGTTAAGAAATTACACACAAGGGCTGGAGAGATGGCCTAGCGGTTAAGAGCGCCGACCGCTCTCGAAGAGGGCCCGGGTTCGATCCCCAGCACCCACATGGCGGCCGAGAACCGTCTGAAACTCCAATTCCAGGAGAACTCCAGTTCCAGGGGACTCCAACGCTGTCTTCTGACCTCTGCGGCATTGCACGACACGGGTGCACAAACTTGCATGCAGACAGTACATTCATACACATACAGAAATTAAAAAAAAAAAAAAAAGAAATTACACACAAAAAAGTTCTAAGGCAGTATGTGTGAGATTTACATGATCCTAACAAAATATCTGAGAAAATTAACTTAAAAGAGAAAAAAACTTACTTTGATCATTTCAAAAGTTTCAGGCTGCCATTATTTGGCTCCATCATTTGGGGGCATGCAGCAAGGCAGAGGACCATCATGTCAGGGAGTATGTGGGAGCCTGAAAACAGAGAGATAGGAAAAGGGTGAGCCCCCAATGTCCCCCTCAAGGTCAAAATCCCATTGATCTAACTTCTTCCAAATAAGACTACCTCCTCAGGATTCCACCACATTCCAAGAGCACCACAAGCTGCCAATCAGCATTTCAGTGCATGTGCCCTTGGGATATACTCACTATCCAAAATATAATGCAGGACATATAAAGAAAGTCTCATATAAAGGTGTTGTGATAAAATGCTAAGGAATATATTTTTAAAAGTACTAAACAAGTGTGATGATCAAAATAAATGTACTTGGATGAAATCTACAAGTTAAAATAATGAGATCGTTAATTGATTTTCTTTCAAGATCTAGTTACATATATTGTTGACAAACAACTAAAATTCAAGGACCATATTTTTTGTAACTATGCAAAGAGAGGAGAGAGAGGAGTAAAAATAGAAAGAATGAGGAAAGAGAGACAGAGAGATAGATTTAACAACAATTGTTTAGTTAAGCCATAGGTGAAAGAAGGAAGCATAATGTGAATGGGAAAATACATATAGCAATGTTATTAAAAATACCTAGTTGTATGGAGAAAAATTAGAACCATTCCCCTTAAAGGTGGGAACCTGCCAAGTCTGCCCCCTATCACCACTCCTCTTCAATATAGTGCTTGAAACGCTTGCTAGGGCAATAAGACAAGAAAGGGAAATTAAAAGAGTACTAATTGGAAAAGAGGAAGTAAAACTATCCCTGTTTGCAGATGATATGATAGTTTACCTGAGGGATGCTAAAAACTTCACCAGGAAATTTCTAGAAACAAGTGTTTCAGTTAAAGTGGCAGGATACAAAATTAACCTAGAAAAATCAGTAGCCTTTCTTTACACCAATAACAAGTGTATTAGTCACTTTTCTGTTGCTGTGATAAAGCACCATGACCAAGGAACTTATAAAAGGAAGAGTTTATTTGAGCTTACGATTGATGGTTCCAGGGAATTAGAGTCCATTGTGGTGGGAGGCATGGTGGCTAGATCTGGAGCAGGAAGCCGAGGGTCACATCTCGCAAAGAGCACAGGAAGCAGAGAGAGAGCAACTGTAGACCACGAGGCTTGTTAAACTCACTAAGCCTGCCCCCAGTGACACACTTCCTCCAGCATGGCCACACACCCCAAGACCTCCAAAAACAGCGCCACCAACTGGAGACAAACGTCTGAATACCTAGAGCCTATGGGGGATACTCATTCAAACCACCACATTCCACTCCCTGGCCCCCATAGGCTCCTGACCATATAAAATGCAAAATGCATTCAGTCCAACCCCCAAAGTCCCCATAGTCTCCACCAGTTTCAATGCCATTTAAAAGTCCACAGTCCAAAGTCTCTTCTGAGACTCAGGCCAATCTCTTAATGTAAGCTCCTGTAAAATCAAAAAGGCAGTTACAAACTCCCAACGTCCAGTGGAACCGCATACACATTCCCATTCAAAAGGGAGTAATAGCTCATAGGAGGTTCGCTGAGGAAAAACTGTGGACCACCAACAAAAACAGATCCGAAACCGAAACCAATCAGCAGGGGCAAAATCCAAAAAAAACAAAAAAAAACAAAACAAGTCCAAGTATTAAGTCGCTAGATCCATGTGCGAACTTCTGGGATTTTATTTCCAAAGGGCTTAGCTTAGATGGCTCAGCGATTCAAGCTTTGCTTGCAACATACATCTTTTTCTTAGGCTTGGATTGCGGGTACCACTCCTGTATGCAGCTCTCCTTGGCAAATTATCTCACAGCTCTGGCCATCTTGAAAGTCTTCTTGGGGGTCTCTGCTGCCAACCAGGCTTACATTCACAGCTTCACGCAAATGGCCTATTAAAGGGCCTTCTTTATGTAGGGACACCCCTGCTGCATCTGCCTGACCCTTGGAGTCTCTGAACACCATGAGGAAAACTGACAATAGACCCTTCACTCTTGCAAACTTCATGACTCTAAAGCCCGGCATCACGTGAATGAAATTGCCGAATCGGGCTGCAAGATCAGGATGGACTCTGGTACCCCACTTTTCTGGTACCAAAATTACTGTATTAGTCACTTTTCTGTTGCTGTTGATAACAGCACCCATGACCAAGGAACTCTCTAAAAAGGAGAGTTTATTTGAGCTTATGATTGCCCGTGCCATGGAATTAGAGTTCATTGTGACGGGGAAGCATGGCGGCTGGATCACTGGTAGTCAGCAGGTCTGCGGGGTCACATCTCACAATGAGCACAGGAAGCAGAGAGAGCAGCTGTAGACCACGAGGCTTGTTAAACTCACTAAGCCTGCCCCCAGTGACACACTTCCTCCAGCATGGCCACACACCCCAAGACCTCCAAAAACAGTGCCACCAACTGGAGACAAACGTCTGAATACCTAGAGCCTATGGGGGACACTCATTCAAACCACCACAACAAACAACTGGGGTAGGAATACAGGGAGACCTTCCCACTCACAATAGACTCAAAATACCTAGGAATAAACCTAACCAAAGACACCAAATATCTCTACAACAAAAATTTTAAACCCCTGAAGGAGATTGAAGATGACATCAAAAGATGGAAAAACATCCCATGCTCATGGATTGGAAAAATTAATATAGTAAAAATGTCCTTTCTACCCAAATTAATATACAGATTCAATGCAATCCCAGTTAAAATCCCCAAGAGTTCACAGACTTAGAAAAAATAATCCTTAAATTCATATAGAAAGATGAAAGACCCTGGATGGCTAAAAATGCAATACAGGGGGGAATCATCTTACCAGATTTCAAGCTATACTACAGGGCTATAGTCATAAAGACAGCCTGGTACTGGCACAAAAACAGACCCATTGACCAATGGAACAAAATTGAAGATCCAAACTTGAGCTCATACAATTTCAGCCACTTCATATTTGATAAAGGGCCCAAATAAGCTCTTTGGAGGAAAGATAGCATCTTCAGCAAATGATGCTGGCAAAACTGGATTATCATATGTAGAAGAACAAAAATAAGCCCCTACCTCTCATCCTGTACAAAAATCAACTCCAAATGGATCAAAAAACTCAACGTGAAACCCAAAACTCTGAAGGTGATAGAAGAAAAAGTTGGTAGCAAACTATAAGACATAGGAGTAGGAAAAGACTTACTTTCTTTTTTTAATTGAACCTTTGTCCTGGGTATTCTGCAAGAGCAGTCGGTGCTCTATTTTTTTTGAGACAGGGTCTCCCTATAGCCCCAGCTGGCCTGGAACTCACTCTTTAGACCAGGCTGGCCTTGAACTCAGAGATCCTCCTGCCTCTGCCTCCCTTGTGCTAGGACCAAAGGTGTGCACCACCATGCCCAGCCTAAAAACGATTCTTAGCTGCCATGTGGGTGCTGGGAATTGAATCCAGGTCCTCTGCAAGAACAGTCAGCACTCTTAACCCCTGATCCATCTCTCCAGCCCCAGAAAAGACTTTCTAAATCAAATAGCAGCTGTGCAGGAAATAAGGTCAACAGCTGACAAGTGGGATCTCATCAAACTCAAAAGCTTCTGCACAGTGAAAGAAACAATCAAGGAATTGAAGAGAAAACCCATAGAGGGGGAGGAAACCTTCACCAATGATGCATCTGACAGAGCATTAATATCCAGAATATATAAACTGCTCAAAAAACAAATAAAGAAGAAAACAAATGACTCACTCAAAAAGATGGAGTAAAGAGCTGAACAGAGACTTCACAAATGAAGAAGTAAAGATGGCTGAGAAACACAAATACTGTTCAACATCATTAATAATTAAGGAAATGCAAATTAAAACTACTCTAAGATCTCTCACTGTGGTAAGACTGGCTAAGATCAAGAAAACAGAAGATACCAAATGCTGGAGAGGTTGTGGGGAAAGGAGAACACTGATCCACTACTGGTGGGAATGTAAACTCATACAACCACTGTGGAAAGCAGTGTGGAGAACCCTTAAAAGACTTAAAATGAGCCTATCACCTGACCCAGCAATACCACTTCTGGGTATATACCCACAAGACTCATCTTATTCCAAAGATATATGCACATCTATGTTTATTGCAACTCTTTTCACAATAGCAAAAAGTTGCAACAAACCCAAATGCCCCTCAACTGATGACTGGATAACAAAAGCGTGGTACATGTACACAATGGAGTTCTATGCAGTGGTAAAGAAAGATAACATCATAAACTTTGCAGGTAATTTGATGGAACTTGAAGCCATTATGCTAAGTGAAGAACACAGTCCCCCCCCCAAAAAAAAAAAAAACAAACAGGGAATTGTTTCCCTCATTTGTGGATGCTAGTACTAAATCCCCCAATTGAAAGGCAAGCTGAGCAATGTTATTGGTATATTTCTTTCTATCTGAAAGTAACTGTGATGTTATAATGTGAATCTCATGAGCCTCAGAATTAACTTACCACTTACTTTCAGACATGGTAATTAATGTATATGGGTGGAAGGTATATATACATATTTTAGAATAATATAAAATTAAAAGAAAAATGTGAACTCCTGGACACATATCCTAAATAGCATACAGTTTATTCCTGGAGGACATAATTCGGGTACATATATGACGTGTACATGGGCATACTTTGGAGTGGTACAGTTGGGAAGGAACCACAGCAGCAGGAGGACTGGGGCAAGGAACAGACTGTTGTTGTTGAATTCTGCCTAGGACAATAAACCTTTGCAGAGGAAAACTTTGGAGAGACTGAGAGAAAGTTGCAGGACAGGTATGGCAGCGTGTATGAACTGGGGAGGGGAGGGAAGAAAGGAAAGGGTAATATGTCTAAATTGAACTGAAAAAATGATGTCTGAAATACACAAAACATCAATTAAGGTAGTATAAAAAAATAAATTGTATATGCCAATAAGAAGGAAAAAATACCTAGTTGTAAGGCAAACTGAGCAATGTTAATGTTATATTTCTTTTTATCTGAAAGCAACTGTTCTCTTAAAATGTGAATCCCTTAACAGGCTCTAGAATTAACCTATCACTCATATTCAGACTTTGTGAATTTGGTATATGGGTGGAGGGTATTGTATGAATTTTATTTAAAAGGGAGAAAATGTGATAGTCGAAAATATGGTTTGGAAATAACATACAGTGTATTTTTTCCAGCAACAATATAATTTTAGTATAATGTGTGACATAATATATAAATATATATATTATATATATATATTGTAAAGCAATACAAATTGGAGGGAACCACAACAGGAAAAAAAACTGGGACCAAAAAAAAAAAAAAGAAACAAAAACTGGGATAAAGAACTGACTGAAAAAGTAATGTTCTCCCCCAAACAACAATCCTCTGCAGCTCAATTTTCCAGCACAGCTTGTTGGACTCTTCACAGTAGGTATCCATTCCTACCTTGTCTGAGATTTCCAAGACAGGTTT
This sequence comes from Rhizomys pruinosus, assembly GCA_009823505.1. NCBI lineage: Eukaryota > Metazoa > Chordata > Mammalia > Rodentia > Spalacidae > Rhizomys > Rhizomys pruinosus. The sequence continues at coordinate 67,902 of VZQC01009053.1, read as the reverse complement.
CTTCCCTGGAAAGTCTGGTTCAGCCCACCATTCCTTGACTTATCTATAGCCTGAACAACTCTCAATTTCCCTGCCACCACATGATGTTCTCCTAACCTGGGGCACAGGCCTGCATTTTCTCTTAGCACCCCATATTTCTGGACTACCCTCTTAGTTCCCTATGGTGGTGAGCTCTCCAAATCACCCCATGCCCATCTCTCTACCTTGGGACCATCTGAAACCCCTCCCACTGCTGAAGGGCTAAGCTTTCCCCTGCCCTTTAGTAAAGGCCCAGACTGTTGCAGACTGCCTGAGAGCACCTGAATCCAGCCTCTGCCTAGGAAGCTTCCCAAATTGGGCTGTGCTTGCTGACTAGTAGGGGCCCAAACCTTGGGAGAAAGACTGAGAGTATCTAATTGACACCTAACTGGGGTCTCTCCATGAACTCCAGTGTAGCTGGACTAGAGCCATCTGGTCACTCCAATATTAAATCAAAAGAGAGAACCTCAACCCTAGACTGTAGGAATGAAACTTTGTCTGGCTCGAGACAAGGAACTGCAGACCCTGTCCCAGAGAAACTTCTGAGAGTTATCTGATATCTCTATGGGCATTCAGTTGTCTCTGTGGGTTATCTATAGCTCGTGAGGTCGGGATATTGCAGTGTTTTCCTGCCTCGCCTATTTCTGCAAAGTTCCAGAACTGGATAGCTCCTTCCCTTAAGTTATTGAGCAAAATGTCACACCTCTAGCTTACTGGCTGCACAAACAGGAGCTCTGCAGCCCTCCAGTAGGAGCCATGGTGGCTTGCCCTTCCCTTCCCTTCCTCCTGCCCCCCACTTCCTTGCCCAGAGCACACTAGCCTTTAGTATATAAACACATTGCTGGCATGAATAAAACTGAGTCTATCTCCCAGACCATTTCTCTGAGTCTGTTTCCTTTATTTCATTCCTTGGGTGACTTCCCATGGTCCCCTCCCTTCTCCTTGCCAGAGCTAAGACTAGGGACTGTTGGCCTGCAGCAAGACAGCCCTGAAACTTGTAGCCTTGTGAAGCTGCCAGCCTGGTTCTAGAAGGGAAGAACATCATGTGGATTGTGGCCACACGTGATTAAAGGACCAACAGATGATATATATGTAACCAACACTAGACCAACTGACCAGCTTTTCATAACAAACAGTCAGACTTCAACTCAACAAGTCAGACTTCAACTCAACAAGGAAGGCTTGAGTTTCACACCTGAATCCTAGAAAACAAAAGAAATCTACATACCAAAATCACGATGGAAAAATAAAAGTATGAAAACCCAAATAATATGTCCCCACCAAACACCACTAGTCCTGTAGAAGAGTCTGACAATTAGAACCCCCTATAGATAAACCAGGATACAGAATTTAAATTAACAATCATAAACATGACCATAGAATTCAATGAATTTTAAGAACACTCAAACAAATCAAAGAACTTAGAGAAGATAAGGATAAACTTCTGACTGAACTCACAAAAGAGATAAAAATCTTGAAAAAAACCTTCAGGCTGAAATAAGGAAGTGAAACATTCAATGTGACAATTTGAAATGACAGGCGAAAGCCTCCTCAATAGAATGAATAAAATGGAAAGCAGAATATTAAGATGGAACAATAAAGTTGAAGAATTGGACCGCTCAAGCAAATATTATGAAAAAAATGTAAAAACACAAGAATGGAATATGCAGGAAATGTGGGACACCATGAAAAGACCAAATTTACACATCATAGGAATAGAGGAAGGAGAAAAATGGTATTTACCAGATCTTCAATAGGCTTGTAGAAGAATATTTCCCAAAATTAAGGAAAGACATGCCCATATAAATACAAAAAGCACACAGGACAGCAAATCAATAGGACCAGAAAAGAGATTCCACATGCCATGTCATAGTAAAAACACTAAATTTACAGAACAAAGAGAGAATAATGAAATCTGGAAAAGAAAAAAACAAGTCACATATAAAGGAAAAGCCACCAGATTTACAGCTGACCATACTTTACCCAGCAAAAATATCTATTACACTTGAAGGGGAAAGAAAAATCTTCCACAACATGAATAGACTGAAAGAATTCAGGTCCAGAAAACTAGCTCTTCAGAGAATACTTGAAGCACTACAAAGGGCTGAAGAAAGGAACAACTATACCCAAGGGACAACAGAAGGAAACTAAATGAAGTTATAACCATGGAAGCACAAATTTAGACCAAGAATGCAAACAAATTAAAATGACAGGAACCAATATATATCTCTCAATAACTTTAAATATCAATGAACTAAACTCCCTAGTCAAAAGACATGGGCTAGTTGAATGAATTTTATTTTATTTTTTTAAGAGTTGGAATTACATTCTTTATTTTGCTTCTATAGTCTACACAAATTATAAACTATCAAGATAATAAGGGTAAGAGATGTAGCTTGGTTAGTGAGTGTTTGCCTAGGATGCAGAAAGCCCTGGGTTCAATCACCAGTGCATGGTGGCACACACCTGTAATCCCAACACTTGAGAGGTAGAAGCAGGTGAATCAGTAGTTCAAAGCCAACTCTGACTATATAGGGGATTTCAGACTGGCCTAGCTCTATGAGAACTTGTTTCAAATTTTTAAAAAAGTTGTCTATAGGCATTTAGAGCAAGATGGTCCATCTAAAGATAGAAAGAGGGTTGGAGAGATGGCCTAGCAGTTAAGAGTGCTGACTGCTCTTGCAGAGGACCTGGGTTCGATCCCCAGCACCCATATGGCGGCTGAGAACCGTCTTTAACTCCAGTTCCAGGGGAATCCGACACCCTCTTCTGACCTCCATGGCATTGCACAGCACGGGTGCACAAACCTACCTGCAAAGAATGAATTTTAAAAATCCATTTTTTGTTGTCTGCAATTAATGCATCTCACCAAGGACAGGCACTACCTTAAGGTAAAAGGATGAAAAAATATTCCAAGCAAATAGCACTAAGAAGCAAATAGTAATTGTAATTATAATATGTGACAAAATGGACTTCAAACTAAAACTAATCAGAAGAGATAAAGTAGTTCACTTCATTCTTATCAAAGGAACAACCAACTAACAAGATACTATAATCATGAACATATGCGCCAAACTCTGGTACAACTAAATTCATTAATACAATACTATAGAACTTTAAGACACAAATTAATACCAACTCACTAGTAGTAGGGAACTTCAATACCCTACTTTCTCCATTATACAAGTGAACTAGATAAACAATAAACAGAGACCGCTGAATTAAACAATACCATACATCAAATGGACCTAACAGGCATCTACCAGATATTTCACCCAAGCACCAAAGAATATGATTTCTATCCCCTCCATGGAACTTTGTCCAAAATTGACCACATACTGGGACCCAACAAAAACTTCAACAAATACAAAAAATTGAAATAATTCCATCAGACCACAAGGCAATAAAGCTTAACGTCAACACTGGAAGAAGCCCTAGTAACTGTATGATGTCATAGAGATTAAACAACATGCTCCTGAATGATTACTGGGTCAAAAGATAAATTAAGAAATAAATAAGTGTATTCTTGGAATTAAATGAAAAGGGCAATATATCACAACAAAACCTCTGGACCACTTTAAAACTAGTTCTAAGAAGGAAATTCATTACTCTAAGTGCCTACATTTTAAAAAAAATCAAAAAGAGCAAAAAAACGATTTAACATTGCAACTCAAATTACTGGAAAGACAACAACAAATGAAACCCAAACCCAGCAGACAAGAAGAAATAACAAAAAAAAATCATAGAAGAAATTAATGAAATAGAAACAAAACAAACAATACAAAGAATCAATGAGACCAAAAGCTGGTTCTTTTAAAAAAATACAGAGACACAGACTTTTAGCACAGGTAACCAAAAGAAAGAGCAACTCCAAATCAACAAAATTAGAGCTGAAAGGAGAAACTTCACAACACACAGCAAAAAGATCAGAACATTATAAGGGAATACTTTAAAAGCCTATACTCTATTAAATTTGAAAACCTTAAAGAAATGGATATATACCTAAAATCATGGGAATCACCAAAGGTAAACCAAGAAGAGATCAACAGCTTAAACATACCCATGACATGTAAGGAAATTGAAACAGTAATACAAAACCTCTTACCTAAAAAAAGCCCAGACCCAGATGGTTTTACAGCAGAATTCTACCAGACGTTTAAAGAAGATCTACAACCAATACTACTTATATTATCTTTCTACAAAGCCAGCATGACTCTAATACCAAAACCAGGTAAAGATACAACCAGAAAAGAAAACTATAGACCCATATCCTTAATAATCATAACAACAAAACACTTACAAACCACATGATAGGCATATATCAAAAAGATCATGTACCATGAACAAGTCAACTTTATTTCAGATATGTTTAGATAGATAGATAGATAGATAGATAGATAGATAGATGATAGATAGATAGATAAAACAATTTTATAATTCATATAAATGAACTTAAGGACAAAAATCACATGGTCATCCCAATAGATGCAGAAAAAAACACCTTTGATAAAATTTAATATGCATTTATGTTAAAAGTCCTAGAAGGTTGTTCTAGTTTCCTTTCAATTGCTGTGACAAAACAGTCTGACCTCTTCCAACTTGGGGAGGAAAGAGTTTATTTGGCTCACATCTCCTGGGTCACAGTTCATCACTGAGGGAGCCCACCATAGGAACTCAGGGCAGGAACCAGGAGGCAGGAGCTGAAGTACAGGCTATGGAAGAATGCTGTTTACTGGCTTACTCCCCTGGCCCAGGCCCAGCCTGCTTTCTTATACTGTGCATAACAACATGTGCAGGGGTGGCACCACTCACAGTGGGCTGAGCCCTCCCACATAACAACTCAACAATCAAGACAGTACTCTACAGAAGAGGCCACAGTCCAGTCCAATGAAGCCAATTCCCCAATTGAGGCTCCCTCAACCCAGGTGTGTCAAGTTGACACTAAGGCTATCCAGCACAACGGAATTGGACTTGAGGGAACATACTTGAACATAATTAAAGCTATATACAACAAACACAGCCAACAACATTCAAAATGGAGAAAACTGGAAGCATTCTCCTTAAAAAGCAAGAGCTAGACAAGGCTGTACACTGTCTCCACTTCTTTTAAATATAGTGCTTGAAAATCTGGCTAAAGCAATAAGACAAAAGAAGGAAATTAAAGGAGTACAAACTGGAAAAGAAGAGGTAAAATTATCCCTTTTTGCAGATGATATGAGTTTCCCAGCTAGCCAGTATAAAGGTGGGCCTGTTGCCACTGGAGGACTCAAGTGCGTAGGTATTGGCAGCTTTTGCTGGACCATCTGGAACATGAGGTAGGGGCCGGGCACTTCAATCAGGCAGATTATTGGATTTATTGGATTATTGGCTTGTGCAGCTGTGGGGGCAGAGTTACCCAGCCAGCCAGAACATAGGTGGGCCTGTTGCCACTAGGGGACTCAGGTGCATAGAGATTGGGGGCTTCAGCTGGACCAGCTGGAGTGGGCTAAGCAAGCAACTCCCACCCTCCCCACCCCTGTAGTGCCACCCCCATCATGCCCACTGACAGCAATTGTGGAACAAGTGTCCAAGTGGGACTACAGTAGTGATTCTGGGGTACAAGGCAATAAATTAAACAGCAAGCTTCACACAACTCCAGCCCCACAAAACCAAGCCCTACAAACGACCTAGAGGAACTGGCTAGCAGGAAGCAGAGTGAGCAGAGTGTTCAGCAGGGTAACCAACCAGGTTGTTACCTACCCAATTTTTTTTCCTTGTCTTTTTGAGACAGGGTCTCCCTGTAGCTCCAGCTGTCCTGGAACTCACTTTGTAGACAAGGCTGGCCTTGAACTCACAGAGATCTGCCTGCCTCTTCCCCTCAAGTTCTAAGACTAAAGATGTGTGCCATCACACCAGGCCTTACCTACCCAGTTTTTGGAGAACCTTCAGAACAGAAAAGGAAGAATGAGCTAGACCTTCTAATATATAACCAAAATTGAAAGCCTGAAATCTAGACAAGTCAACACTATATATACCAGGAGAAAATAACGAAGGCATCTGAAGGAAGCAAGCCTTCAACACAGTGAAGAAACATTTGAGATTGACATCAGAATACAAACAAAAAACAAACCCACATGCCAAAAACACAAGGAAAGAACATGGGAAAAGCGCAGGTTAATTCCACAGCAAACTCTACCAACCCCGAAGAAGATTCCTACATGAGATCTCCCTAGAGGTTACCCAGGACACAGATATTAGAAGAACAATCGTAGACATATTCAAAGAAATCAAAGAATATAAAAAACAAATCAGAGACCTAAAGGGAGAGGATGAAAAACTCAGGAATGAACTAGAGGGAAAAAATGATAATCTTCAGAAAGAACTAGAGGGAAAGAATGACAAACTACAGAAGGAAATGGAAACACTGAAAAGATCCCATGCTGAAATGAAAAAGGAAACCAACAAGCAAAACAAGGAGCTACAAGAAGAGATTGAGAAGAGCCAAAAGGGGAGTGGAAATATGAAAGAAATCACAGGATGAAATGAAAAAGGAAATCAAATGCTCATCCAGTCAAGAGGAGAGGATGGAAAAAAGCCTCAGAAGCAGAATGGAGGAAGCAGAAAAAAGAATATCAGACCTGGAAGATAACACAGAACAACTTAAAAACTCAAGTAAAGATTATGAAAATTTAAAAATACACACGAGTAGAACAATCAAGAAATGTGAGACACTATGAAAAGGTCAAACTTCTGCATCATAGGAATAGAAGCAGAAGAATCCCAAGATAATGGTGTTGATCAGATCTTCAAAAGAATAGATGAAAATTTTCCCAAACTAAAAAGGACAAACCCATACAAATACAAGAAGCACATAAAACACCAAATAGACAAGATCAGAAAAGAAACTCCCCATGCCATATCATAGTTAAAACACTAGACGCCCAAAACAAAGACAAAATTCTGAAAGCCACAAGAGAAAAACAAGTTACATATAAGGGGACACCTATCAGAATTACAGCTGACTTTTCAGTGCAAACTATGAAAGCAAGAAGAATGTGGACCAAAGTATTCCCAGTGCTAAATGACTATAGATGCCAACCCAGGTTACTATACCCAGAAAAACTGTTGCTTATAGTTTAAGGAGAAAGAAAAATTTTTCCATGGCATAAACAAGATGATAGAATGCATATCTGGAAAACCAACCCTTCCTAGAATACTTGAAGTAATGCAAAGGACAAAGAAAAGAACAACTATCCCCAGGCATCTAGAAAGAGAAATTAATAAAAGCATAACTGCAGAAGCAGAAAAGTAGATCAACACTGCAAGTGGATAATAAGGTGAAAGAAAGCAACACACACCTCTCAATTATAACCTTAAATATTAATGGATTAAACTCCCCAATCAAAAGACATAGACTGGGAGAATGGATTAGGAAACAGAACCCATTTATATACTCTCTACAAGAAACCCACCACACCCTCAAGGATAGGCACCAACTTAAGGTGAAAGGACAGAAAAAAAAATATTCCAAGCAAATGGTACCAAAAAGCAAGCAAGAGTTACTAATTTTAATATCAGATAAAATAGACTTCAAAGTAAAAGTAATCAGAAGAGACAAAGCGGGCCATTACTTCCTTATTAAGGGGAAAATTAACCATGAAGACTTCGCAATCATGAATATATATGCACCAAATTCTGGTGAACTGAACTTTATAAGCACAATTCTCCAGGACCTCAAGGCACAGATTAAATGCAGCATACTCATAATAGGGGACTTCAATACCCCACTGAGCACTTTAGACAGGTCAATTGGACAAAGAATAAACAGAGAGACATCTGAACTGAATGATATGATACACCAAGTGGACCTCATAGACATCTACCTAATATTTCTCTCAAACACCAGAGAATACACTTTCTACTCAATACCCCACAGAATATACTCCAAATTTGAGCACATACTGGGACACAGAAAAACCTCAACAAATACAAAAATATTGAAATAATTTCATGCATTCTATCAGATCACAGCACAATAAAGCTCAATATCAACACCAGGACAAGCCCTACTATCTACAAGAACACATGGAGACTAAACCATACACTGCTGAATAATGAATGGGTCAAGGAAGAAATAAAGAAATAAATAAAAGCATTCCTGGAATTAAATGAACATGACAATATAATACAACAAAACCTATGGCATACTTTAAAAGCAGTCCTACGATGGAAGTTTATAGCCCTGGGTGCCTACATTTAAAAAACAGCAAGAGCACAAATAAACGATCTAACACTGCAGCTAAAAACACTTGAGAGACAACAACAAATGAACTCTAAATGCAACAAACAGGAAGAAATAACAAAAATCAGAGTAGAGATCAATGAAATAGAAACAAAGAAAACAATACAGAAAAAAAAAATCAATGAATCCAAATTTGGTTCTTTGAAACAATAAACAACATAGACAGATGTCTAGCCCAGTTAAAGAAAAGAAAGAAAAAGCAACTCCAAATCAATAGTATTTGTAAAGAAAGGGGAAATATCACAACAGACAATGAAATGATGCAAACAATCATACGGCAATACTTCAAATACCTACACAGTACTAAATTTGAAAACCTAAGAGAAATGGATGAATATCTGAAATCCTGGGTATCACCAAGGCTTAAGCAAGAAGAGATTTACAACTTAAAAAGACCCATAATATATGAAGGAATTGAAAATGTACTAAGAAACTTCTTAACCTCCCTACTAAAAAAAAGCACAAGGATGATGGTTTCATGGCAGAATTCTATAAAACATTTAAAAAATAGTTACAACCATTATTACTCAAACTGTTCAGAAGGATACAAGCAGAGGGAAATCTCCCAAATTCCTTCTATGAAGCCAGCATCACTCTAGTACCAAAACCAGGCAAAGATGCAACCAAAAAAGAGAACTATGGACCCATCTCATTAATGAACACAGATGCAAAAATTCTCAACAAAATACTCAAAAACCACATACAGACCCACATCAAGAAAATCATCAATCATGACCAATTTGGATTCATACCAGAGATGCACAGATGGTTCAACATATGAAAATCAATAAATATCATAATACACATAAATGGACTAAAAAACAAAAACCACATGATCATCTCAATTGACACAGAAAAAGCCTTTGACAAAATCCAACATTCCTTTATGCTTAAAGTCCTGGAGGGAACTGGGCTGGAGGGATCATTCCTCAATGTAATCAAAGCCATATAAACAAACCCACAGCCAACATCATCCTAAATGGAGAAAAGTTAGAAGCAGTCCCCTTAAATGTAGGAATTCAGCAAGGCTGCTACCTGTCACCACTCCTCTTCAATATATTGCTTGAAATACTTGCTAGGGCAATAACACAAGAAAAGAAATTCAAGGAGTACTAATTGGAAAAGAAGAAATCAACCTATCCCTCTTTGAAGATGATATGATATAGTTTACCTAAGGGATGCTTAAAAACTCCACCATAAAACTCCTAGAAACAATTAAGAGTTTCAGTAAAGTGGCAGGATACAAAATTAACCTAGAATAATCAGTAGCCTTTCTTTACACCAACAATGAGCAACTGAAGAAGGCATACAAGGAGACCTTCCCACTCACAATAGCCTCAAAAACAATAAAATACCTAGGAACAAACTAAGCAAAGACACCAAAGATCTCTAAAACAAATATTTTAAACCCAGGAAGGAGATCAGAAGATGGAAAGACCTCCCATGCTCATGGATTGGAAAAATTAATATAGTAAAGATGTCCGTTCTACCCAAATTAATATACAGATTCAATACAATCCCAATTAAAATCCCTAAGAGTTTCTTCACATGCTTGGAAAAAAATCCTTAATTTCATATGGAAATACAAAAGACCCCGAATAGCCAAAGCAATCCTGAGCAAAAAGAGCAATACAGATATATATACGAGACTTCAAACTATACTACAGGGCTATAGTCATAAAAACAACTTGGTACTGGCACAAAAACAGACCTGTAGACCAATGGAACAAAACTGAAGACCCAAACTTGAGCACATACAATTTCAGCCACCTCATATTTGACAAGGGGGGCAAGAAGACTCAGTGGAGGAAAGACAGCATCTTCAGCAAGTGGTGTTGGCAAAACTGGATCATCACTTGTAGAAGAATAAAATTAAACCCCCATGTCTTGCCCTGTACAAAAAACAACTCCAAATGGATCAAAGACTTCAACGTGAAATCCGAAACTCTGAAGGTGATAGAAGAAAAAGTTGGCAGCAACCTACAAGACATAGGCATAATAAAAGACTTTCTAAATCAGACTGCAGCTGTGCAGGAAATAAGGTAGACAATTGACAAGTAGGACCTCATTAAACTCAAAAGCTTCTGTACAGGGAAAGAAACAATCAGGGAAGTGAAGCAAAAATTCACAGCGCAGGAGGAAACCTTCACCACTGATACATCTGACACAGCATTAACTTCCAGAATATATAAACTACTCAAAAAACAAAGAAAACATATGACTCACTCAAAAGATGGAGTAAAGAGATGAACAGAGGGGCTGGAGAGATGGCCTAGCCGTTAAGAGTGTCGACTGCTCTTGCAGAGGAGCCGGGTTCAATCCTCAGCACCCACATGGCGGCTGAGAACCATCTGTAACTCCAATTCCAGGAGAACTCCAGTTCCAGGGGAATCCAACACCCTCTTCTGACCTCTGCAGCATTGCACGACACGGGTGCACAAACCTACATGCAGACAATACATTCATACACATAAATAAATAAATTTTTTTAAAAATAGATGAACAGAGACTTCACAAGTGAAGAAATAGAAATGGTTCATAAATATCTTAAAAAGTGTTCAAAATCCCTAATATTTAAGGAAATTAAAATTAAACCACTTTAAGATATCTCACTCCAATAAGGCTGGCTAGAATCAAGAAAACAACTGATGCCAAATGCTGGAGAGGTAGTGGGGAAAGGGGAACACTTATTCACTGCTGGTGGGAATATAAACTCCTACAACCACTATGGAAAGCAGTGTAGAAACCTTAAAAGACTCAAAATGAGTGTACCACTTGACCCATTCATACCATTCCTGTGTATATACCCACGATACTCATCCTACCACAGAGATACATGCACAGCCATGTTTATTGCAGCTCTTTTCACAATAGCGAAGAGCTGGAACCAACCCAAGTGCCCCTCAACCGACTAGTGGATAGAGAAAATGTGGTACATCTACACAATGGAGTTCTGTGCAGAGGTAAAGAAAGATGACATCATGAAATTTGCAGGTAAATGGATGGAACTAGAAGATAATACGTTAAGTGAAGTTACACAGTCCCAGAAAAGCAAATGATGAATGGTATCCTTGATCTGTGAATGCTCAAACCAAGTATTTAGTTGTAAGGCAAACTGAGCAACATTAATGTTATATTCCTCGTGATCTGAAAACAACTGTGCTTTTTATTGTGAATCCCTTAGCAGTTTCTAGAATTAGCCTACCATTTATTTTCAGAATTTGGAATTTTGGTATATGGGTGAAGGGTATGAATGCATATTTTAGAGTAATATAAAATCAAAATGGAAAAATGTGAATCCTGAAATATGATTTCAAAATAACATACAGTTTGTTTTCAGATGACATAATTTTAGTATAGGTGAGACATATGTGTATATATATATATATGTATATATATATGTATATACATATATGTACATATGTTGAAGCAATACTAGTTGGAGGGAACAACAAAAGAACTGTGATATCATCATCATCATCATCATCATCATCAACAACAACAACAAAAGTCTGGAAATAGTGAAGTTCTCCCCCAAACAATAATCTTATGTTTTGAAAACAAACTCTGGAAAGACCCAAAAAAAGATGCAAAACATTTATGGTAGAATGCATGAACTCTCATGGGGTGGTGGGCATGGAAAGAGAAGTGAGTGTAAATTGAATTGAGAAATGATGTATGATGTATGAAAAAGTTTAATAACAGTAAAAATATATATTAAAAAAGAAATATGAATTCATGAAATATGCAGGTAAGTGGATGGAACTAGAAACTCATGGAAATTGAAATAACACAGACTTAGAAAAACAAACAACATATGTTCTCCCTCATATGTGGATCCTAGTACCAAATACTTATATGTGAGTATGTATCTTGATATAGCTGCAGGAACCAGGTAGTTAAAGGGAAAGAAGAAACTTGAGAGAGAAGAAGAGTAGGAGACAGGTGTCACTATGGGAGAAATGAATAAAATGGTGGTACTTAAATGGGAGGGGAAGGGAGGATTATACAAGGAAATTTGGGGATAAAGCTCAAGAGAGGTAGACTGTAGGAGTCTGCTATTATCAGGGGAGAAATGGGGAAAATGGGAATAATTTAAATGGGGAAGGCATGGAGGGAGAGTGCAACAGGGAAAAAGAGAGAAGGATAAATTATGCCTAGCTAGTTTAAAAATCCATAGGGAATCATATTAGTCTAACAATCTAATGAGAAATTACACATAACAATATCTCTACATGAGTCTATGTATATAGCTGAGGCTACATAACAAGAAGTAGTGCCAAACATGAGAAACTTTCCTTTGAGTTGTTGGCCAGGGTGGTCCAAGGGACTCTCAAAATTACACAGGCTATTGCCCTTGATTGCCTCCCAAAACTTGAAGATAAGTCCATATTGCTGAAGACAGGACTTACTTCAGAGACTGGACTTGGAACAATGGAGCTGCAACTGACCTGGAAATCACTTCCCTTGAAGGCTAGCTCTCATAGCTTTGGAGAGCACCATGCAAGCTGCTATGGGAGAGCATCAATCAATGGTCCAACACTAGCTTCAAGACCAAATAACCACACCAATGACCAGCATAGCATACAACATTGGTGCAGTAGTGGTACTTTTATCTTGGGGGCAATCAATGATTATCTAATTGTACTTAATGCCCACTCAATGGGAGGAAACTCATGTGTGGTACTGTAATCATACCCAAATACACATGGATGGAGAGATCATAGATCTTAGAAAAAACCCCAAAGCTGTCACATCCCTAGACTAATGTAATTTCTTACTAAGTGCCAAATATGTCTTCTTATATTTACAGTCAAGTATCCCCATCACCAGTCAGAAAAGAAGCTTCATTTTCACCTGACAAAGACTATTACAGAGTACCACAACTGGTCACTAATAGATAAGTGACACATACAAGGCAACCTCTACACCTAAGGCTCACAAAACATAGAGCAAGAGATAAAGAGGATACTAATGAATTCCTTAACTTTAACTAATGAAGCTTCCTCAATAGAGGTCCAGGAACACAAAAGGTCACAAATAGCCAAATCATTGAGATTAGGAGTCTGCAAAGTGTGTGTCCTCAGACAGGACTCCTCTATTAAGCTTCACCCAGTGCTCAGAGACCATTGAGGAAGAGAGAGTGGAAAGATTGTAAGAGCTAGGGAGGAGATGCATGGCCATATGGAAATAGAATCCTACTGGCTCTGGGAGCCCGTTTCAAATGAACCTATAGCACTAGTGTCAGCAATGCTCAAGACTCATGCAAACTCAAGCAGACAAGACTCAGCACAGAACTGTGAAAATGGGCAGCAGGTCCCAATATCAGTAGAAGAACTATTGGCAGATGATTACTGCTGGGTGAGGAAGAGCTGATCTTCTCAAATCAAGGGACTCTGGATGGCCTGACTAGTCTTTAGTGGATGAACTTGCACCGAGGAACATCTGCAGATGCTTGCTTGACACAATGGGCCTTGGTACAAATGAAAGAGTGTATGAATTCCAGTGGGGGGGGTCTGTGGAAGAGTGCTAATTGGGAAGGGGTATAAAAGTGATTAAGACTGAGACATTCTGTATGAAATACCCTAAAATTCAATAATAAAAAAAAATAATAAGGGGATAATAGGACATAGGTTGCCATCAATGGGAAAAAAACAGGGTCACCCTCCATCTTTAAAATAGCCAGTTGCCTCTGAGTACATCAAAGTTTAGTTCAATTCACAGTACACTTTCTTCTCTATTGCAAAGTTATTATTGATTTAATTTTATTTTACCTTCTTTAGAAAAACACTCTCTACAGGAAAAAAATAAGACAACCCCCCCCCCAGTTTATTTTATGAGACTTTACAACCTTGATAACAAACTTCACAAGAACACCACAAAAGAGAGACAAAGAAAACCAATCATGTCTTTTTGTAAAATAGTGGTATCTCTATGGAGAAAATATTATTAAAACCTTGCTGAAAGACATTAAAGAGTTCTAAATGGCAGAAACGGATGCTAGTTTCACTAAGTGAAAGACTCAATAGTATAAATATGTGGGTGATCCCAAAAAATGGATCTGAAAAATTCATTACAATTAAAGCCAGAATTCCAACACAGGATTTTTTGATGGAATGTTAAAAGGTGATTCTGCAAGTTTTTAGCAAAGTACAAAGGGCCAAGATTAGCAGCTGATATTTATTGAGAATGACATATTTCAAGCACTACTCTAATCTTGTATTATACACTTTACATGTATTCACTCATTTAATCCTCACAATAATCCTGAAAAGTAGGTACTATTTTAGGGGACAATTTTATATATGAGAACTTGGTCATGTTTGTGCAACTGATAAGCAGTAGAAGCAGAACTCAAATCCAAGAATTTAGCTCTAGATTCCACAGTTATATAGTCTACAGAGACAATTTTGCACAAATGGGGTGAAGTATTCACTCTTCCTGATATCAAGATTTACTACAATTACAGTGACTGGAGTGAATGACACTAATGCAAGAATAGACAAATGAGCCAGTGCAACAGAGTGCAAAACACAAAAACTGACCCAAGAGAGCAGTCCTATGAAGGAAGCTATACTTAGAAATCACTCAACAAGTATTTATCAGGCACTAACTATGTGCTAGGCACTGGAAATACAGCAACAAATAGGAGTCAAACCCTTTCTTCCACAAAGTTTACATTCTAGAAAGAGACCAGAGAAAATATATAAGCAAAAGCTATAATATAAGCAATTTGTAGTAGTAAAGTCCAGCAGGGAGCAGTGTGCTCAACAGAAAGCTAAAGAACCAACCACATGGAACAGATGACATACTGCTGTAAGAAGTACTAAAGCAGTTGGAGGGCTGAATAATGATTTCTGAGATCTGGAATAGGGCCAGTAATGGCTTCTTTAGTTTACATTAGGATTGGCTGAGGCAAGTGGGCAGGAGAAGCGTCAGGCCACATTTCCTAAATGGCCAGCAGCCTTTACCTCGATGAGAGGTGCGTGTGAACAGAGATGCATCCTGAAAAGCAGCTCGGAACTTCCCAAGGAGTTGACCAAGAGGTAATGAGTGGTGCAGGGAAGTAATAGTCATAGTGTTTCCCATCACTGAAACCAAGGGTTTCTGGGTGAAGTACAGTAGTCGTTTAGGATATCTGGGTCAACTTTTTTTTTTTTTGTCTTTTAGAGACAGGGTCTCCCTGTAGCTCCAGCTGTCCTGGAACTCACTCTATAGACCAGGCTGGCCTTGAACTCACAAAGATAACAACACACACAAAACACACACACACACACACCACACACACACTTGGATGGTATGTCAAAAGTAATACTGGCTAGGCTGGTGGGTTGTTTTCCCAGTAAGTTAAGCGAATTAAAAGACACTAAGGTGAAGATATGGTTGCAGAGGAACTGAGTTTGCACCTACATTGGAGGCTCACAGCCACAAGTAACTCCAGCTTTAGCGGAATCCAAAGTCTCAGACCTTCAACGTGCACTTGCTTCATGTACACGTACCCACAGACATACATACGTAGACAATTAAAAATAAAGTCTTTTAAAAAAGTATTAAAAGATGGGAAATTGCTCAGAGTGAAGAGTGGAAGTTTTTTTTTTTCTTTTCATCGCTTTTCATCTCTTAGTCTTTCTCAATATTTTCCAGGGGAAGTTGACTGTTTTGCGCAGAAGTTCACTGTTTCAGTCAGTTCTTTTTGATGGCAGTCTTTTTCCTGTTGTTTGTGTTGTTGTTTCCAAATGCATTATCGCCCTGCTTTGTACAAAAAGCTCAGAGCCCCACACAAGAATATATTACAACTGGGTAATTGGCACTAGCATCCACAGATGAGGGATACCATTCGCGTTTGTTTTTCTGGACTGTGTTACTCACTTCAGCATATGTGCCTCTACGCTACCAGCAATTTTCCTGCAAAGCTCGTGATGTCGTCTTTCTTAGCCAAGCATTCCAGACTTCCCCAGTAGAGAGGGGGTCCCAGAACTGGGCACCACCAGCCGTGAGGGGGGCCTGGGCTTTTCTTGTGACCAAGTAGTCCTTTCCTGGTGAAACCCTCTTCTCCTCTATTAGTCCTAACATGCCCATATGTACCCCTGGCACGGAGATTGACCCCCCATCTTTGCTTATGTGGTGCCAAAATGATCCCTCATCTAGGTACCTAAGTGACTGCTGGTTGGATATGATTTGGCATCAATCAGATGGCCCCCTGCCTCCACTTTCCAGTTTGCAATAACCAAGAAAGAGAAAATTTATGGGGAAAAGGAAACTTAAAGCAGTGAAGAGGAACTGAAAACTTCTCTCCTCTCCTCCCTCCCCTACCCAGGCCTAAAGACCTCAAAAGGGGTATAGGAGCCAGCTGAAAGAACTCTCAATGGCAAAAGCCAGGACAAAGCTGGCAAAAGCAAAACACAAAGTAGTACCAGATTAGAGCCTGCAGCATGAAATAGGTGTCCTGATACCTATGCTGACATAAATAAGAGGATAACTTAATAAATAGGAAAGAAGAAAAAGATTCTTTGCAGAAGATTTAAGACAATTTATGTAGATACTATGCTCTCAAGATGTGAGAACATAATGGCCCACTACTTAGGTGCAGGTGAGGCATAGAGACTTACTTCCAAAGAGAATAGCATGGAGAGGATGGGTGGGAAGAGTAACCCCAGTAGCAAATCCTAAGGATAATACCCCAGCAGGGTCAACACCAAGAAATCATGAGCATAACATATATCTTTGATACAATGTATAAATTGGTACTTTAATTTTGTACTTTTCTTCTCAATAACCCACAGCCCCTCTCTTTTTTTATTGCTTGTGTCTGAGACAGTGGACAATTCATACTGATAGATCCTAGAAAATACCTAACTTGAAAAAAGAAAGTTGAAAATTTTCGTAGCGAAGAGGAGTTTAGAAGATATCCTGATAGCCGGGCGTGGGTGACACACGCCTTAATCCTCAGCACTTGGAGGCAGAGGCAGGCAGATTCTTTGTGAGTTCAAGGCCACCTGGTCTACAGAAAGACCAGAAAAAAAAAAAAAAGAAAGATATCCTGACATCTATGCTATGTGTTCTAAGTGGGATCCTGGAACAGAAGGGGGACATTAGGTAAAAACTAGGGAAATCTGAAAAAAAAGTATGAGCTTTAGCAACAGTACTATTTATCCACTATTTCACTAATTTTGGTGAATATATCATATGAATGCAAAGCCTTGATAATAAGTGAACCGGATCCAGGGTGTGGGAGAACTCTGCAATAATCCTTTCATTTCTTCTTTTTTTTTAAATATTAAGACTGCAGTCATATTTTTTAAATTTTATTTATTTATTTTATGTGTATGAATGTACTGTCTCATGTAGGTTTGTGCACCCGAGTTGTGCAATGCCGTGGAGTCAGAAGAGGGCGTCGGATTCCCCTGGAACTGGAGTTCTCCTGGAATTGGAGTTACTGGCACAGCCGCAATGTGGGTGCTGGGGATCGAACCCAGGTCCTCTGCAAGAGCAGTTGGTGCTTAACCGCTAGGCCATCTCTCCAGCCCCCTTTCATTTCTTACTGTAAACCTAAAACTCATCTAAAAAAAAACAAAGACTCTTTAAATGTTTCATAAGCCCAAAAATGAAAAAGTCCACCTCAGTTAGTTCCTCTTCTCTGCTTAAAGGTAATTGAACAGCATTCAGAACTTACTAATCACACATACTTTTCCTTAGTGATTTTCCTATTTGTTCCTTTTACTCACTTTTCCACTGGAGTATTTATATTTTGTTAATCACTTTTGAGATAAAGAAGTTAAACCTTTCCATCATATGTGCTCTTTTCAATTTTTTCATTTGTCTTTATTCTCATTTATGCTATTTTGCGCTATATGGGCAATTTTCATTTTATATAGTCAAATCTGTCAATCTTCCTATTATGGCTGGTGCATTTCATATCATGCTTGAAAAGGCCTCTGTTACTCTGAGATTATAAAAATGCTCACTTATATTTCCTTCCACTTCTCTTCTTGATTTATATTTTTCACATTTATATTGTTATATCAAAGTTCTGTGTGGTATAGGAAAGTGAAGACTTTAGTCTAGCTTTATATATTTTCAAAACAATTGCTAGTTATATCAATATTCACTTTCCCTAGTAAGTCATAATGACTCCTATAACATAATAATTTCCACATTTGGAGCTTATTTCTGGATTTTTCTATTCTTATTCTAATGAACTATCTCTCTGTTCTTGGGATAATATAGTAGTATTTTAATAAGTATGCCTTTATAGTTAATTTTAATATATAAGGGAAATCTTTTCTTTTTCAAAATTTCCTTGCGGTTCTTTAATATTTACTCTTCCAGATAAGTTCTCCCATATTTCTTACAATTTTTGAGAAATTTTAAATTTGAAAGCTAATTATAATAGAATGGGCAGCATTTATAATATAGAATCCCTTCATTTAAGAACAAGGCATGTCTTTAAAATTTTAGTTGAGGCCTGGTAGTGCAGCTTAGTGGTAGAATACTTACCAAGCATGTACAAGGCCTTAGATTTGATCTCTAGCACTAGAAACAAAAGTCTTCTTTTATGTCTATAAGTATAATTTTATACATTTCTTCACACAAGTCTTATGCTGTTTTTCAGTTGAATCTGTATATTTAAGATGCTGGAAGGATGGTTCAGTGGTTAGATCCTTTGCTGCTCTTCCAGAGGACCTGAGTTCAGTTCCCAGTACCCATGACAGGTGGCTCACAAACCACCTTAACTCAGCCCCGGGGATCCGATGCCCCTCTTCTGTCTTCTGCAGGCACCTACAGTCACAGGTGTGGTGGTTTGAATGAGAATGTCCCCCATGGCTTCAAGTATTATAAACATTTTGTCCCCAGTTTGTGACACTGTTTTGGAAGGTCTTAAAGGTGTGGCTGTGCTGGAGGAAGTATGTCATGGGGGGCAGGATTAGAGAGTTAAAACACCTTGCCAGTCTCCAGTTTCTCTCTTCTCTCTCTCTCTCTTCTCTCTCTCTCTCTCTCTCTCTGTGTGGTGTGTGTGTGGGTGCTGTGTGTGTGTGTGTGTTTCCTATGCTCACTGCAAGATGTGAACCTTCGGCTTCTGCTCCAGCTCCTGCCACCATGCCTCCTGCCTGATGGACTCTAATTCCATGGAACTATCAGTCATAAGCTCAAATAAACTCTTCCTTTTTAAGTTCCTTGGTCATTGTGTTTTACCACAGCAACAAGAAAAGTGACTAATATGGTAATTGGTACCAGGAGTTGGCTGAAAAGAACCTGACATGTGGGTGTTTGGAGAAATGTGGAAGACTTTGGAACTTTGGACTAGAAAAGCTGTTGACTGTTGTAAGGAGAGTTAATGGGCCATTCTGTAGGAGCTGGAAGAAAACAGTGCTGAGAAAAATGTAGTTTCAGAGGAAATAAGACTTAAGCAGCAACTGGGCTATTTGCAAAAGTCTGGCTGGAGTTTCTCCCAAGCCAAGGCTTGCCTGAGGCTAAGTTGAAAAGCAATGGACTTTGTCTTTGGCAGAGGATATTTCAAGACTGCCTAAAGTAGAAATGGTGGTGTGGCTATTAATGTGAATATTATTCAGGTCTACAGTGAAAAAAGCAAATGGGGCAGAAAGGAATGCTTAATGTACAGTTTAGATCAGAAAAGTACACTAGAAAGATTAATGTTGGAGCCAAGCGACATGCTGAAGGGAAGGATCCTTTGATAAGGAAATTAAGTGATTAAGGAGAGGCTAGAGATTTACAAGTAAACAATGGAAAGAGTACCTTCGGGGCAAGACCACACCAGCTAAGCTCCCAGGTTTTGAAAGGAAAATACTGAGGGGGTTTTCTACTCTAACAAGTCCAGGGTAGAGAAAAGCTGTGGAATATGTTTGAAGTATGCCAGGGTCCATCCAAAACATGCAGAGCCAAACTCAAGTTTATTCACATGGTACTGGCTTTAGAGGGATGAGAGATGCAAGAGTGAAGGGCATCAGTTCTTCCTCCATGGTTTAAAGAGTTCTCAGAGACCAGGCAGAGTGCAAGGGCATCGCGGCATAAGAAGGCCCCAATAGGCCATTGTGTGAAGCTGTGAAGGTGAAAACTGGTTGGCAGTGGAGACCCCAAGAAGATATTTAGATGCCAGACCTGTGAATATTTGCCAAGGAGAGCTGTACAGGAGTGGTACCAGCCTTAGAAAGAGATGTATGTTGCATGCAAAGCTGGAAGAGCTGACCCATGGGGGTAAAGCCCTAGCCACTGGGAAGTAAAGCCCCAGAAGTCACACATGGCGCTATGGACTTTGTGTTTCGCTTGCTGGGTTTTTGGTCTTGTTTGTGTCCTAATATTTCCTCACTATGCTCTATTCCCCCTTTTTGGAATGGGATGTATATTTGGTTCCACCATATTTGGAAGTATGCATATGCCTTTTGATTTTGCAGGGGCTCACAGTTAAGAGATTGGCTAGGTCTGAAGAGACTTTGGCCTGGCTCTCAGAAGAGACTGGTAAAGACTATGGGGACTTTAAGGTTGGATTAATGCATTTTGCATTTTATATGATGGCCTATGGGGCCAGGGAGTGGATGTGGCAATTTGAATGAGAATGTCCCCATGGCTTCAAGTATTTAGACATTTTTTTCCTCAGTTGGTGGCACTGTTTTTGGAGGTCTTAAAAGGAGTGGCATGTAGAGGAAATAGTCACTGCAGGCAGGCTTAGAAGTTCAAAACATCTTGCCAGTCTCCAGTTGCTCTCTGTCTGCTTCTGTGCTCACTTAAGATGTGAACCCACTTTCTGTTCCAGCTCCTGCCACCATCCTCCCCACCACAATGAACTCTGATTACCTGGAACCATCAATTGTAAGCTCAAATAACTCTTCCTGTTAAAGTTCCCTTGGTCATGGTGGCTTTATCACAGCAACAGAAAAGTGACTAATACACATGGCATACACTCATATAGACAACACACACACACACACACACACACACGCACACAACACATGCACACAGAAATTTATATACATAAATGATCTATGTAGAATACATTCTCATCATTCAGTTTGTGTCTATTATATATATGAAACTACAAAGGCAGATGCAAATGAGTTTTCATAAATGTATATGTATATATTAAACTACCTGCATGTACATGTATATGTACACACCTCCAAAAGTTGTAGGTGTCCTCAGAGGATTCAGGGTCCCTTGACTTTCTCATTGAGCATATTTCTATAGCTGATGGCAATGATCTCAATTAGGAAAGAGAACAATTAGCACCAAGTGTACCAAGGCAGTGGTTAAGACAAAGGACTCCCAGAAAAGACTGCATGCAATCAAATTTAAGTCCAACTATTTGTCAGATGTGTGCCATGTGACCAGTAACTTGATATCTTTATATTACTGTTTCCCTATATTTAAAATGTGGGTAAAAATAATAGTACTTACCTCAGAGAATTGTTGCCGATATTACATGAATTAATACATACAAAACTTATGAAACATTGCATTGGAGGCAGGCATAGTGGCACATACCTATAGTATCACTACTCAGGAATCTGGGGAGGGGGTGGAGGAGTGGCAGTCACTGCAACACTTTAATCTCTATAAACAAACAAAAAAAAGAAAAAAAAGAAAAAAACGAAAAACATAAAACAATTATCATCTATTATATAAATTACTCTTTCCATTCTCCCACTATTCACACTACACAAATCATTGTTTTCTCCTTTTTAGTTTAATTTGTCATATATAATGTTTTATATGTAATTATATGCATTATATCTTGAGTCATTTTAAAATTATTAATGATCTCCTATATGTATATAATGTTTTTATCATATATCTCCATTTTCGTCTCCCGATCCTTTCTCCTCCTGCTGAATCCCTTCTTCTTCCCAACTAGTCCTTCTTCTCTTTCATGTCTTTTTATCATGATCAACTGGGGTGTTTATCACATGGGCATGTGTGGATAGGTTATTTACTGAACACAGGCAGCTACACTACTGAAGAAAATGGTTCCTAAACCTTTAGGAACCGTTAACTGTCAGGTGCTCCTGAGGGAGGGATGGGCCTCATGAGCCCCTCCCCTATCTATGACAAACTGTTGGAAGGCCCAATCTTGTACAGGTCCTGTGCAGATAAACACAGCTACTGTGAGTTCATGAGTACAACTGCATGGCATATCCAGAGACTGTTTCAGTGCCCCTCCATCCTTCAGCTCTTATTCTTCTTGCCTTCTCTTCTGCAATGTTCTCTAAACCTTAGATAAAGATGTCTCATTTAGGGCTGAGTACTCAGGCAGTCACTTATTTTCAGTCCAAAGTCACTTTTACTTACAATGTTTTCTGAACATATCATCCAAGTAACATTAATGCCCATATGAAAATGGACAAGACAGAATGTGATGATGCGGTATGTAATCTCAGCATTTGAGGGGCAGAGGTTGGCTATTGGCAAATTTGAAGCTACCCATAGGCTATGCAGTAAGACTATCCACAAGGAAAAAGGGAAAGATGGAAGGGTAAGGGGGAGGGGAGGAGGAAAGCAAGCAAATGGATTTACTGTTTTTAGCTGTTTTTATATTCTGAAATATTTCATACATATACTCCTTTGCCCAAATGCATCTTGAAAAAGTATTTCCAGAGCATGTAATTTCAATTTTTACATATAATCTCAGCATTTTTGTTACTTCGAATACAATGCTGACTGAAAAAAAAGAAAAATGGAACAAGGGAAGAAGTTAAATGTAATCTTATAAAACATTCCATATAAAAAGAAGGCTAATGAAATTAAGTGAGCCCCTTATATTCTAAGTAATTATTCCATCCAGACAGGTCATTAGGAGGTGTTTATTTGCTAAGTCATATGATACTATGGTTAAATCATGGAAATATAAAATAACTAAGGCAAAAGGAGAAATTTGGCCCAGGTGATGTATGGGTTCTTTCCAGCTATATGATTTCTCTAGGCAGCGAGTCAACCAGAACCACTAGCAGGGATAGACATGCATTATAGAAGAGCCTTCCCTTCCATGCCAACGTTGTCAAGATAAGAAGAAAGATCTACCTTGGGAAATGCTGTGATGAAAAGTTTGATGATCTTGTTATTCTGACTGTAGCTAATGACAGCAATTCTATATAGATATTAGACTATACACATTTTGCTTGGCTGAGGCCGAGGGAGCCAGGGATCGATCCAAATGTCTTCAAATTCTCTTCTTCATTTTTTCCTCAACAAGTATTTATTGAGAACCTCTATATACCACGGACTGGAGGATTAGGCAATGATCAAGAAAGAAATGGCCTCTGTGTTCATGGAGATTTTTTAGAAGAAAGACAGTAAACAAGCAAACAAATGAACAATAGTAACTTCAAATAGTGATAGGTGTCAAGAAGATTATTCAGCAAAGAATGTGAATGTGTGAAGTGGTCAGAGGAGAATCATCTTACAGAAGAGGTATTTGAGTAGCAGTATTGTAAAGATATGGAAGAAGATTATTTGAGTGAAGTTAGCAATGTTGAAGAAGCAAAAAGGCAAATGTAGCTGAGGTTCCTGTCACAGTATTATTCCAGAAATTTATTTGTGTGGTCAGTAAAAATCTTGAATACAGTCCTTAGGGACTTTAATAGCTTCATGTATAGCTTGACAATCTTGTGCTTCTACCATGTATACCCTAGAATGCTTTCATTAAAAAGTTGACCCAGCTGGGCTGGTGGTGCATGCCTTTAATCCTAGCACTCAGAAGGCAGAGGCAGGCAGATCTTTGTGAAGANGGGCTGGAGGGATGGCTCAGTGGTAAGAGCACTGACTGCTTTACAGAAGGCCCAGGTTCAATTCCCATCACCCATGATGGCTAAAACCGTCTTCAACTCCAGTCCAGGGGATCTGATGTCCTCTTTTGACCCCCGCAGCATTGCATGACAGGGTTCACCTACCTACACACAGACAGTACACTCATACACATTAAAAAAAAAAAAAAAAAAAAAAGTTGCCTGGATTGAGGCAGTACCTAGCCATGACTAAGAGGGATTTTGCTTTATTCTCACTGAGAACAGCAATGGGTTATCATGCCCGTTTCTTTGTTGTTTTTTGTTTGTTTGAGACAAGTCTTCCTGAACCAAGTTGTCTCTATTTCACGAGTTAGCCTGCCTCTGCCTCCTGGGTGCTAGGTTAATAGCACCACCATGGCTACTTTTGTTGTTGTTTAATTCAGTTTTCACTTTAGTTCCTATCAGATGCAGCTGAATCTTGTAACTCACTTGGGGGGTGTGTGTGTGAATACACAAATATAGTACAGTGTGGGCATTTAACACCTGTTAAATATGTAACCAACCTAGGCAACTTTTAAGACATAGTGAACATTTAGATCAGATATCAAGCTAGATAAAGACCAGGTTATTGGTAATATGAGAGGTCATACTGATACCTAACAGCTTTAGGTCAGGTGAGCAGTGTCTATTAACTTTTATCTCCTTGTCTTGGGAGATAGCCATAGAAGATAAACCTCAGCTGGGGTCTGACTCAGTAGCAGAGCAGAGCACATGGTTAACTTGTACAGGCACTGGGTTTGATTACAACAGCCCAAAAAATGGGGGTGAAGGAGTGGTAACTTCATGTAGGCAGTGTTTTTGGGTTTATGCCTTTAGGCATGCCACCTTTTATAGCTGAAGTCTTTTGTTTGTATTGGCTTTACAGTGGAGTGTCTTGGAGTAAGTCAAAAAGACTGATTTTGGTCTTTCCATTTGGGACTTTTTTGTGATTCGGCAGATCTGTCATCCTGGAGCTCTGATCTAACTTGTGGTCTTCCCATGTAACTCATTTTGCTATTTATTTTATTTATTTATTTATTTTATTTTATTTTTGTCTTTTAGAGACAGGGTCTCCCTGTAGCTCCAGCTGTCCTGGAACTCACTCTATAGACCAGGCTGGCCTTGAACTCACAAAGATCTGCCTGCCTCTGCCTTCTGAGTGCTAGGATTAAAGGCATGCACCACCACGCCCAGCTGGGTCAACTTTTTAATGAAAGCATTCTAGGGTATACATGGTAGAAGCACAAGATTGTCAAGCTATACATGAAGCTATTAAAGTCCCTAAGGACTGTATTCAAGATTTTTACTGACCACACAAATAAATTTCTGGAATAATACTGTGACAGGAACCTCAGCTACATTTGCCTTTTTGCTTCTTCAACATTGCTAACTTCACTCAAATAATCTTCTTCCATATCTTTACAATACTGCTACTCAAATACCTCTTCTGTAAGATGATTCTCCTCTGACCACTTCACACATTCACATTCTTTGCTGAATAATCTTCTTGACACCTATCACTATTTGAAGTTACTTTGTTCATTTGTTTGCTTGTTTACTGTCTTTCTTCTAAAAAATCTCCATGAACACAGAGGCCATTTCTTTCTTGATCATTGCCTAATCCTCCAGTCCGTGGTATATAGAGGTTCTCAATAAATACTTGTTGAGGAAAAAATGAAGAAGAGAATTTGAAGACATTTGGATCGATCCCTGGCTCCCTCGGCCTCAGCCAAGCAAAATGTGTATAGTCTAATATCTATATAGAATTGCTGTCATTAGCTACAGTCAGAATAACAAGATCATCAAACTTTTCATCACAGCATTTCCCAAGGTAGATCTTTCTTCTTATCTTGACAACGTTGGCATGGAAGGGAAGGCTCTTCTATAATGCATGTCTATCCCTGCTAGTGGTTCTGGTTGACTCGCTGCCTAGAGAAATCATATAGCTGGAAAGAACCCATACATCACCTGGGCCAAATTTCTCCTTTTGCCTTAGTTATTTTATATTTCCATGATTTAACCATAGTATCATATGACTTAGCAAATAAACACCTCCTAATGACCTGTCTGGATGGAATAATTACTTAGAATATAAGGGGCTCACTTAATTTCATTAGCCTTCTTTTTATATGGAATGTTTTATAAGATTACATTTAACTTCTTCCCTTTTCCATTTTTCTTTTTTTTCAGTCAGCATTGTATTCGAAGTAACAAAAATGCTGAGATTATATGTAAAAATTGAAATTACATGCTCTGGAAATACTTTTTCAAGATGCATTTGGGCAAAGGAGTATATGTATGAATATTTTCAGAATATAAAACAGCTAAAAACAGTAAATCCATTTGCTTGCTTTCCTCCTCCCCTCCCCCTTACCCTTCCATCTTTCCCTTTTTCCTTGTGGATAGTCTTACTGCATAGCCTATGGGTAGCTTCAAATTTGCCAATAGCCAACCTCTGCCCCTCAAATGCTGAGATTACATACCTGCATCATCACATTCTGTCTTGTCCATTTTCATATGGGCATTAATGTTACTTGGATGATATGTTCAGAAAACATTGTAAGTAAAAGTGACTTTGGACTGAAAATAAGTGACTGCCTGAGTACTCAGCCCTAAATGAGACATCTTTATCTAAGGTTTAGAGAACATTGCAGAAGAGAAGGCAGGAAGAATAAGAGCTGAAGGATGGAGAGGGGCACTGAAACAGTCTTCTGGATATGCCATTGCAGTTGTACTCATGAACTCACAGTAGCTGTGTTTATCTGCACAGGACCTGTACAAGATTGGGCCTTCCAACAGTTTGTCATAGATAGGGGAGGGGCTCATGAGGCCCATCCCCTCCCTCAGGAGCACCTGACAGTTAACGGTTCCTAAAGGTTTAGGAACCATTTTCTTCAGTAGTGTAGCTGCCTGTGTTCAGTAAATAACCTATCCACACATGCCCATGTGATAAACACCCCAGTTGATCATGATAAAAAGACATGAAAGTAGAAGAAGGACTAGTTGGGAAGAAGAAGGGATTCAGCAGGAGGAGAAAGGATCGGGAGACGAAAATGGAGATATATGATAAAAATACATTATATACATATAGGAGATCATTAATAATTTTAAAAATGACTCAAGATATAATGCATACTAATTACATATAGAAACATTATATATGACAAATTAAACTAAAAAGGAGAAAACAATGATTTGTGTAGTGTGAATAGTGGGAGAATGGAAAGAGTAATTTTAGTAATAGATGATATTGTTATGTTTTCGTTTTTCTTTTTTCTTTTGTTTTTGTATAGAGATTAAAGTGTTGCAGTGACTGCCACTCCTCCACCCCCTCCCCAGATTCCTGAGTAGTGATACTATAGGTATGTGCCACTATGCCTGCCTCCAATGCAATGTTTCATAAGTTTTGTATGTATTAATTCATGTAATATCGGCAACCATTCTCTGAGGTAAGTACTATTATTTTTACCCACATTTTAAATATAGGGAAACAGTAATATAAAGATATCAAGTTACTGGTCACATGGCACACATCTGACAAATAGTTGGACTTAAATTTGATTGCATGCAGTCTTTTCTGGGAGTCCTTTGTCTTAACCACTGCCTTGGTACACTTGGTGCTAATTGTTCTCTTTCCTAATTGAGATCATTGCCATCAGCTATAGAAATATGCTCAATGAGAAAGTCAAGGGACCCTGAATCCTCTGAGGACACCTACAACTTTTGGAGGTGTGTACATATACATGTACATGCAGGTATGTTAATATATACATATACATTTATGAAAACTCATTTGCATCTGCCTTTGTAGTTTCATATATATAATAGACACAAACTGAATGATGAGAATGTATTCTACATAGATCATTTATGTATATAAATTTCTGTGTGCATGTGTGTGTGTGCGTGTGTGTGTGTGTGTGTGTGTGTGTTTGTCTATATGAGTGTATGCCATGTGTATTAGTCACTTTTCTGTTGCTGTGATAAAGCCACCATGACCAAGGGAACTTATAACAGGAAGAGTTTATTTGAGCTTACAATTGATGGTTCCAGGTAATCAGAGTTCATTGTGGTGGGGAGGCATGGTGGCAGGAGCTGGAACAGAAAGGTGAGGTTCACATCTTAAAGTGAGCACAGGAAGCAGACAGAGAGCAACTGGAGACTGGCAAGATGTTTTGAACTTCTAAGCCTGCCTGCAGTGACATATTTCCTCCAACATGACCACTCCTTTTAAGACCTCCAAAAACAGTGCCACCAACTGAGGAAAAAAATGTCTAAATACTTGAAGCCCATGGGGGACATTCTCATTCAAATTGCCACATTCCACTCCCTGGCCCATAGGCTCATGATCATATAAAATGCAAAATGCATTTAATCCAACCCTAAAAGTCCCCATAGTCTTTACCAGTCTCTTCTGAGAGCCAGGCCAAAGTCTCTTCAGAGACCTAGGCCAATCTCTTAACTGTGAGCCCCTGCAAAATCAAAAGGCATATTGCATACTTCCAACATATGGTGGAACCAAATATACATTCCCATTCCAAAAGGGGGGAATAGAGGCATAGTGAGGAAATATAGGACACAAACAAGACCAAAACCCAGCAAGGCAAACACCAAGTCCAATAGCTCCATGTGAGACTTCTGGGGCTTTACTTCCCAGTGGCTAGGGCTTTACTCCCATGGCTCAGCTCTTCCAGCTTTGCATGCAACATACATCTCTTTCTAAGGCTGGTACCAGTCCCTATATTCAGCTCTCCTTGGCAAATATATCACAGCTCTGGCATCTCAAATATCTTCTTGGGGTCTCCACTGCCAACCAGTTTTCACCTTCACAGCTTCACACAATGGCCTATTGGGGCCTTCTTTATGCCGCGATGCCCCTTGCACTCTGCCTGGCCTCAGAGGCTCTCTGAAACCATGGAGGAAGAACTGATGACCCCTTCACTCTTGCATCTCTCATCCCTCTAAAGCCAGTACCATGTAAATGAAACTGTTGAGTTTGGCTCCTGCATGTTTGGGATGGACCCTGGCATACTTCAACCATATTCACAGCTTTTCTCTACCCTGGACTTGTTAGAGTAGAAAACCCCCTCAGTATTTTCCTTTCAAAACCTGGAAGCTTAGCTGGGTGTGGTCTTGCCCCGAAGGTACTCTTTCCATTGTTTACTTGTAAATCTCTAGGCCTCTCCTTAATCACTTTAGTCTCCTTATGAAAGGGAGCCTCTCCTTCACAAGACTTGGCCACACCTTTAATCTTCCTAGTGTACTTTTCTGATCTAAACTGTACATTAAGCATTCCTTTCTGCCCCATTTGCTTTTTTTCACTGTAGAACTGTATAATATTAGCCATTAATAGCCACACCACCATTTCTACTTTAGGCAGTCTTGAAATATCCTCTGCCAAAGACATAAGTCCATTGCTTTTCAACTTAGCCTCAGGCAAGCATTTGGGCTGTGAGCAAACTCCAGCCAGACTCTTTGCCAAAGTAGCCCAGTTGCTGCTTAAGTCCTTATTTTCCTCTAGAACTACATTTTTCTCAGCACTGTTTTCTTCCAAGCTCCTACTAGAATGGCCCATTAACCTCTCCTTACAACAGTCAACAGCTTTTCTAGTCCAAAGTTCCAAAGTCTTCCACATTTCTCCAAACACCCACATGGTCAGGTTCTTCACAGCCAACTCCTGGTACCAATTACCATATTAGTCACTTTTCTGTTGCTGTGATAAACCACCATGACCAAGCGAACTTAAAAAGGAAGAGTTTATTTGAGCTTATGACTGATAGTTCCAGGGAATTAGAGTCCATCATGGCAGGAGGCATGGTGGCAGGAGCTGGAGCAGAAAGCCGAGGTTCACATCTTGCAGTGAGCATAGGAAACACACACACACACACACACACACACACACACACAGAGAGAGAGAGAGAGAGAGAGAGAGAGAGAGAGAGAGAGAGAGAAACTGGAGACTGGCAAGGTGTTTTAACTCTCTAATCCTGCCCCCAGTGACATACTTCCTCCAGCACAGCCACACCTTTTAAGACCTTCCAAAACAGTGTCACAAACTGGGGACAAAATGTTTAAATACTTGAAGCCTATGGGGGACATTCTCATTCAAACCACCACACCATGTGACTGTAGGTGCCTGCAGAAGACAGAAGAGGGCATCGGATCCCCAGGGGCTTGAGTTACAGGTGGTTGTGAGCCACCTGTCATGGGTACTGGGAACTGAACTCAGGTCCTCTGGAAGAGCAGCAAAGGATCTTAACCACTGAACCATCCTTCCAGCATCTTAAATATACAGATTCAACTGAAAAACAGCATAAGACTTGTGTGAAGAAATGTATAAAATTATACTTATAGACATAAAAGAAGACTTTTGTTTCTAGTGCTAGAGATCAAATCTAAGGCCTTGTACATGCTTGGTAAGTATTCTACCACTAAGCTGCACTACCAGGCCTCAACTAAAATTTTAAAGACATGCCTTGTTCTTAAATGAAGGGATTCTATATTATAAATGCTGCCCATTCTATTATAATTAGCTTTCAAATTTAAAATTTCTCAAAAATTGTAAGAAATATGGGAGAACTTATCTGGAAGAGTAAATATTAAAGAACCGCAAGGAAATTTTGAAAAAGAAAAGATTTCCCTATTATATATTAAAATTAACTATAAAGGCATACTTATTAAAATACTACTATATTATCCCAAGAACAGAGAGATAGTTCATTAGAATAAGAATAGAAAAATCCAGAAATAAGCTCCAAATGTGGAAATTATTATGTTATAGGAGTCATTATGACTTACTAGGGAAAGTGAATATTGATATAACTAGCAATTGTTTTGAAAATATATAAAGCTAGACTAAAGTCTTCACTTTCCTATACCACACAGAACTTTGATATAACAATATAAAATGTGAAAAATATAAATCAAGAAGAGAAGTGGAAGGAAATATAAGTGAGCATTTTTATAATCTCAGAGTAACAGAGGCCTTTTCAAGCATGATATGAAATGCACCAGCCATAATAGGAAGATTGACAGATTTGACTATATAAAATGAAAATTGCCCATATAGCAGAAAATAGCATAAATGAGAATGAAAGACAAATGAAAAAATTGAAAAGAGCACATATGATGGACAAGGTTTAACTTCTTTTATCTCAAAAGTGATTAACAAAATATAAATACTCCAGTGGAAAAGTGAGTAAAAGGAACAAATAGGAAAATCACTAAGGAAAAGTATGTGTGATTAGTAAGTTCTGAAATGCTGTTCAACATTACCTTTAAGCAGAGAAGAGAACTACACTGAGGTGGACTTTTTCATTTTGGGCTTATGAAACATTTTAAAGTAGTCTTTGTTTTTTTTAGATGAGTTTTAGGTTTACAGTAAGAAATGAAAGGGGGCTGGAGAGATGGCCTAGCGGTTAAGAGCACCAACTGCTCTTGCAGAGGACCTGGGTTCGATCCCCAGCACCCACATGGCGGCTGTCCATAACTCCAATTCCAGGAGAACTCCAGTTCCAGGGGAATCCGACGCCCTCTTCTGACCTCCACGGCATTGCACAACTCGGGTGCACAAACCTACATGCAGACAGTACATTCATACACATAAAATAAATAAATAAAATTTAAAAAAATATGACTGCAGTCTTAATATTAAAAAAAAAGAAAGAAATGAAAGGATATTGCAGAGTTCTCCCACACCCTGGATCCGGTTTCACTTATTATCAAGGCTTTGCATTCATATGATATATTCACCAAAATTAGTGAAATAGTGGATAAATAGTACTGTTGCTAAAGCTCATACTTTTTTTTCAGATTTCCCTAGTTTTTACCTAATGTCCCCCTTCTGTTCCAGGATCCCACTTAGAACACATAGCATAGAGTCAGGATATCTTTCTTTTTTTTTTTTTTTGGTCTTTCTGTAGACCAGGCTGGCCTTGAACTCCAACAAAATCTGCCTGCCTCTGCCTCCCAAGTGCTAGGATTAAAGGCGGGTGCACCACACGCCCGGCTAGTCAGGATATCTTTCTAAACTCCTCTTCGCTACGGAAAATTTTCAGACTTTCTTTTTCAAGTTAGGTATTTTCTAGGATCTATCAGTATGGAATTTGTCCACTGTTCTCAGACAAGCAATAAGAGAGGGGCTGTGGGTTATTGAGAAGAAAAGTACAAAATTAAAGTACCAATTTATGACATTGTATCAAAGATATATGTTATGCTCATGATTTCTTGGTGTTGACCCTGCTGGGGTATTATCCTTAGGATTTGCTACTGGGGTTACTCTTCCCACCCATCCTCTCCATGCTATTCTCTTTGGAAGTAAGTCTCTATGCCTCACCTGCACCTAAGTAGTGGGCCATTATGTTCTCACATCTTGAGAGCATAGTATCTACATAAATTGTCTTAAATCTTCTGCAAAGAATTTTTTCTTCTTTCCTATTTATTAAGTTATCCTCTTATTTATGTCAGCATAGGTATCAGGACACCTATTTCATGCTGCAGGCTCTAATCTGGTACTACTTTGTGTTTTGCTTTTGCCAGCTTTGTCCTGGCTTTGCCATTGAGAGTTCTTTCAGCTGGCTCCTATACCCCTTTTGAGGTCTTTAGGCCTGGGTAGGGGAGGAGGAGAGGAGAGAAGTTTTCAGTTCCTCTTCACTGCTTTAAGTTTCCTTTTCCCCATAAATTTTCTCTTTCTTGGTTATTGCAAACTGGAAAGTGGAGGCAGGGGGCCATCTGATTGATGCCAAATCATATCCAACCAGCAGTCACTTAGGTACCTAGATGAGGGATCATTTTGGCACCACATAAGCAAAGATGGGGGGTCAATCTCCGTGCCAGGGGTACATATGGGCATGTTAGGACTAATAGAGGAGAAGAGGGTTTCACCAGGAAAGGACTACTTGGTCACAAGAAAAGCCCAGGCCCCCCTCACGGCTGGTGGTGCCCAGTTCTGGGACCCCCTTCTCTACTGGGGAAGTCTGGATGCGTGCTAAGAAAGACGACATCACGAGCTTTGCAGGAAAATGGCTGGAGCTAGAGGACATCATGCTGAGTGAAGTAACACAGTCCCAGAAAAACAAACGACGAATGGTATCCCTCATCTGTGGATGCTAGTGCCAATTACCCAGTTGTAAGTATTTCTTGTGTGGGGCTTCCTGAGCTTTTGTACAAAGCAGTTGGGCGTAATGCATTTTGGAAACAACAACAACAACAACAGAAAAGACTGCATCAAAGAACTGACTGAAACAGTGAACTTCTGCTCAAAACAGTCAACTTCCCTATGGAAAATATTGAGAAAGACTAAGA
Organism: Rhizomys pruinosus; assembly: GCA_009823505.1. Lineage (NCBI taxonomy): Eukaryota > Metazoa > Chordata > Mammalia > Rodentia > Spalacidae > Rhizomys > Rhizomys pruinosus. The sequence goes on along the minus strand of VZQC01009053.1, from coordinate 34,527 downwards.
GATGAAAAGCATGAAAAGAAAAAAAAAAACTTCACTCTTCACTCTGAGCAATTTCCCATCTTTTAATTCTTTTGTTAAAAGACTTTATTTTTAATTTGGTACGTATGTATGTCTGTGGGTACGTGTACATGAATGCAAGTGCACGTTGAAGGTCTGAGACTTTGGATTCCGCTAAAGCTGGAGTTACTTGTGGCTGTGAGCCTCCAATGTAGGTGCAAACTCAGTTCCTCTGCAACCATATCTTCAGCCTTAGTGTCTTTTAATTCGTTAACTTACTGGGAAAACAACCCACCAGCCTAGCCAGTATTACTTTGACATACCATCAGTGTGTGTGTGTGTGTGTGTGTGTGTGTGTGTGTGTGTGTGTGTACTGCTTCCTTACTTTATGGCATTACAGAATGCTAGGCTTTTATCTTACATTTCCTGCCCTAGTCAAACTACTTCTGTACTTAACCTTCTGTACCTATATTAAGTTAAACTGGAATTCATACCGATGTCTTCAACTCTGAATTAAAACATTAATCATTTTAGCTTCTCCTTGTGCTTATCTATCCATTTCCATGTCAGTAGAAAATCCAGTTCCCACCATATGTCATCCATGTATGTAATTAATTGGGCAATTTCAGCATGTATGCATAGAAATACAATTGATAACATATACCTCCATGAGAAACAGGCTTTATCCAGTATACCACAGTGCTTATGAAGAGATCTTTGCATTATTCTTACACCCCCCCCATCTCCTAAGCTGCATACGCCAGGGCCAATTTCTCACCACTTTGTTCAGTGAAGTTGTTTCATGTACTTATAGTGCACTGAAATTTGCTTATCACAGTCTACATTCTTTCTTCAGGATCCCTGACTCATTGCATGGTGTCTTAAAACATAAACTGCTTATTGTACACTAAGATTTATTCCTTGTTTTGTAAGGTTCTAGGGATTTTGGCGAATGTGTGTTGACAGGCATATATCTTTAAATCTTTACATTGGTATGCAATTATTTTCATGTCCCAAAACACCTGTTATGCTTTATCTTTTCATCTTCCCACTCTCTAAAACACTGGCAACTACTAATCATTGTCTCTACAATTTTGCATTTTCTAGACTATAATGTCATTTGAATAGTACAGTATTTAGTTTTCTCTGGCTTCTTTCATTAAGCAATATATATTTATTTGGATTTCCTTCTATGAATTTTCATGATTTGATGGTTAATTTCTTTTTATTTTTTTAACGCTGCTTAAATACCTATATATCTAATTGCTTGTTCTTCATTAGTAGGATCGAAAGGTTATTCCTGGACAAACTGTCAGCCCATGAAAGGAAACAGCCAGAATTGACCAGAGTCCAAGTCAACAGCTCCAGAGAGAGTGGACTGTTTTACCTCTCATCCACCTGTGCCCCTTTTCTAAGCCTAGGGAACAACCTGCGGAAGAGGGGGCGTGGTAGAATGTAAGGGCTGCGATTGGGGTGAATGGTGAAACTACAGCAATGTAGTCTGGACACTCATTTGATCAACTTGATTGAACAAACAACCTGTCACCCCCCACTGGATGGTGGGGCTGTAGGTGTTTGGGCACAACAGCCTGCAGATAGGTTTTGCATGAAGGATGCTTGTACTCATGGATTATCACTTATAGCTAAAAATGAAAAAAAAAAAAAAGGAGAGAAAGATGCAGGACAGTTATGGCAGAATGCATGATCTGGGATGGGGTGGGGGTGGGGGGGAGGGAAAGGGAAATAAGCCTGAACTGAATTGGAAAAAATGTATGAAATGCACAAAGCATCAATAAAAACTAATTTAAAAAAAAATAAATAATATGTTCAAAATAACTATTATACATTTATTCTTTGGCCCAATTTTCTTTTTTATTTATTTTTTAAGAGATTCACAATATAAGAGTACAGTTGTTTTCAGATCACATTAACATCGCTCAGTTTGCCATACAATTAGGTAATTGGTGTAGATGAGGGATAGCATTTGTCATTTGTTTTTCTGGGACTGTGTTACTTCACTCAGCATGATGTCCTCTAGCTCCATCCATTTACCTGCAAAGCTCATGATGTCATCTTTTTTTACCGCTGCATAGAGCTCCATTGTGTAGATGTACCACATTTTCTCTATCCACTTGTCAGTTGAGGGGCACTTGGGTTGGTTCCAGCTCTTTGCTATTGTGAAGAGAGCTACAATAAACATGGCTGTGCATGTATCACTGCAGTAAGATGAGTCTTGTGGGTATAAACCCAGGAGTGGTATGACTGGGTCAGGTGGCAAGCTCATTCGGAGTCTTCCAAGGGTTCTGCACACTGATTTCCATAGTGGCTGTATGAGTTTACATGGAGGTATTTCAGTAGAGATTTATACAAAAATACAAAATAAACAATATGTTAATGGACTTGATTTCTCTGAAATCACAGTCTAGTCAAATATTTTTAAGAAACAAAATGTATATCTAGTCAAAATTTATTTGACAGCTATTCAATTTTGCCCAAGCTTTGTCTACATATTATATGGTATTTTAAGACTTAGTAAAAATTAAAATGCCTATGTTAAATAAAATTGATTGTATATTCTTAATAAAATGCTAATACATTTAAACTAATTGGGAATACAAACTCAATAATATTTGTTTTACTTCTAATTTGTACTAAATTTCCAACAATAACTTTAGGATTAATGTACACAATTGTTCTCTATATTTTTCTCTATTGCCCAGTATTGCCTGTAACATTTCTTTTACTTACATAATAATTTGACTAAAAGGATTAAGTTTTGCCTTCCTAAATTAACAGTATACAGTCTAATAATAATAATCAATTTTGGTAAATTTAATAAAATTTTACAGCTTGGTTCCTGTCTATAGGTATCTATAATACAACTACCTTTTAGAAATTTATGGGAAAAATATATAAAAAATTTAAAAACCAAAAGGAGAGGAGGTTAAGACTCCCTCTGGGATATAGTTAGAAAACTTTTTACTCCAAACCTTTTGATCAATTCTCAATTTTGAAATTTTATTTTATTTTTTATTTTATTTATTTATTTTTTGGTCTTTTCAAGACAGAGTCTCCCTGTAGTCCCAGCTGTCCTGGAGCTCACTCTGTAGACCAGGCTGCCCTTGAACTCACAAAGATCTGCCTGCCTCTGCCTCCCAAGTGCTAGGATTAAAGGTGTGCGCCACCATGCCAGGCAATTTTTTTTTAAGTTTAAGAAAAGTTTTATTGAGTAAAGAATTTCTTACAGTGTGTTTTGGTCACATTCAGACCCCTTTCCCCATCTCCATCCTCATCTTACCACCCCACCCCACCCCAACCCTACCTTCACGTCTGATATTAGCAATTGAAAAATCTCATCCATCTTACACAGCTCATCTGATCTAGATTCCAGAGAAATCATGTCAGTGATCCATAATTTTTTCTGCATTCCTTATATTACTCTAGGTTAATTTCTTTTTAGTACTGAATATTGTTCCATTGTATGGGTGTGCCAAAATTGATATATTCACTTATTTAAATAGATCAGCTTAGTTGCTTCCTGGGTTTGGTAATTACAAACAATGTAGTCATAAACAGGTATACAGATAGGCATAGTGGTGCATGGCTGGATATAATCACAGCATTCAGGAAGCTGAGGCAGAAAGAGCATGAATTTGAGGTAATCCTGGGCTATAATCTACTCATGAGAAAGAAGTTTGTCTTTCTGGACCTGGGTTACCTCACTTATTATATATTTTGATGTTCCATCTACTTTCCTGCATAGTTAATAATTTTAGTTTTCTTTGGTGCCAAATTGAGTTCATATTTCCATTACCCGTGTATCTATTAAAGGACATCTAGGGTGATTTCATTTCCTAGATATTGTGAACAGAGAAGCAGCAAACATGGATGAGCAAGTATCTCTGTCATAGTGTATAGGATCTTTTGTGTATATAGCCAGGACTGGTATAGCTGGGTCATGTGGTAGTTCTATTTTTGTTTTTTTGAGAAACCACCAAACTGATTTCTTTAGTGACTATACCATTTTACAGTCCCTTCAAGAGTGAATAAGGGTCCCCCTTTCTCAACATCTTTGACATTTGGTTTATCTTTTCTTTTGATGATAGCCATTCTGACTGGGGTAAGATGAACTATCAAAGTAGTTTTAATTTGCATTTTCCTTAAGGGTGATGATGTTCTACACTTCTAAAAGTATTTATTAGCCATTTGTCCTTTTTTGACAACTCTCTGTTCAGTTCCCTAGTCTAATTTTTTATTGGGTTGTTTATTTTCTTGATCATTTGGTTTTCAGTTATTTGTATATTCTGGATATTAACCTCTGTCTATACAGCTGGCAAGAATTTCTCACATTCTATAGAGCTGCCTCTTCATTGAATTGACAGAGCAAGTTCTAATCTGTTTTCTAAAGTGGGTATATCACTTTACATTCTGCCAGCCGTGAATGAAAGCTCCCAAAGCTCTGTGTCCATGGCAGCACTAAGTATTGCCAGGTCTTTATTTTAACCATTCAAATAGGCATGTAGCTGTAAGTCATTTTTATCTGAATTTCTAATTACCTAATGCCAAATGTTATTCATATGCTTATTTGCCATCTGCTCATTTTATTAGTTGAGGTGTCAGTTCAGATATCTTGTCCAGTTCTTAATTTCACTATTCATTCTCATATTGTTGACTTTAAAGCATTATTGGTGTATTTTGGATACAAGGTTTTATCACATGATTTGCAAATATTTTCCTCCCAATGTGTGGCTTATCTTTGATTTTCTAAGTGGTGTCTTTCACAGAAAAGTTTAGAATTTGAATGAAGCTTTAATTCACCATTGTTTTTCATTTAATGGGCTATACTTTTGTATTGTTTCTAAAAATGGTTGCCAAACCTAAGGTCAGAAAGATTTTTGTACTTCATTAATTCTCTAGAAGGTTTATAATATTGAACTTTATGTTTAGAGCTATATCCACTTTAGGTTAATTTTGTGAGAGATATAAGGTCTTTGTCTAAATTCATTTGGCATTTAGATACCTAATTGTTGCATCATTGAGGTATTGCCTCTGCCTCTTTGTCACAGGTCAGTTAGCTCTGTTTACATGGGTCTATTTTATGGGCTATGCATTCTGTTTCATTGTCCTATGGTATTTATTCTTTCAATGAATGCATACTGATTTAACTGTTGTAGCTTTTTNTTTGGTCTTTTTGAGACAGGGTCTCCCTGGAACCCCAGCTGTCCTGGAATTCGCTCTGTAGACCAGGCTTGCCTTGAACTCACAAAGATTCGCCTGCCTCTGCCTCCCAAGTGCTAGGATTAAAGTTGTAGCTTTCTAGCAAGCATTGAAATTGGGAGGTGATAGTCTTCCAACTTTGTTCTTCAATGTTGTGTTGGCTATTCTAGGATTTTTTTTTACTTTTTCATATAAACTTTAGAATCAGTTTGTTGGTTTCCATAAAATAATTTTCTGGGAATTTGATCAAGACTGCATCTGTAGATCAAGATGGAATTTATACCTTCAAACTATCAAGCCTTCCAATCTATGAAGAAAGTGTATTTCCACTTATTCTGATCTTTGATTTCTTTCATTGGTTTTTATAGTTTTCTGCATGTGTTTTCACACTGTATTAGAGTTGTATGTTGGTGGTATTGTAAATTTCATTGTGTTTTAAACTTCAAATTCTAATTGTTCATTTCTGGTTATTCAGATTAATTTTGGATATATTCTACATAGACTATTATGCCATTTGTGAACAAAGAGTCTCTTCCCTTACAAATTTTCACATTTTGTCTCATTTTATTTTCTTATGCAAAGTATTTATGACTCAGTCTTGAACAGGAAGTTTAAGAGGGCATGACCTTGTTTCGTTCATGATCTTATGGGGATAAAGCATCCAGTTTCTCATCACCAACTGTGATGTAAGTTGTGTAGTTATTTTTTAATAATTTTTAAATTAATTTTATTTATTTCTGTGTGTGTATGAATGTACTCTCTGCATGCAAGTTTGTGCACCCGTGTCGTGCAACGCCGCGGAGGTCAGAAGAGGGTAGCGGATTCCCCTGGAACTGGAGTTCTCCTGGAATTGGAGTTTCAGATGGTTCTTGGCTGCAATGTGGGTGCTGGGGAACCAACCCGGGTCCTCTGCAAGAGCGGTCAGCTCTCTTAACCGCTAGGCCATCTCTCCAGCCCCAGTTGTATAGTTTTTATAGATGTCTATCAAATTAAAGAAGTTCCTCTAGATTATTAATTTGTGGGGAGAGACTTTTTATCATAAAGGGATATTGGATTGCATCAAAGACTTTTTTCTTAATTTTAATTTTTGAGAATGTCATACATGACTACTATATTTATATCATTTTAGCCCTCCCTCTCCTCCTCCAATTCCTTCCATGTCCCCCCCACTCCCTCTCAAATTCATTACCTCTTCTTTAATTATTATTGTTACATGATTATGTGTGTATATGTATACATGTATATATCTATATAGACATAGATATGCAACCAATTGAATCTATTTAATGTTGCTCATATGTCCATATAGTTAGGAATGACTTCAGATTACTTGGGTTTAACTATCCTATAAGGGAGCTCATCCTTAGGGAAAACTGATTTCTCCTCCCTCAGCATCTGTATTAGTCACTTTTCCGTTGCTGTGATAAAACCACCATGAGCAAGGGAACTTATAAAAGGAACAGTTTATTTGAGCTTATTTGGACGGTTCCAGGGAATCAGAGCCCATTGTGGTGGGAAGCATGGTGGCCGAGAGTCACATCTTGCAATGAACACAGGAAGCAGAGAGAGGGAGAGGCTGGAGAACGCAAGGCTTGTTAAACTCACTAAGCCTGCCCCCAATAGCGTACTTCCTTCAGCACAACCACACATTCTAAGACCTCCAAGAACAGTGCCACCTACTGGAGACAAAATGTCTGAATACTTAAAGCCTATGGGGGACACTCATTCAAACCACCACAGCATCCATTGATTGTCTGCAGCTCTTCACGTAGAGGTGGGACCTGGTGAAATTACCCCATCCACGTTGATCTGTCATCAACTGCTGTTATCATTATACAAGTCTTCTTTAGGCAACCATATTGTTGAAGTTTCCTGAATGCAGCTTCCCTGGCATGTCTACAAGACATTACCTAGCAGCAGACATCCTGATCCTCTGGATCTTACAATCTTTCTGCACCCTCTTTAAGGTAGATATAGGGGTTGCATTATAAATGTATCAGTTATGGCTGGGCATCCCATAGTCACTCATTCCCTCCATTTCAACCAGCTTTGGCTCTCTGGTATCAAAAGCTATTTAATGCATCTGTTGTTATGATAGTATGATTTTTCTTTAGGGTTTTGATGCAATTTATTACATTAATTGATTTTTGAATTATGAGCCAATTTTGTATACCTGGCACAAACCCCATTTAGTCATGTATATAATTCCTTTCATACACTGTGGGGTTCAATTTCCTAATATTTTGTGGAAGGATTTTACATCTCTGCTTGTGAGAAATATTGGTCTACACAATTCCCTTTACTTGTAATGTCTTTGTCCATAGGCTTCTGTTATTCTCATCATATAAGTTAATGCTTCTTTTATTTTAGTTTCTAGAAAATATTGTGGAGAATTAGTAATATTTGTCTTCATTTGGAAGAATTCACTACAGAAACTACCTGAATCTAAAACTTTCATTTTGCAGCATTAACTTCATTGATACAACTTCTCCATGTGTTGTAGGCCTAGAGATGTTCATATACTTTCCTTATTATCCTTTTGCAGTCCACATTTACAGTGTAAGGGATCAGCATTGGTGACTCTCCCTCACCTATTTTTCATTTATCATATTGGAAATTTGTGTCTTCTTGGTTTGTGTAACTAGAAATTTAATGATAATATTTTTAATTTGGGTTTTTTAGTTTTTTAATAATATTTACTTTTAAAACCAACTTTGTTTTGTTGATTTTGTGTATTATTTTTCTGTTCTTAATCTTGTCGATTTTACTAGACTAATTTTGATATTTCTTTTTTTTCTTCTTGATTTAAACTTAAATTGCTCTATTTTCTATACTTTCATAGGAGGAACCTCAGATTATTGAGTTTAGATTTTATTTTCTAATATCTATATTTTTTTATTCATGTTCTTTGCTTATTTTCAAATGAGATTTAGTTTATTGTTAAGTTATAAGATGTTCTTTATGTGTTTTAGCTATTACCCCATATCAGATATATGATTTGCAAATATATACTCTCATTCTATCTTTTCATTCTGTTGTTGGTATTCTTTGATGCATATATGTATATTTTTAATTTATGCTGGGATTATACTGAAGAGGCTGAGGCAAGAAGATTGCTAGTTCAAGGCCAGCCTGAGCCCAGCTGGGGTTTATTTTTAACTTGAGGGAGTCTTACCTGTTTTTTCTTATATTGCCTATGATATTGGTATCATCTGTAGATAATTATCAAACCCAATTTCATAAAGAGTTTCTCCTTTGTTGTTGTTGGGGTGGGTTATTTTTTTTTTTTTTTGGTTTTTTTGAGATAGGGTCTCCCTGTAGGCCCAGCTGGCCTAGAACTCGCTATATAGATCAGGCTGGCCTTGAATTCACAGAGATCTGCCTGCCTCTGCCTCACAAGTGCTGGGATTAAAGGCATGCACCACCAAACCCAGCTACTCCTTTGTTAAGAGCTTCATAGTTTTACATTTTGTTAGGTCTTTGATCAATTTCTAGTTAATTTTTGTGTTAAGTATCAAGTAGGAGTAAAATTTCATTCTTTTGAGTATGAGAATGGATATCTAGCTTTCTCAACAACATTTTTTGAAAAGACTATCTTGTCTCTGTTGAATGTACCTTTTGCTTCCTGTTGTATTCCAGTGCCTATAGCACACAGCGGCACTCAATACATATTTATTGAATGACCTAACAATACACTAACATACCTAGAAGTGTCTGTTACATAACACACATGCTGTAAATATTACTATCCTCTGCAACCCTTACTTGAATTTTCTCAGGATGATAAAGGCCATATGTGTTATCACATTAGATAATATTGTACTCAGTGGTGAAACACTGAAAGCTTCACCTTAGTAAAAAATAAAATTTTGGTCATATATACAATAGTTTGTTTCTGCGGTCTCTATTCCATTGTTTTATATATGTCTGTTCTTAAGCTAATAGTGAACAATTTCTAGTAATATAAATTTTTAGTAAGTTTTGAGATCAAGAAGTGTGAGTCCTTCAGTTTTGTTCTTTTTCAGAAGTGTTTTGGATAGTTGGGGTCTCTTAAGATTTAATGTAATGGTATATACCTTTAATCCCAAAACTCAGGAACCAGAAGCAGGTGGATCTCTGTGAGTTCAAGGCCAGCCTGGTCTACACAGTGAGTTCCAAACTGGGGCTACAGGAGACCTTGTCTCGAAAACACCAAAAAATATTTCATGTGAGTTGCAGAATGAATTTGTGTATTTCTGCAAAACAAACAATAATACAAACAAGAATTATTGACAAGAAGTGCATTGAAAGTATAAAAAGCTTTGACTATTGCTTTCATGTTAAGATGTCTTTTGATCACAAGCTGCCTTTCAATTTTTATCTAATTTCAGTGTTGTTTCATAATATTCAGAAACAAGTCTTTTGCTTCCATGGTAAAATTTATTCTTTTTTGTTTTATTTATTTCTGTATGTGTATGAATGTACTGTCTGCATGCAGGTCTGTGCACCCGTGTCGTGCAATGCCGCGGAGGTCAGAAGAGGGNAGTTTTTTAAATAGAGAATAACTGACAGCAGAAAATGGATTCTTTATTTTTCAATTTTTTTGCTGAATAACAAAGGAATATCTTCATGACTCATTCCCACCATGCAGAGGATGTCACTATAGCAAAAGCAATGTCAGTGATCACTGGGTTTAATTTATGCTATCAGCTCTTAGAAATGGAAAATCATAGCTTCATGTTATAATACAACAAAAGTAAAATTAAACTTTTGGAACAACACTGATTATTAATCAGCCCATTTATCATTTGGGGATATGAATTTTCTTACATGATGCTTTCTAATTTAGATCTGCCACTTCTCTCCTGAGTTTATTTCCTCTTTGCTGGAGAGACTTAGTGAATATAAAAGAGAAATTGCTAACACTGGTTTTAATCATGTAGAATAAAATGAATCTAATTACAATTCTCACCATTCTAATGTATACTCTAGAAGTCTTAATTTCTGGGACTTAAAAATATCACACCACTTGATTTCTTTATTGTAGAAAAAATTCAGTTGCCTTAAAACTTTCACTGGTAGGCACACAATGGTACTTGAAATTAAGATTCATATAGAAGAATTAGTTCTGTTTTTACAGCTAAGAAAAGCTAGAGAATTTATCTTTATTAGCAGAGGTACCAGGAAATTTATAATCTACTTTGTACAATGTAAAATTTCAGTCTTTTAGAAGTCTCTGAATCAGGAATTCCAATTTTCAATGCCTACTAATATGATCATGAACACTCAACTTTGTAACATTTCACTAGAGTATAAGGAAGAGAAATTGCTTTTAGAGTCATAATTTTGCAACCACTTTCCCATCCTTCTTGTTTCTAGCTATATACTAATTACAGAATTTGATGAGGCACAGAATGCTTCTTTCTCAAATGTGTTATTTTAGTCCTAAGAACTTTGAATATTTAATAACATGTTAAATTAGTGAAAATATATTCATTGTTGAGTTTCATGACTTTTGCTTCTGCTTCATTCACTTTGTCTCTCATTGATGAATATTAAGTGGAATTGTTTAACCAACATGGGCTTTAGTTTCATGCATCTTGAACTTAAAATTCTCCAAACTTTAAGATTTAAGTTATATGCTAATTTATTTGCAAACTCTCAAAATCTCTTGCTGTTTAGATGATAAAAAAGGGGACAAGTCAAAGAGTGTAATCCTGTATAAAATTACTTTGCATCCACTATAGTTCTGGCTCTGGAAACAGAATCTCCCTCTCCCCGCTAGAAGAAATTTTAGTCAGCCTCAAGTGAAAGTACATCTATATTAATTTTTAGATGCATATTACGTTGAAATATCATTTGATCACTATCACAGTTTCAAACAATATATTGAATCCCAATATTAAAATGTTGGAAGTTTACCCATATATGTGGAAGAGGTTTGTAACATCAGATGGTTTGAAACACTGTGCCACCTGTCCTCTGAACAGGATCCATCTGAATGGGCATCATCATAGCTAGACATCTCTTCCCACTGTCCATTTCTCATTCTTCCCAACAGTCCACCATTACCACTTTAGATAGCATGGCTGTTGTTAATATTGTGTCGGAGTTCTGTGAAGTAAAGTAATACTTCCCTCGAGTTTGCATTTATTCTGGTCTGTCTCATTTAATTTGGGATTTATTCATTTCCATAATTCCTTATGTAGTGATGTTGAACAGAGAAAACACTGGCTAATGCAATTGTCAAATAATGTTTTTATTGTTTAACTTGACAAAAGTCAAAATTATGTATTAGGTGGTAGGTTTACCATTTGAAATGTTATTTTCCCTATATTTGAATATGTGTTGGTATTCCAGTCTTAAAGAAGAAGTGTGTCAGTATCCATGGCAATTCTTATACATGAACATGGTTATATACTCATACATGAAAATTCACCGTTAGAACATAGGGTAATTCAGATAAATAGCTGAGGCTTTAAAAATCTATGTCAATGTGAAGCCTGAAACCCTGAAGATGATAGAAGAAAAAGTTGGCAACAACCTACAAGACATAGGCATAGGAAAAGACTTTCTAAATCAGACAGCAGCTGCACAAGAAATAAGGTCAACAGTCAACAGATGGGACCTCATCAAACTCAGAAGCTTCTGTACAGTAAAAGAAACAATCAAGGAAGTGAAGAGAAAACCCACAGAGTGGAAGGAAATCTTTACTAGTGATACATCTGACAGAGCATTAACATCAAGAATATATAAACTACTCAAAAAACAAAGAAGAAAACAAATGACCTACTCAAAAGATGGACTAAAGAGCTGAACAGAGACTGCACTAGTGAGGAAGTAAAGATGTCTGAGAAACATCTTAAAATGTGTTCAACATGGGGGCTGGAGAGATGGCCTAGCTGCTAAGAGTGCCGACCGCTCTTGCAGAGGACTCGGGTTCGATCCCCAGCACCCACATGGCGGCTGAGAACCGTCTGAAACTCCAATTCCAGGAGAACTCCAGTTCCAGGGGAATCTGACACCTTCTTCTGACCTCCGCGGCATTGCACGACACGGGTGCACAGACTTGCATGCAGGCAGTACATTCATACACATACAGAAATAAATAAAATTAATAAAAAAATTTAAAAAAAAGATTTATGGTGTACCGTGGTGACTATAATCAACTGGGTGAAACAGAACAATATGTACATGAATAAATAAAAACAGGGGCAATCACAGGCATCCATTTTTAATCATAATTAGAAAGACTTCTTTGAAAGAGTGGTTTTCATGCCAAAACTTAAAAGAAGACAAGGGGCATCATTATAATTGAGGGAAGAAGATTCCAAACAGAAGAAACCACAAAGTTCTTGAGGTGAGAAATGACAAATTTTGTGTACACAAAAAGAGGCCAGTGTGGCTAGAAGAAAGTCAGTGATGGGGAGCATATGATATAAGATGTCAAGATTGAGAACACAAAGGGCACTGAAAGGGCATGGTAATGAATGTAGATTTAATTTCCTGAGGGATGGAAAGTCATTTCAGGGCATGAAATAGAAGAGATCTGAGTTATATGTACGAAAAGTTCCTCTGGCTGTGGGGCTGGGAGTGTAGGTGATACTGGAGAATCTCTGGCACATGATGAAAATGTTGTTTCTTGATGGCAATGGTGTTTTCATAACTACATACATCTGTGAAAATTCATAAAATGGTATTGTCAATTCATAGCATCAAATCAGCAAATGATACTATTGAGTTGATTTGCTTATTGCAAGTATATCATATTTCAATAACATTACTATTTTATTTTCTGACTGTTACGTGGGGAGTGGATGGTAGGGGCAAGATTATCAGAGGTATCTATTAGAGAACTATCGCCGTTACCTTAACCATAAGCATTGGCATCATGCTTAGTCCTTACAGACAACTTTACAGGCCACATTCATTTCAGAGTTGGATAAACAGACTCAGAAAAGACAAGTAACTCTTTCAGAATCACTCAATTAGGAAGCTGCAGAGGTTGAAGCCAGAAAACAGGCCTATGTGATCTGTGCGCTCATGATCTTTATACAATATTAACCCTTCAAAGCCAAAGACTGGATAAGGTTACCTTTGACCCAGTAGTATTGACAGTATCTTTTCTTCCTACTCAATGGATGCATGCTCCTTATGATCTTAGTTCTTAGATAAAGCTATTCCATGTGACTACTGATCTCAAGTCCCAGAAGATAGGAAAAAGTGTCTTCCAAATCTCATCCATTTGCAAAATCAAATAAGTCTAATCTCTGGTTTACTTGTAGTATCCCAGAAATTTATGCATTGTGGTAAAGAGGCCAGAAAAGGCACAGAAAGTTATAATTTACCATAATCACATCTTTACAAATACCATGGCTTTACCCAGCATGACCAAATGTAAAATGCCCTTAACTGTTTGCATCAATATCCCCCCTAAGGGAAAATGTGAAGAGTTTGAGTGCTAGATCCGGTATTCTTTTTCTTTATTTTTTAATTTTATTTATTTTTGTATGTGTATGAATGTATTGTCTGCATGTAGGTCTGTGCACCCGTGTCGTGCAATGCTGTGGCGGAGGTCAGAAGAGGGTCTCGGATTCCCCTGGAACTGGAATTGGAGTTAAAGACGGTTTTTAGCCACCATGTGGGTGCTGGGGATCGAACCCGGGTCCTCTGCAAGAGCAGTCAGTGCTCTTAACCGCTAGGCTATCTCTCCAGCCCCTTCTTTTTAAATATTTTCTAATTCACTGAGAACTTTTACAGCTTTTTTAGAACTTTTACAGTTTTACGGTGTATTTTGATAATATTTCCCAAGTACACTCAGATCCATCCCCACCTCCCTCCCCACTCAACTTCATGTTATTTTTTTCCCATTGAGTACATACATTATGTGCTGTCCAAATACTCTTGGGTTGAACTACCAAGCATCAAACCATTAAATTAAAGAAAACTGAGTCTTCCTCTCCTACCAGCTATCAAATGTCTATAGCAGCTCAGCTAGGAGAAGGAATTCATGCCCACCTTCCCGATTTCATGATGAGATTTATGCCTGGCTTTACCTTGAGCAAGTCTTGTGCATGCTGTCACAATTACTGTAGGTTCATATGTGCATCTACACGTTGTTTAGAAAATACTGCTTCCTTCTAGCTATCCAGCATCTCAGGCTCTTACATTCTTTCCACCATATCTTCTGCAAGACTTTCTGACCTTTTGGGGTAGGCTTGTGATAGAGATGTCCCATTTGAGACTGAGCACTCTGCAGTCCCTTATTCTCTGCACATTGAAAAGTTGTGGATCTCTGAGTTAATTACCATCTATTGCAATAAGATTCTCTGATAAGCGTTAAAAGATGCACTAACGTGCCGGGCGTGGTGGCACATGCCTTTAATCCTAGCACTTGGGAGGCAGAGGCAGGCAGATCTTTGTTAGTTCAAGGCCAGCCTGGTCTACGGAGTGAGTTCCAGGACAGCCAGAGATACAGGAAGACTCTGTCTCAAAAAAAAAAAAAAAAAGAAAAAGAAATATGGACCTGGTGGGCTTCTGGAAATGGAAGGCTTTCCAGGCAAAAGGAGGAAGACCCAAAAGAAAAGGTTGGTAGGTCTCTCTGTCTCTCTCTGTCTGTCTGTCTGTCTCTCTCTCATATGCTACGAAGGCCTTGCATATGCTACCTCACATCCTAGCAGCCCAGCCCTAGGAATGGTTCCTTAAAAAGTTTGAGAAACACAGGACAGAAAAGAGGCAGGAGATGAGCATGGAGAGGGTGGATGAAAAAGTCCTGTCAAGGACAAGGACCATGAACTTCCTACAGCAATGGGAAACTGACTGAGACTCCTGACTTCTACTAGGTCCACACCTCAAAGCCTGCAGTGGGTGGTGCCCCCTCCAGCCTTTCCTCACACTGTCTCCATCTTCTCCCTTGTCATTTCTGTTTCCTTATCATAGCCAGTCTTATTGGGTAAGGTGGTATCTCAGAGTGTGTTTATTTATTCTTACATTATCAGCGATGTTGAACACATCTTAAGTGTTTCTCGGCATCCTCTCTCTCATCTCTCCACTGGACTGGTGGGGGCTGTATGTTGTTGGGCACAACAGCCTGCAGTATAGGTTTGCATATGAAGGATGTTTTACTCATGGATATACTTTATCCTAAAATGAAAAAAAAATCTGAGCGAAAGAGCGGACCAGTTCTGGCGGCGTCTGCCTGCTTGGGTTGGGGGGTTGGGGGGAGGGGCAACGGGCATTCGCTGCCCCCGCCTTGGAACCACTGTTTGCCCTCCGCCCCCCGTCTCACCTAACCATTACTTATTTATCAAACAGTCATTTCTGTTTCCTTATCATAGCCAGTCTTATTGGAGTAAGGTGGTATCTCAGAGTGGTGTTTATTGCATTTCTTACATTATCAGGGATGTTGAACACATCTTAGTGTTTCTCGGCCCTACTCCTCTCTCTCCACTGGACTGGTGGGGCTGTATGTTTTGGGCACAACAGCCTGCAGTATAGGTTTCTATGAAGGTTGTTGTTCACTCATGGATTATCCTTATAGCTAAAATGAAAAAAAAATCTACGCGAAAGAGCGGACCAGTTCTGGCGGCGTCTGCCTGCTTGGGTTGGGGGGTTGGGGGGAGGGGCAACGGGCATTCGCTGCCCCCGCCTTGGAACCACTGTTTGCCCTCCGCCCCCCGTCTCACCTAACCATTACTTATTTATCAAACANACCAAGTGCTGGAGAGGTTGTGGGGAAAGGGGAACACTCATCCATTGCTGGTGGGAATGTAAACTTGTACAGCCACTATGGAAAGCAGTGTGGAGAACCCTTAGAAGACTCAAAATGAGCCTTCCATTTGACCCAGTCATACCACTCCTGGGTATATACCCACAAGACACAACTTACTGCAAAGATACATGCACAGCTATGTTTATTGCAGCTCTGTTCACAATAGCAAAAAGCTGGAACCAGCCCAGGTGCCCTTCAACTGACGAGTGGATAGAGAAAATGTGGTACATGTATACAATGGAATACTATGCAGCAGTAAAGAGGGACAACATCATGAAATTTGCAGGTAAATGGATGGAGCTGGAAGACATTATGTTAAGTGAAGTAACACAGTCCCAGAAAAACAAACGACAAATGGTGTCCCTCATATGTGGATGCTAGTACCAACAACCCAGATATAAATATTTTTCATGGAGAGGGAGGCATAGTAAAAGAACAACAGAAAGACTGCATCATTAAGAATCATTTTAACAGTACGTCCATTTACTACATTAGTAGCAGGCTCTACCCTAAGTCCCATGACCTATCTACCACAGGTTCTTGGTCCCAGTAATGTGGCCAGGTATGGGTTTTATCATGTATAATGGGCCTTAAATCCCATCAGAAGATGGTTGGTTACTCCCATAGTATTCCTATCACTATCATACTAGTGGGAATATCTTGTTAGGCCACTAGTTATTGGTAGTTTGCAGGGCTCACAGCTGGCTAAGATCGATGATTACTTTTCATTTCCAGTAGAGTACATAGCATCTTCCAGCATTATGAAAGCTAGCCACTAGGGATGAAACTTCCATTTCAGTACCTGCTTGATTTCTCCATGATCTATGACTAATGTATTTGTAATACATTAGGGTCTTATGGACAAGCTTTGGATGGTAACCAAGAACAATGATAATAGTCTGTAATGTCTGAGAGTATATAGGACCTACTAACCAACAACTCAAAGAGAAGAAACCTATTTTGGGTACTTGGGTTTTATTTGCTACGATAATGTATCTAGTAGAAATATTGTTCCCCTATTGTGAGATAACTCCATTAAGCTCTTTTTATATACATGTACATTTTAGAGAGCTTATATAGTACTAGGCTTCCATATGTATTTTTTCAAAAGGACTTTAGTGTTAGTTATCCTTCCCCATACTCCCTCTTCTACCCTACCCAGTTATCCCTCTCTCAATATAATTTTTTCTGTTCTATTATTCCCCTTTCTCTGTTTGCATCACTATATTCTACATCTTTTCTTTGAAAGTTCCTTCCCTCTCCTGTGGCACTTAAAAAGTTTCCTAACCTCTAGGAGAATACCAAATGAAATACATATATGTACAAATTCAAAGCTAATGTCCACATATGAAAGAGAACATGTTTGTCTTTCACGACCTTGATTACCTCACTCAGTATAGTTATTTCCAGTTCCATTCATTTACCTGCAAATTTTATATATTTTTTCTTAACAGCTGGATGATATTCTACTGTGTACATTTTCTATATTTCCATTATCTATTCATCAGTTGAGGGAAACCTAGTTTGTTTCTATTTCCTGGCTATTGTGAATAGACCACCAATGAACACATAATAGCAAGTATCTCTGTAGTAGTATATAGAGTCCTTTAGGCATATGCTCAATGGTAGTATACACTGGATCATGTGGGAGATTTATTTCTATATTTCTGAGGAACCTCCACACTGAGTATTTGTCATCATTTGTTTCAGATCTTAGCCATTCTGATTGGGATAAGATGAAATCTCAAAGTAGTTTTAATTTGCATTTCCTTGATGGCTAAGGATGCTATAAAGGAAGTATGTTTAGTAGGTCTTTTTTACTTCTCAGCCATTTGTGTTTCATTTTTGAAAGGTCTCTGTTCAGTCCCATGCCCCATTTTTTAATTGGGTTGGCCATTTTATTGATGTTTCATTTTTTAATTCTTTATATGTTCTAGTTATTAACCCTGTCAGATGTGTAGTTGGTGAAGATTTTTCCCATTCTATAGGTTGCCTCTTCACACAAATGATGGTGTATTTTGCTGTGCAGAAGACTTTTATGTGGTCCCATTTGTCAATTATTAGTCTTAATGCCTGTGCTATTAGGATCTTATTCAAAAAGTCCTTTCCTATGCCTATGAATTCCAGTTTATTCCCTACTTTCTCCTGTTTTAGATTCAGAGTACCAGATCTTATTTTGGGGTCCTTAATACATTTGGAGCTGAGGTTTGTGCAGGGTGAGGTATATGAAATACTTTCTTTTTTCTTCATGCAGATTTCTAGTATGTCCAGCACCAGGTTTTTAAGATGCTATGTTTTCTCCACTGTGTATTTTTCACCTCTTTGTCAAAATTGATATAGGTATATTGGACTGGGTTCTCAAATCTGTTTCATTGATCAGTGTATCTATTTTTGTTCCAGTATTATGACAGGAAAACTGTAACAGGAACCGCTGCTTTCAAATAAGACACTGGGAACAAATGAGAACTGACAGCTTTTATTCCTATGGCTGTTTGCAGCAGGCCCAGGGAAATAATCTCCAAAGCCTGAGCCCAGGTAGTAGGTTCTTTACAATATTTATAGACAATTCAACAACATCACAGTCCTATTCCAGCACTGGTGGGCAGCAGAATCATGGGGTCTTCCAGCCTATGTGACTATGGACCATGTACAGTAGTCTACATGACTGGGCACCACAGATGGGTATCTATGAGACCTAGGGCCATGTACCAGAGTCTCTACCCTATACGTCAACAGAAGAGTATGAGCTTGAATTCTAAACAGGGTATTTACAGAAACAAGCAAAGAATAAACATGCCCTTGTTTTCTTAAGCAGACAAGAGAACTGACTGATTATCTTGGGAAACTAGAAGCTGTTTTCTTTTCTTTTCTTTTCTATTTTTTTTGTCATTTTGAGACAGGGTCTTCCTGTAGTCCCAGCTGTCCTGGAACTCACTCTGTAGACCAGGCTGGCGTTGAACTCAAAGATCTGCCTGCCTCTACCTCCCAAGTGCTAGGATTAAAGAAATGCGCCACCACACCCAGCAGAAGCTGTTTTCTTTAGTCAGACACAGGACAGATGGCTTCTAAGGTTATCTGTTTTTGTTTTTTGTCAATTAATTTTAGTTTTTTCCTCAATAAATTTTAGTTTTATGACTCAGTATCATGCTGCTTTCCTTGCTATAGCTCTGTAGTTTAATGCCAGGGATGTTGATATCTACAGCAGTTCTTTTATTCTTCAAGATTGTTTTGGCTATCTTGGAATTTTTGTGTTTCAGTATGAAATTTAGGATTTTTTTCAATTTTTCTGTGACTAATTGCATAGGAATTTGGATGGGAATTGTGTTCCATCTGTAGATTGCTTTTGGTAGAATGATTTTGGTAGAATCACAGTATTGGTTCTACCGATCATGAGCATAGGAAGTCTGCATCTTCTCATATCTTCTTCAATGTCTTCAAACTCTTAAATTTTTTATTATATAGGTATTTCATTCCTTCTGTTAGATATATTCCAAGATATTTTTGAGGCTGTCAGGTTGGGATTGTTTTGCATTATTTCTTTCTCAGTATGGACTTGTTACATATTGCCTTATATGGATCTCTAGATTCTCCATAACTTTTATCATGCAAGGATGTTGGATTTTGTTTAGGTCTTTTTCTGTATGTAAGGACATGATCATGTGGTTTCTGTCCTTGAGTCTGTTTATGTGGTGGATTATTACATTTATTGATTTACATATGTTGAATCATCACATTTCTGGGATGAAGCTGTTTTGATCATGGTGGATAATCTTTTTGAAAAAAGTATTGAACTTTTGTACATTTCTTAATCAAATTTAGACCCTCCTCCCTTATCCATGCCTCCACACCCCCATGTGACTTCGTGCATTCTGCCACACATGTTAAGCCCTATCCAGTCAAGCATTTGTACCCAGATGACCTTTGGAGCAACTTCATCCACTGGAGTCTAGTCAGCCTAACTAGAGATTGTAAGTAAGGGATACTCCGCCTCATCCAGTTTCCAGGTGTATTAGTCAGGGTTCTCTAAAGAAACAGAAGCAACAGGATGAATATATATAACTATATACAATTTATTGATTTGCTCACGTGACAGAGCTCAACAGTAGCGCCGAACTGGAGAGGCCAGGAATCCAGGGAGTTCCTTGCTCAGTCCGCAAGGCTGGATGTCTCAGGAGTCCCAGTCTAGTGCTGAAGGCCCGAATGGATTCCAGGAGATCTGCCAGTCTCGGTACACGCTGGGATCCGAAAGGTTGATCACAGCAGCAAGACAAACTCACCAGATGAGAGAGAGGCAAGCCGCAGGAAGAAGGAAAAAGGGGCCAGCTCCCGCTGCCGTGGCCTTAAATACCGCCTGCCGGCAGAAGGTAACACCCACATTTGGGGTGGGCCATCCGGGTTGAGGTGGTCCAATCAGAAGACCCTTTTCTCTTATTTGTTCCTTAGTCCAGTCAAGTTGACACCCAGGATTAACCATGACACCAGGCTAGGTCTTTTTGATGTGCTCTTGCATTAATTTTGCAAATATTTTAAGATTTTTTGCATCTATGTTCATCAGGGAGATTGTCCTATAATTTTCCTTTTTGTTGGATCTTTGTTCAGTTTCATAAAAATAATTTGAAAGTATTCCTTTTTTTCTATTTTTATAGAATAATTTGAAGAGCACTGGTATTAGTTATTCTGAGGCATGGAAGAATTCTGTGGTTCTGGTCCTTACAACTTTTCAGTTTGGAGATATTTAATTATTGCTTCTATCTCGTTAGTTGTTATGGATCTATTCAAACTGTTTACCTGGACTTTTGCAGGTGGACTCTTACTGGAGCTGCAGCTAGGGGGTCGTGTCTCTGAGGACTTCTGGGCGGGACCGCCCTTTGCCTTTCTTTGGCACCGGGGCCAGAGGGTCGGTGGATTTGGGTCACTGCTCTGTACGGGATTTGGGTCAGTGCTCTGCACCTTTGTGCAGGCTGCCGGGGTGCGGCTAGGTCAGGTAGACCCCCCCCCTCCGCCAGAGATTGGTGAGAATCCAAGTGGACTTTTTTTTTGGAGAACCTTCAGAACAAGAAGAGAAGAGTGGTTTACAAAATTGAAACCTAGAAAGGTCAATACTCCATAAACGAGGAGGAAAGGGGGGGGGGAAGCATCTGAAGGAGGAAAGCAAAACCATCCACTAACATAGTGAAAAGGTATTTGTGATCTGAACCACAAAAGGGAAGCCCACATGCCAAGGACACGACGAAGGGACAACATGGGAAAGACACAGGAAAATCCTGCACCAAGCACTACCAAACCTGTAGGAGATAGCTACAATGGGAACCCTTTGGATGAGATCCAAGGAACAGATCTTAGAGGAATAATTGCAGACTTATGCAGAGAAATTAAAGAACATAAAGAGGAATTCAGAGAACTAAAGAGAGAGAACGAAAAACTCAAAAAAGACCTAGAGGGATACAATGACAAACTTCGGAAAGAACTAAAGGAACAAACCGACAAACTCCAGGAAGGACTAGAGGAAGAAAGAAACAAACTCCGAAAGGAAGTAAAAACACTGAAAAAGGAAACCAACCAACGAAGTAAGGAGCACCAAGAAGAGATTGAGAAGCACCAAGAAGAGATTGAGAAGCTCAAAAAGGAAATGGAAGTACTAAAGAAAACACAGGATGAAACGAAAAAGGAATTAGAACACTCATTCAATCAAGAAGAAAGGAAAGGAAAAAGCCTCAGAAGTAGAATGGAGGAAGCAGAACAAAGAATATCAGATCTGGAAGATAACACAGAGCAATTAAAAAGCTCAAATAAAGATTATGAAAAATTTAAAAATACACAAAAGTGGAACAACCAGGAAATATGGGACACTATGAAAAGATCAAACCTCCGCATCATAGGAATAGAGGAAGGAGAAGAATCTCAAGAGAATAGTATTGATCAGATCTTCAACAGAATAATAGATGAAAATTTCCCCAAACTAAAAATAGACAAGCCCATACAAATACAAGAAGCACATAGGACCCCAAATAGACAAGATCAGAAAAGAAACACCCCACGCCATATCATAGTTAAAATGCTAGATGCCCAAAACAAAGACAAAATTCTGAGGG
>VZQC01009044.1:56460-111667 GCA_009823505.1 Rhizomys pruinosus | reverse complement strand
ATAATGAATTATCAGTCCTATGTATTTAAGATCAACTTCATTGAATACCCAGAAAAATACAAAGTCCATTACATCACATGTGATGAGAAACTGAGATTTAAGCAATGAAGTCCAGATGAGCTAATATCTCTGCTTCTCTTGAGGGAGGAGGTGAGAGGACCTTTGCACCTATGAGTTTAAAAAAGCCCTAAGAGGCTGGAGAGATGGTTCAGTGGTTAAGAGCACTGGCGATTCTTAAAGAGGTTCTGGGTTTGATTCTCAGGGCCTTCATGGCAGCCAGCAACTGTCTATAGCTCCAGTTCCAGGGGAATCAGATGCTCTCTGTCCTCTGTGGGCATTGCACAGCATGGGTGTACTTACATGTATCCAGGCAATACACTCATACATGTTAAATAAAATATTAAAAAATAAATTAAAAACAGCCTAAGCAATCAAGTAAGACTTTATCTCAGTAAAAGAAAAGCAAATAATAAAAACAAAAGAAAAAAAGTAAGTTTCTCAGGTTCAAATACCTTGTAATTGGGAAGCAAGGGTTTAAGAATATGTACTTTTACTCTCTTAAGTATTTAATTTGTAGAATAAAGCAATAGTTTCATTTTGAAGATGGGAAAGTTTAATTAACCATGAATTTGGCAAGAATAGGCACCCTCACCATACGAGAACTTCAACCAACTGCTTCCTCCTCTTCAGAGTTAACATACAATCCAGCAAAGAATGCTATCTGATCCTCATATATAACTAGATGTGGTTTATGACCATCATGAAGGTGACTCACCAAGATGTCCCAGCTAGCCACAAAGGGCTTCTCCATTGATGCAGCCACACAGAAACTGACAGGGAGCTGTCAATTTGAAGTATAGATCCGGTGAAGTGCGTGTAGTTGGCCTAGACTTTTTCTCTAGTTCCAGGATTGGATTGTGATACCAAATACTAACAGTTAAGACAAGTAGTAAATATGCTTAGCTGATAATTCTTTCAAAGTCTGTTAAATGGATTTTTTTCTTACAGTTAAAGTGGAAGCATTCACTTAAAGAACATTTTTTTTTTTTTTTTTTTTTTTTTTTTTTTGAGACAGGGTCTCCCTTTAGTCCCAGCTGGCCTGGAGCTTACTCTGTAGACCAGGCTGGCCTTGAACTCACAGAGATCCACCTGCCTCTGCCTCCCAAGTGCTAGGATTAAAGGCGTGTACCACCACGCCGGGCTCAAAGAACAAATTTTAAAAATAGTTTTGATGATCAAAAAGAGCACAAAAATGCATTCATCTTACCTATGATGTCATTCATGCGATTCAGAGAAGTAGTATCTGAAACGTCTAGTAGAATAATAAAATCGAATGTAGAAGAGGGAGGTGGCTCCTCTTTGGACATTCTAGGGTCAAAAGCCAATGTGGGCATTTGGGCTTTCTTCTTCTCTGCTTCCATAAGTTTTCTTCCGTAGCATCCGAGTGCTTCCTCCAGGAGCTGTGCTTGGTTCAGTGTTGCTGGAAATCCATCGAGCACCCAGCTTTTGTCAGCTGGGATCTCACTAAATTCAAACATTACAATCCATTAACATCTTGATAGACACCAGTACTTAACAACACTAATAATGTAATCAGGCTTGCCTTTACCTTTGCTGGAATTTCATCATAACTTCCTACTGCATGGTTTTCATTATAGCTAAAATATTGGATTTTTTTAATGTGTTGCTGTCACTCCCTGGCTTAAACTCTTATGGATCTCTGCTTTCCTCCAAATCTATTGCAGAGGTTTTAACATATACATTTAAAACTAAGTGGCCACAATTAATTTCTCTACAGCTTTTACGATGTTTAATATTTACTTCTAGCAAGTAGATAACCACACTAATATGTGAATATGAATTGCATTTTCTACCTTAGGCTTGTAGGCTTATCTTTCTTTGTACTTCAGTTTCCTCACCTACACAATGGAGCCTTGCAATAGTCCTCACTAGTGGCTCATAAAGAGATCTTTAGCCCACAGTGAGCCTCCCATTGCCAATGTGGAGATCTCTTCCCACCTGACCACTCCTACAATAGTTTTACTTTAACTCCTTTGACTCTCATTCATTTTCCCAGATGAATAAAATGTTTGCAATGTACAAAATTTCAAGTGAGTCATTTAAAACATCCTTTTAAAAATATTTTTATTGAAGTTTTATGCATTTCATACATCATTTCTCAGTCCAATTTAAACTCATTCCCCTTTTCATGCCCCCCCACCTGAGTTCATGCTTTCTGCCATACATGTCTTGTATCTTTTTCTGAGTCCTAAGGTTTTTCTATGCAGAGGATTATTGTTTGGGGGAGAAGTTTACTGTTTCAGTTCGATCTTTATCCCAGTCCTTTTGTTGTTGTTGTTCCCTTCAAAATATGCATATATGCATATATATATATATATGTATGTCATACATATACTAAAATTATGTCACCTAAAAATAGACGATGTTAATTCCAAATCATATTTTGGAATTCACATTTCCCCTTTTAATTTTTAATTACTCCAAGATATGCATACATACCCTCCACTCATATACCAAAATTACAAAGTCTGAAAATAAGTGGTAGGTTAATTCTAGAGCCCATTAAGGGATTCACATTATAAAAGTACAGTTGCTTTCAGAAAAAAAGAAATATAATATTTGTTTTAATGTATATTTTATTGAGTTTTGTGCATTTATTTCATACCATAAATCTTAATCATGTTTATCTCCTCCCCCACCTGCACCCTGTCATAGCCCCTACCACTGCATTTCTGCCATATATGTTAAGTCCTATCCATTCAAGCTTTGTACCTAGATGTCTCTCAGTACAACCTCATATGCTGGAGTCTAGTAAGCTTATCAAGAGTCACTCCCTTATAGAATTCTTCTTTAAAACATATTTTATTTATTATTTTTATTTTATGTGTAAGAAAGTATTGCCTCTGTGTATATAAGTGCATCTATATCCTGTAACACCCGCAGAGCTTAGAAGAGGATGCCAGATCCCCTGCAACTGGAGTTATGGATGTTTTTTAGCTACCATGTGAGTGCTGAGAAATGAACACAGGTCCTCTACAAGAGCACTCAGTGCTTAAACCTCTCAGCCATCTCGCCAGCCCCCTTAAAAAATTCTTAATTAGGTTAAAAGTGATTGATACACAATGACCAGTCCTTAGATTTTTCCACTCAGCACAATGTGTTTTATAGAAAATGTATGAGCAAGGTGAAAAGGGTGTTATAAGTTTTGTTCTTTTTTTTTCTTTAATGTGCACGAGTGTAGTGTCTGCATGTAGGTAGGTGCAGCACCCATGTCATGCAGTGCTGTGGAGGTCAGAAAAGGGTGTTGTATTCCTCTGGAACTGGAGTTAAAGATGGTTCTTAGCCACCATGTGGGTGCTGGGAATTGAACCAGGGTCCTCTGCAAGAGCAGTTGATGCTCTTAATTGCTGAGCCATCTCTCCAGCCCCTAGTTTTGTTCTTTTAACTCCTTAAACTGCAAGACTGAGATTTTTGCCTTAGAATTACAAGGTATGACTTCATTTGTTTCTATGTTATAATTCATATTAAACAATAGGATCAACTTTCCAGACCTTTCTAAGTCTACTTTGGCAATTGCATGTAATCTTTCTGACTTGTGGCAGGAAGAGGGGAACTAATTTTCAGAGGTTTCATTACTCAGTCATAACCATAAAGCTTCAAATGGCCCTAGGTCTAGTGATTCTCAACATGGTTCCAGGTTTCCTACTGGCATCTGCCTTTATCTCCCTCCCACCCCACCCCCAATTATTGTGAGCAGGAAAAGCCTGCATTTATTTTCATGAGTTCTCCAGAGAGAAATAAAACATACTGTAGAAGCTGGATTTTGTTGTTTCATTTTTCTAGGATGGAGAAGAAAATTTTCTTTGAGTACTTAGTGTTCTGGGATCTGCAATCTCAAAAGTCACAAAAGGAGGAGGTACAGATGAGAGTCACTGAACATCAGGGAGCCAGAGGACGTGGCTATGACTTTGATTACATTGCTAGTATACACTGATAACTAACTAGAACCTCTTATGTCCCTCTCCTCATTGGAGTAGATGGAAGGATTTTAAATTAACGACAATCCTGAGAGGTCTCAGGGGAAACAAGGATGCTGCTTGGTGGGAGGAGGGTGAGTTCTGACGGTGGGGCAGAGTTCCTCCAGCTCCACTGACACCGAAGTGAAGATCTTCTTGATGCTTCGAGAATTCATTTTATCTCTGGACAAAGTACATCAAGGATGAAGTGTACTTTATGCCAGTTCTGAGAAATGTTAGAACAAGAACCTTTCTTCTCTGAGGGGAGTAGCCTTGTGGTTGAGTTTCTAGCTACATAGTATTGAGAAGCAACTTAAACCTTTAATGTAGTTTTTTTTTTTAAGAAAACATTAAGAGACCATCTCAGATGAACAGTGAAAATTCTCTAAAATCTTCTTCACGCATCGTGTTTCCCATACACCACCGGCAACGAGTTCTACTTCCGCTCTAACACTACACTCTCCAACTCTTTCAACAAAGCCTCTACTCATTTTTCCATTCTCTGTGGATTTATTCCTTTGCTATACAGATTAAGTGGTCTTCTGTAATTTCTCTTTACATAGATGCATGCACAAAATACATTTGGGGAGGGTCCTTCAACTATGAAAATGAGAGCAGAGAAATTACAAAACGGCAGGATCCTTGGATTATTTCCTTCATCCCCTATCACATTCCATCTCTGGGTGAAGCATCTGCTTCGTCTAGCCTGAGCACCCCGGCATTCTCCCCTATTGTTGCTGAGAGCTTGGGTCCCTAGTCCCCATTCCTGCTATCTGAAACACAACAGGAACAAGTGCAGCAGCCCTTAGGATTTCATCCTTCCTTCTGAACTTGACCTTTGGCTTTTCTAATTGTCTAATGTGCCTGAATTCCCTAAAGGTAACAATAATTACGTCAGTCATGGTTGGTGAGGAGGAAGTGGAATATAGGCATATTTATATTACCGGTAGATAAGTTTATATATTAGAAACAACTGAACATTAAAAACACAAAATATATTTCTATATACCCTTAATGAGTCTTGCCATAATAAAGATATACTAAATGGGTGGATGAGATGACTCAGCATTTATAGAGCTTGCCAGGAAAGTGTGAGGATTGGAGTTTGGATTCCCAGAGTCCATGTAAATGCTGGGTGGATATGGCAATTGACCTGTCAGTCTAGTCTCAGAAGGTGGAAACAAGATCACCAGAGGAAGCTGGGTAGTGAGGTCAGTTTGTATTGGCAGTATTCAGTTTGAATTACAGACTCTACCTTGAAGGATAAGGTAGGAGAGGAAGATTCTGGAGATCAACCTCAGGCCTACACACACACACACACACACACACACAAACATGCACATATACAAACAAGTACACATACATGTAGGAAAATATATTAAATATGTACATGAAAGAAAAATGCAGTACATACTTAATAGCATTTACCATGATGTTAACGAGCAATATGTCCGGAATGCTCCTTCCTCTTTTAAGCAATTGTTCTGATTTTGCACCAAGTTGAGCTCGCAAAGAAAGCTGTGAAAAGAAACAATGTATGGTAGGATGCAGTTAGTTTAAAATTCATATTCAATTTGAAATGTTTGGAGTTAAAACAATTTGGTAGCCGTCCTCCCTAAGGAAGACACAGGACTTGGCAACCTTCTGGAGTAAGGGAGCACAAGGCAAAGCTCTACACCAATTTTGAGATATTTTCTTTGGAGCTACTTCTGTTCTACCATCTCCCTCTTGAATTTCAGGCATTCCAAATTCCTTTGTCTAATACTTTCAACCAGGAAGAATCAGTTCAGCCATTTGTATCCCACAGGGCCATGCCCTCTGGGAAGATGTGACTTAGCTCTTGCTCAGTCAACACTTCTTCTTTGTGGTCAACTTTCAAATATTTCCAACTTTTGCTTTTGCTTCTTCTTTGATGGTTGGTTTCTTTCTGTCATAATTTCACTCTCTAATGATTAGCTTTCTGCTCTGTACAGAGTTTATCATTGTTATTTTGTGATGATTAATTTAGTACAAGTTATGCACCATCACAGAACAAGGGCCTACTCTTAACTCCTAACTGGGCAACTGGAAAGAGTATTTGACATCAAACAATGCTATAGCTCTACTAAAAACAATTTAACTCCTCTTTCTTATCCAAAATGTCACAATAATGTCCTATAAGGCCCTGACTGACCTGATTCTTTGACTTCCATCATCATCTTTGCTGACGTCATCCTTTACTCTCTTACCTGGTTGGCTAGACACATGTCTGCACTCTGACTGCCTACCTGTTTGTTTTACCTGGCATGTGTCCTAGATCCACTTGGCTGGTTCTCTTACCTCTTCAATCTGCCTGAACTTCCTTTCTCCAGCAGGGCTACTCCATTTAATAGAGTAGTATTGTCTCCCATGCCTACCTGAAGGCTTATGGTCTTGAAACTCTTATACTCTATTTTTACTTTTTTATGAATATTATTCTACAAAATTTATTGAGTTATGTTTATGGTTTATTACCTGCTGACCTCTATTAGAATGCGAACTCCATAATGGCAGGGAACTCTGGCTTTTTGTTGTTGCAGTTTACTGATATGTCCAAATAATTAATACTGTGTATATAGAAAAGTATGTTCTATAAATTGATTTGAAATTGGATTTTGAGGTATTCCTAAATCAATGAATGTAATTATAAAAATAAACACAACCTTTTTATAATTCATATTTAAGAGACATAAAGATGTCAGGCTGTTTTTACTGCCTTTCCTAAGCCCACGTCTGTTCCCATCAGTCCTCATGTGTACTGCTTGATTAGAGGTTTTTTTCCAAATTTTTTCAATAATAAACCAATTTTTAAATCTGAATTATAAAATTTTTTCCAAGATGTACTGCATCATAAAAATAATCAAACATATTAGAAATAAAGCAAATGAAATATCAATTATGTCATTCAATTTGATGAAAACTATTTCCCTATGTATTTAACATTATTATGGAAATATTAGCTTCCAAAGAAACAAAACTTAGTGAATCTTTTCAAGATTACTAAAGAATTTTAAAAGATTCATCCACAAGGCTGTGGATAAATTCTTGGGGAAAAAAAGATCCTTAATGGAAAAGAGTGTATGAAAAGAAATTAAGTCATAAACTAATGGGTAAGAAGAATGACACAAAAATAAATCTGGTACAAATCTAAAGCTCTTCTAATTAAAAAAAACTTACATCTATACATTTGTTAATCTGGCAAAATTGAATACTAATTTCCACTCCTTTCAAAAATAATATTAGGAATATAAACAATACCAGGGACACTCAGATTAGGAATCCTTGTACTAGCAAAGTTAATTTAAAAAATTAAAGAGAAGAGCCCTGCTATTTCATCCCACTTGAATACCTACCACAAGGTCATGGCTTAAGACACATTTTAACATGCTAATATTGAAAATAAGATTAAAATACTTACTTTTAGAAAACTATCACTTATTTTGGATTCTTCAGCTTCACTAATATTAGCACCTAGTAAGAAGAGACAAAGAACAAACTCCCAGTGTCTTTTTAACAGCCATGAGAGTAGCTGACCCTCTCTGGTTGGGGAGTGAAGGAACTCTATTCAGCCCTGCTCTTAGACACTCAGAGTAGGAATGGGATAGGAGCACTTAACAGAGCTTTAACTTTCATCACACAGCTTTTCAGGTCCTGGCCACTGTGGGGCTTGAAGTTGTACACCTCCTTCCTGACATGGTCTAAGTTAATAATAGATTTGAAATACACAATTTAATCTCAAGAAATCAGATTTATCAAAAAATATTGTTAAAATGTTAATTTATTAAACTTTATTTTGCCGAAGTACCATATTATAATTAATAAATATTTTCGAAAGCAAATACAGTAAAAATCAGAAGCATCTTTTAGTTAAATTAAATCCTGTGGGAAAATATTTTCAAAGTTTATAACAAGAGGTTACAAAATACTAGTCATTTAAAATAATTAAAATTATCTTTGAAGAAATGAAGTATCTGGGAGAAGAGGTTGAGAGTATTGCTTGAAAGGAACAGCAGGGCCTCCTGTGACAGAAGAGTGGCGCGGTTATTGAGACTCGGTGTATTGTTCTGCGGTGACAGTGAATAGCAGTGACCATATAGGAGGAGCTGAGCTTTATGACAGGACAGGAACAAGCTTTAGGATGGCAGAGCTTCACAAGCACATGCACACACTCATAGGAAAGTAATGTAGGACTTAGAATGTATTCATTCAGTGGTTTCACAGAGAATCTGAATGATGTAAGCCCAGATGCCAGCAGAGAGACCTTGTTGGCTTTGGGAAGGTTGTTGAATTGCTATCCTCAAAGATTAAGAACAAATCCAGTTTTAGCTAAAGGAACTATTGTTCTTATGAGTGAAGAGACCAGACTCTACAGCCTCCCTCCTCATATTGCAAATCTGGAGAATGCACCCAGAAATTTTCTTACACACAGAAAAACAAGATACCAGAAGACAACAGAACAGAAGAGTGAACATGGTGTCTCCAGGATGTTTTCATAAAGGCAAAAGTGAGCAAATGTTTGAAGGAGGAGAGTGAGTGAATTCCCTGTAATCCAGACCACTGTCCTTTGCCATAGGCAAAGGCTACCTTGCATTTTCTTTTTAATGACCATGTGGTCAAGTATTCAGAGCTCCCTCATTCCTCATTCCTTCCCCCTGAAAATCATGTCCGTGCTGTGCCGGCACATATGGGAGTTTAGACATAACGGAAATGATGGATGGTGTGCTTTGACATACTGCTTACTGGCTATAGTTTTACCTTCTGGTTCTGATACTGCTACTTCTGAAGGTATGGTGCCTGATAAAGTATTTTGTGGGGCCTATAGAGAAAAAAGAACACATGTGGATTTTAGCATTGCAATATTTTTATAACTTTCCCATTTTATTGATTTTTAAGAATATTTTATTATTCTTATTTTATGTTTATGGGCTTATTGCTACATATATGTTGGTGCACCCATGTCATGCAATGCCGGTGGAGGTCAGAAGAGAGCTTCAGATCCCCTGGAACTGGAGTTTAGATAGTTGTAACCCCACCATGTGGGTGCTGGGAATCGAACCCGGGTCCTCTGCAAGAGTAGCCAGTGCTCTTAACCGCTGAGACATCTCTCCACTCCCGTCTTATTTCTGTAAGTAGGAGCTTAAGAATAAACTATTTTACCTATATTAATGTTATTAAATTGGATTTAAGTTTCTATCTTAAATTATAAGTTCTACCAACAAAATTTCTTTCTCTCAAGTAGTTTTCAATTTCTATATAAAATCCAGGAAGTGGGGGGCTGGAGAGATGGTTCAGCGGTTAAAGAGTGCCGACTGCTCTTGCAGAGGACCCAGGCTCGATTCACAGCACCCACATGGTGGTTGAGAATGTTTTTAACTCCAGTTCCAGGGGAATCCTACACCCTCTTCTGACCTCCACAGCATTGCATGACACGGGTGCACCAACCTGCATGCAGACAGTACATTCATACACATAAAAAATAAAAAATAAATAAAAATTAAAAAAAATCCAGGAACTGATATATTGAAAATAAAATGGAATCTGGAAAAAATGTACAATTTTAGAAAAACATCTTAAAGAAATAATCTTAAACCTGTGAGTCACACAGAGAAATAATATAAAAATGTACATTATCTGTTACTCTGTTGATTAAAATGGAAAGATTGCTACAATATGAAAGAAGAAATAAGCCCGCAATTAGGAAAGTTTCCTGGGGTATTTCATAAATCATGACTGAATGATATTTATTCTATAACCCTTGAAAATGATTTAGATTAGATTCTCTGTTAATTTATTCATTTAAGAAGAAATATAAGATATAAGAAAGCATTCTATACTTGAAATCTGGTAATCAGTAACATGGTAACCATCTAAAAACCTCCTGACCTTGAGTAAAATAATGTATACTTAGGGACATTACTATTTTCTCTGGAAATTAAGAAGGCTGGATCACATCAACAATTCTCCAGGTGGGACCATATTATTCTTGAACACTTAATGTTAATCTTGATGAAATACTGTAGTAAAGTGCAATGTTGATGGCAATGTAATAAAGATAAGCCATTTGGGGACAGCCCCTGAGCCCAGTTGAGATTTACCATGGGTTGGTATACAATGGCTATGGATAAAATTGTCAGTATGGGATTCTAAGTACATGTTAGGAACTCCGCTGTTGGCAACTGCCAGACACTGAATGCTGAGGTCCTAGGCTGGGAGTGTGCTAGTTTGCTTTTCAACTGAAGTGGTAAACATTATGACCAAAGCAATGTAAAAAGGAGGGGTTTATTTCACCTTACAGGTTAAAGGTTCATTATTGAGGGAAGCCAAGGCAGGATCTCAAAGGAGGAACCTGGAGGTAAGAACTGAAACACAGATCACAGAGGAATGCTGCTTAGTGGCTTTCTCCTCTAGCCAGTGCTCCGTCTGCTTTCTTATACAACCCAGGATCACCTTCCCAGGAGTAGCAGCACACATAGTAGGCTACGCCCTCCCAACATCACTCAACAATCAAGAAACTGCCACAAGCCAGTCTGTGGAGGAAATGCCTCAATTGAGGCATACCTCCAAGGTGTGTCAAGTTGACAACTGACACTATCCAGCTCAATTGACTCCTTGACACACAAACATATCAGTCAGTATTAAGCCATAACTTTCCATTTTGTAGTTTTTCTTTCTTTTCCTTTTCTTTATTTTTTGGGGGGTGGTCTTTTGGAGAGAGGGTCCCACTGTAGCTCCAGCTGGCCTGGAACTCACTATCTAGACCAGGCTGGCCTCCATCTCACACGTATCTGCCTACTTCTGCCTCCTGAGTGCTGAGACTAAAGGCACACAGCACCACATCTGGCTTCAACCTCTCCATTGTTGTTCCCAAGATCTTATGTTAATATGAATATCACAATATAAAGTCCCACAGCTCTTAAAACCACCACTAGTTAAAATGCCCAAGTTCTCTTTAAAAATCCAAAGTCAATTAACTATGTGAACAACAATAAAATGTTATTTTTTATCTCAACAAGGAAGAATCAGGTTCACAGAAGCAAAACTGATGCCCAGTAGTGTACCTCAGTGGCCAACATCTGGAATTCAAGAGGGTGAAGCCTCAGTTGCACTGGAAACTCTAACATACTGAAGATTTTAGGATTGTGGGATGACCACCAAGGGCAGTGGCAGGCGTGGAGTGGAGCTAGCCTGAGCCTAGAAACAAGCTGTGAGTGGTGTGGTTGGCAGAGGCAGAGGGATGGAACTGCCCAAGCCCTTTGAACCCAGCTCCCTCAGATCAGCCGTTCAGCAATGCTTACTCAATGACTTTTCCAGCCCAGTTCCAAATACTTCCATAATTCTCCCTGAAACAACATGATCAGGTCTTCCACTGGTACCATACACTGGCACCAATTTCTGTCCACAGTGGCCCTCCCACATCACTGAACATCAAGACATGGCCACAGGCGAGTCTGATGGAAGAAACTGCGCAGGTGAGGTTCCCATTTCCCAAATGTGTCAGGTTAATAACTAAAGCTGTTCCATGGAGAGTGGGCTTAGTTGTAGACATAGGCCAATTTCCCTGCCAGGTCCTTTGATGACTAATCAGCTCAAAATGAGCTCATCACTCTGCACGGTATACCAAGGAAACAAATATATAGGGCGAGGAGAAAAATATTTTCTTTTTTTCCACCTGATCTAAAAACCTAAAATATTCCCTCTTGGACCTTTACTGGGAATAGCTTTGACTGGGTGATCTGTGGAGGCCATTAGTCTCCTCTCCCTAGGGTACTATCTGCAGAAAATGAAAAGCTTACTTGCCTGTTGTGTGCTTTTTTCTTGCAGGTCCAGTGGAGAATCTTCCTCATCCACTACCTGAGTATCACTGGCTTGCTCATTGTCATAAAATGCTTGGATAGCTTCTTGGACAAGAGTATCAATAGAAAGTACCTGAACAGGAAACTCTAAGGTACAACAGATGATGTTACAAATAGCTTTCAGGAGTTGACACAAACTTCCTCCTCTTCTAGTTTTATCCCATAACCTTATTTTTCCCTAGAACTGTCCCCTAAAATGTTTTTACCTTGTGGTAAAATTCACATTATATGAAATAAATCATTTTAATAATTTTGGATGGAGATAGCTACCACTCAAGAGTGACCATCATGATTAGGATTAGTTTCTTCCAGGAATTCTTTACCACTCATTAAGCTGGGCACTCCCTATTTTCTAATCCATGTTCTTAGAAAATATGAATCACTTGCTATCTCTGTGGATTCTGTGGATTTGCTTTTTTTGAGATGCTGCATATAAATACAAGGGCACCCTACATGCTCTCCTGTATCTAGCTTCTATTATTTAGCGTGGTACTGTCAAGTTCAGACACTTTGAAGCATGTATTATAGTAAGTAACTCATTTTTGTGACAAAATAATTATGACTTGGAAAATCAGTTATATGGTCATCCCATGATAAAATTTTGATGATAGAGATTCTCTAGATACTGCCTCTGGTATGTTTTTTTTAAATAGATATAACAATGGTAGTTATAGTCCAAATAGAGTCTAATAGGAAGAAAATAAAGAAGGAAATCTACCTTTATGTAGTGACTTCAGAGTGGTAGTTTTTCCACTGAGTGTTTTCCCCAGTAAGCATCCTTTCACTGCAAATGAAGGTAATTCAGTTTCTGTTGAGTCATCTTGAGGAGGAAGAGTTTTCTCAATTAATCTTTGAAGCACATGGCCCAATATACAGTTGTTGGATGGTGGTATGTTTTCAAGCATGTCTTCTGGTAAGGCCCATTCTCCAACCATATTCTGAAAAATAACAATCAAATAAAATGAAACTATTTTTCAAAAGTAAAATTTAAGCACATGAAATTTAAATACTAAAAGTGAACCCAAATCACAGCAATAAATACTAATAAATACCCTAATTATGATGCAGAAAATCAATAATATCAATACAACTTTTATACTATGGAGTATTTAAAATGAGCTTCCTACACAAAAATTTTTAAAAATTTAAAAATATCTACTTTTGGAAATAGGCGTTTTGAGGTCATTGAAATTTTTTAATCTAGTTTTTTAATGTCTTACACATGTGTATTTTATTTTCTTTCTATATATCTCTATAAATTTTTTCTGAGAGTGAGCCACAAAAAAGATTCTCCTTGAATATTTTGTTAGTTCCTAAAATCAAGAACATTTCATATATGAAAATGCAATCATCAAAATCTGGAAATTAGCACCACAGTTAATTTGACTGTCAACTTCATGGATCTGGGATCACCTAGAAATAACCTCTGAGATAAACCTCTGGGATGTCTGTGAGGGAATTTCTAAACCAGGCTAGCTGAAGTAGAAAGACCTACTCTAAATGTGAATGACACAACCACATAGGTTGGAGTACTGAATAAATAAAAAGAAGAGAACTGAGCTCGGCTTTCCTCGCTGTCCATTTCCTGACTGCAGATGTCACTTGACCTGCCAACCCTGCCCTCCCTACTGAGCCTTCTCTGCCATAAGGGCTGGTTACTCTCTGTGAGCCGAAATAAAGTTTTCTCCCTTAAATTGTTTGTGTAGGCATTTGATCACAACAGGAAAGCTGGTCTTCTGTCTTTTGTAACAAAAATATCACACTTATTTCATGGTTCTGCATCCAATCCAGCTGTCATGCAATCTTCAGTTTTCTTTATTCTGGAGTAGTTTTCCGGGCTTTGGTTTGTGTGACTATGACATTTAAAAATATTTTATTATTATTTTTATTTTATCTTATGTGTATGAGTGTATTGCCTGCATGTATATAAGTACACATGTGTCCTGAAATGCCCTCAGAGGTCAGAAGAGGGTGTTGGATCCCCTGGAACTGGAGTTTCGGATGGTTGTCAGCTCCATGTGGGTGCTGGGAACAGAACCCAGGTCCTCTTGCAAGAGCAGCCAGTGCTCTTAACCACTGAGCCAGCCGTATAGGCCCTTCTTATGACATTTTTATAAGAGCAAATGCCAATTATTTTGCAGATGTCCTTTAACTTAGATTCGACTGATCCTTCTTCATTATAACTGGGCTGTTCATTTTTTGCAAAGGTTCACAGAAGGGATTTTGTTTTCTTGTGTGCATCTTATTAGAGGGAACATAATATCTGTCTCAAAGTATTTTTGGGACAACTAAAGAAAACTGAAATTGATATTTACTAGTTCCTGGCAATTCTGGTAAGTGCCATAAGGCTACTGGGATTCCTTCTGTGGCAAAGGTGCCTACCCATTCAGTATCATTATTACTATATTTAGAAGGGAATGTACAAACATATACATAGGTATGCACATAGTACACACAGACTATATGTAGTTACACATATGCTGCAGGGAAAAGTGAACTGAATTATCCTGAGTTTGGTAACTCTAGAACAACAACATAATTCAATTCTGAATATTCTAAAATATTGTTATTTGTGTATTATGCAGACCTTTGACCATTCTTTCTTCCTTTCTGTGGGCCTTCTTTTAATAATTACAGTTACAGCTTATCAATTTATGCCAAAAATGACACTCAAATTTATGACTTGATAGGTAGCAGGGGTTATGGGAAGGAGACTGAACCAACAGGTTAAACTCAGGTTTATGGATGTGAACATTTCCTTCTGACTTTCATGTTCTCCTTAGTACAGCTAATTAGGAGTTTCATGAAACAAAAGTCATCTAAGATGGTCGTACAATCAAATTTCCAGTCCAATAAAAAGTCTTCATTTTATTTTTCTTCATTTCTTGAGAACTTTCATTAAAAAGAACACAAAAAGCTGCTGCTGGTGTAGTACTGAGCATGGCTGCTTCCCAAGAACACAAACATGATTTCATCAAAGACTAATACTTCATCATATCATCATGCACCTCCTCCCCTGTTTCTTACAATCTTTCCACCCCTTCTTCTGCAGTGGTCTCTGTGGCCTGGGCAGGTGAGGTTTAATATAGGATCCTGTCCAGGGACCCACACTCAGCAGATGCTTATATCTCTATGCTTTGACCTTTTGTGGTCTTTTGTGTTCATCAACCTCTGGTGCATGAGGGAGCTTCATTGATGAAAGTTGAGAGATGCATTAATATTCTCTCTACTCCTTGTTCTTCTATGTTTCCTGAGCCTTAGGTGTAGAGGTCTCATTGTAGAGGTGCCGCTTAGGGTTGGGCATCTCCTAGACATTTATTCTCTGTGTGACCAGTTGTGAAAAACAGGCACCTGATATTGAAATAAACATGTAATTTATGAAATACTTTAAAATATTTTGGCATTAATATGTATGACATTTATTAAACTAATCTTTTAAAATTCAAATTTCTTTTAAAGGCAGATCTTTGTGAGTTCAAGGCCAGCCTGGTCTACAGAGAGAATTCCAGGACAGCTGGGGCTTTAGGGAGACCCTGTCTCGAATATATATATGAATGAGATGGCCTATAGAGTCTGATTTGGGTCTTCCAAATGGACTTCAGTATGGGTTCATCCACTGGGTCCACCCTTTCCCCCTCCAGGCAACCATCAACTGTTTTTGTTTTGTTTTTTTGTTTTTTTTTACTAGAAGTCAAACTGAAACACTAACTTGGGTACTGTTTTTAATCTCAGCACTATGATTTATGCTTCGTTTATAAATGCTGCTTTGCTAAGTAATGAACAAGTCACATTTTTGGCTTATATTTATTTATTTGATATTCATAATCCTTAACTCAATGGTATAATATTCCACAAATAGATTCTGTCTATAAGTGGAGTTATTATCCTAAGTCTCTATTTAAAATGATTTTTCTTTTTACTTTATTTTTTAATGTGTGCTGGGGTGGGTTGGTGGGTGTGTATATGTGGATGTGTCATATCTATATGGTACTCAGGTAAGCCAGAAGGGGGTTCATAGTCCCTGGAGCTAGAGGTACAGGGGGTTGTGAGCCCTCAACATGGGTGCTGGTAACTGAACTGGGTCTTCTGGAAGAGCAGTAAGGGCTTGTAATTGCTGAATCATCTCTCTAGTCCCTTCCTATGTAACCTTAAGAAAAATTTGTATTTTTTATTTATCACTTTTTTCTACTTAGCCCACTTTAACAATGTTTCTATAATTATATTACTAGAATGGATTAACAAACATGTTCCTATGTTCTTGACTTACCTTTCATTACTGTTTTTCCATAGACATATATAATGAGAAAATGCTTTCCAGAAAATAAATTATCAAAACTATAAGTGCTATTGGTCACTTTCATAATTTGGTGCTGGAATTTCTCATACAAGACTAGAGACAAGCAGATTCTCTTTGAAGCGAACAAAAACTCTGAAACTATTCTTATGGCCATTTTCTTTAAAAGGAAAAGAAATAAGTCTATATATATACTTATAAATAATTGCACTTATCTGTCATTTCTATACAAACAGCATTGTAGTAATTATTTTTTAAGGTTGAGTAACTCATTTTATTTGAAATTTGTTTATTGATTTACTCTTAGGAATTATGCTCTTTTAGGGCGAGGACATAGCTCAGTGATACAGCATTTGCCTAGCTTATGTGAGACTCTAAACTAAATTCCCACACAGCTGAGAAACAAGCAAAATGAATTAGTTTGTTTTAATTTACTGAGCAGTTTTGCTTGTTTCTGTAGATGATAATTATTTGCATTATTCAATTTAAATACTTAGTGAATATGCACATTTTTGCACCATAACTGATTATTTGTTTCTGCTTTCATTCACTGAAATTGCTTATACTACTAACTAGGTAAATGATAATGATGTAAAGTGGCCAGTCAGGAAGTAAACAAATAAGAAAATGAAAACAAAATTTTTAATTCAAAGTTGAAGTTGAAGTGAACGCTGCCACTCTTCGTATGATTTTTGAGCTTTGCAGTCATTTGAGTTTTCCAAAGGAAGCAGACTTATATATCTTGGGTCCCCATAATGATTCTGGTCTTTGCTTGCTTTATATTTTTGCCAGTTCTTTACCTTGAAGCACCAAGATTGTTGTAAAGGTCAAATAAATAATGCTTGTATGAAGCCAATGTAGTTACTGACTATAAACGCTTAAGGAGTGGCTAGGCACTGCTGGAGAAATTTATCAGTGTCACACAGGAAGGTAAAAGGCATCCATATGAAGAAAACACTGCCAGCCTCGCCTCAGTTAGAGAAGCACATTTGCTCACTTGTGGCCAAACGCAATGGAACAGAACACTGACTGTGAAAGACAGCAGGATGTTCCTGTTAGGAAAAGAACTGAAGTCTTACCTGCGGAGGGAAGCAGATACAGAATCTGGAAGAACACATTGAGCAGGATCACCTTAGAAATCCAGCTGATGATGACTCTTGGCAAAGAACAATGGCAAAGGACCAGGGGCACAAAGAAAAGGAGACCAGCAAACTCCAAGTCTGACTAAAGGTTAACACTTCAACTACAATGACCTAACAAGTGAATGAATAATCAAACTTTTAGCAGATATTTACACATTTGTTATTTATGTAGATGTGAGTAAAATAATCAAATCATAAGTACATAGTTCACACCTACAGGTAATCTTACAAATATATTTTAGACTACTGGTTTCAAGACTTTATGTTTGGAGTAGGCAAAACTAGGTAAGTATCATGTGAGACAAATTATTGCTTTAGCATGATGTAGCATGTGCTCCATGTCATTTGAATGCTGTAAACTTTCAAACACATATATGAATTGCTTAAGATTTCTTTATTTTAATATCAACATTTTGTGTTAAGTGCTGTCAAAATGAACATAATTTTTGCAATGTAGGTTTATTTTGTCTCCTCAAAAGCAGAGGCCATAAAATTATAACAAAGTAAATAGTCTGTTCTTGGTGAAAAGTTATAACCCTGCTCACTAGTATGTTATTAATTGAGCAGCACTAACTTTTTCA
The DNA here is from genome assembly GCA_009823505.1 of Rhizomys pruinosus. Classification (NCBI taxonomy): domain Eukaryota; kingdom Metazoa; phylum Chordata; class Mammalia; order Rodentia; family Spalacidae; genus Rhizomys; species Rhizomys pruinosus. Next base: position 93,742 of record VZQC01009044.1, on the reverse strand, counting down.
GGACCTTATTGGGAATCTCTAGGTCCATAGAACAAACACTCTCTTCTGCCCATCTTCACATGGCACACGGGGATAGCACTCAGCAACCAGCCTGGAGCCAATGTCCTCATGAGCCTCCTTGTATTTCATTGTAAAACTTAACAGTTTACCTAGAATTTTCATTCTGATCACTTCTAATCAGTCATATCCTTTAGACTTCCTGTGGGCTGATGTTTTTGTGTCCTTGGGCTTTTGTTATGAGTCATCATGAGCATTTACAAACAGCATCTGCTTGGAAGCAAATGTGCCCAAATAAGGGGTAAAGTGTACATTTTAACGGCAAGACAAAGAGTTCTTTTATTTATTTATTTATTTATTTATTTATTTATTTTTTATTTTTTTATTTTTTGGTGTTTTTGAAACAGGGTCTCCCTGTAGCCCCAGCTGTGCTGGAACTCAAAAGACCAAAAAAAAAAAAAAAAGACGGATATGGGGCACAGCATACGGTAATGCACAGCATAGTTTAATGCCAGCACTCGCGAGGCAGAGACATAGTGCAGGACAGATAATTGTGTGCAGAGAGGCAGCCTGGCTTTTACACGACTGAGTATCACCGCACAGCCTGGGCTTAAGGGATCATGGAGACAGATTACACCAACCATAAGAAACCAAAACACCTCAAACTAATAAAAGATAATAAATGCAATTTTGTGATTTTTTTTTTACATAGCCATGATAATATAAACAAAAAAACTGATCTCACTGGGCATAGCTTAGTGGTAGAATGCCTGCTTGCACAAGGCCTGGGCTCTCCCAGCGCTGCCAACCGCATAATATCGACTTCACCCAGAGACTGTAGTAACGTGTTGGGAAATGTAACAAGGGCTGTAAGTAGCATGTAGGAGTAAGGAACAAGTATGCACATATTGGGCCTGGGGAGTGACTCAGTCAGGGAATGGATGGGGTCGCCAGTTTCAAGCTCATAAGACTAAATAAATGAAAAGGGCGCTGCGAGATGAGTTCCTCAGCAGCTAAGAAACACTTAGACTCGTTCAGAGGAGCCCAGTATGAAGTCTCCCAGCACTCGAGAATGATGGCTAACCGTCTTCTAACTCAACTCTTCTGCCTTCTACAGGTACAAGCCAGATCGCGACCACCATAAAATAAGAATGAAACATAAAAGGACGACTACCTGGCATTGGTGGTGACGACCTCTTGGTCCCAGAACTTGGGAAGGCACAGCGGTGGCACTCTGTGAACACTGAGAGCTAGCACTGGTCTATAACCAAATAGTTGAAGTTCCGCCAGCCTGGATGGCTATAGGGGACCCTCGTCTGCACAAACCATAATATATATAGCCTAACGATAATATTATGCTATATAATACGCTACTATATGATATCATATATAACGTATAAATTCATTCCATTGACACATCTGTTCTCTCGTTGAGAATATTATGTACTGTATACTGTTAGTACTTCATGTTATGTATGTACTATACATAGTTACTCAACTAACTACTGAAACGTGTGTATATATATAACTATATACATACATATAATGCAATACTATACAATTATACATATTATACATATATATAAATATAATTACATATACAATATAAAAATTTATATCCTCAATTGATTGACACCACACATGCTGCACATGAACACAAAGCACACACATGGATCCGACGAATGTCCAAACGAATAAGTCTGCAGCAGTGTGAGTCCTTGGAGCGGCCTCCTATACTCAACTTCCATTCTACCCAGGTCATGACCACCTGCGAACATTAGGAGGTGGAGGAAGCCTGTATTAAGAGCAGGGGGTGGGAGGTGCGTGCACTATTGCGAAACAGAGTCTTACGACTCCGTGGACCTCGCTCCAATATGAAATCTCAGCAGCAATCGGTGTCGCATGCAACACAGGACCCATGCGACAATCAAAGCAGACCAACAAAACACCCAGCACCTAGGAACTGGGGGACAGGGCAAGAGGTCCTTAGAATTCTTACGCCAAAAAACTAATTGCCGGTCACTAGATTACGCTCACGGAGGGTGAGCTGATCTTATTTAAGGAAAGGAACTCTAGATAGACATACATAGATCCCAGTGCAGGAAACCTGCATTGACGGGACTTCTGGGACATAACTCCATAGGCTTTAATATAAATAACAGAATGTGTGAAATCAGCTGGGAGAAGCCTATAGAGGGTGCGTCGGAGAGAGCTTATAGATCAGAAGAGGTCACCAGGCGATGGATGGGCTCATTGACACCTCTTAGGTCCCCAGCCAATCATGAGGCAAAGGAGGCCGGATCTTTGGACAGAGTAGGCTAGCCTTGGACATTATCGGAGAGTCATTCCAGCTGACAGCTGGGACGCTACAGAGAGACCCCTGATCTCAACACAAGACGAAAAAAAACAAAACAAAAAAAGACTGGATTTTCAAAAATGGCAAAAAAATAATAAATAAAAAAAAAAAAAAAAAATTTTTTAAATAAAATTATATTTCTGAAGACAAAAATAGAAACATGAGCTAAGACGCCTGGTATAACAAGCAATTCTAGGCCAATTGGTGCTCCAGGGAGATGGTATCTCAAAAAAAATACATAAATAAATATACAAATAAAAGACCTAGGTTGGGGGTAGCTTAGATGGGTACCACACTTGCTGGCGTGCAGTGGAACCCTGAGGATTGTTCCCAAAACANAACACCACATAAACCAGGCAGTGGCACACATCTGTAATCCCAACACTCAGAGGTAGAAGCAGGAAGATCAGAATTTCAAGGCTGCCTCAGCTACATTGCTAAGTTAAGGCCAGCCTGGGCTTACAGAACACCCTGTCTCAAAGAAAAAAAAGGAAAATAAGGGCTGGGGATGTAGCTCAGGGGTAGAATCCTTGTCTACCATTCACAAGGCCCTGGGTTTAATCTTCATCAACACATACACACACACACCCCAATTAATTTTTTGAGAGAGAATATCGTAACTTAATTACTCCTTTATTTTTGTTTTCCTCTCCTGCTGGCCTTGTCGGTGAATTGATGTTCTCTAAAATAGCTGCCCCTGGGTCTCCATAGTCTTGTGCTGATCTTAAGCAGATGAGGACTTTGCTATCCTGGCTTCCCACCCTTCTTTTCCCAGCCTCGAGTCAACAGGAAAGCCCACAGTCAGATCCGACAAGTTCTTCAATGAATACGATGAACAGCATGCCATGTTACCCAGAAAGAACTTTCCACACAAGTACCCAAAACTCTCCCTGGGCCTGGTGATGCACACTTTTAATCCCAGCACTTGGGAGGCAGAGGCAGGCGGATCTCTGTGAGTTCAAGGCTAGCCTGATCTACACAGTGAGTTCCAGGACAGCTGGGGGTACAGGGAAACCTTGTCTCAAAAAGACCAAAAAACACTCTTCTGATGTCTTAGAGAGGAGTGAAGACTTGATGTCTAACAAGGCCCAGGACGAGTTCATGAACCAGAGTCACAAATTCTTCTGTTTAGACAGCCTCTTCCAAAAGAAAAAAAATGAAGTCTATATGGGATCATGTAATCTTTTAAAATGTAATGTGTATGTGTATATGGTAGTATTCAGTGAATACTTGAAAAATATATAAACCATCCATCCATCCATACCTGTGCAACAGAGCTCAGTTAAATGTAACTGCAAGTAGGTTATTTTAAGTTGTTAAAGAGAAATTGTATTCTAGTTTTTTTCTTAATATAAGTGTGTATTTTACTTTACTTTTGTTAAATAAAGTTTATATGTTGCATTTTTTTTTAAATTCTTGTACGTTACAATTCTGCACTTTGAGAACCTGTGATGGTAAGAAGCTGGGAAGTTGCAGGCGGAGAGTCAAAACCATCTTGGGCTGTCTTAAGACCTCTTGATAGTCATTTATTGCCCCATCTGTGTCAGACCTAACATCCTTTTGACTATCAAGTAAAAATGTTTGGAATGTATTCTTAGCAGACCAGCAAGCTTCAAGGTGACATCTGAAGCCAGATGTGGAGTCTCATGCCTGAAATCGCAGCACTTGGGAAGCAGAAACAGGATTATGAGTTTGAGGGCAGCTTGGCCTACAGAGTGAGACCCAGTCTCAGAAATAGAACAACAAGATCACATCTCAAACCTATAGTGGGGGTTCCCTGCTTTGCTGTGTTCCACCTAATGTCCCCACAAAGGTATCTGATATATTTATTTATTTATTTATTTATTTATTTTTTATTTTTTTATTTTTTGGTGTTTTTGAAACAGGGTCTCCCTGTAGCCCCAGCTGTGCTGGAACTCACTCTGTAGACCAGGCTGGCCTTGAACTCTAAAAGATCTGCTTGCCTCTGCCTCCTGAGTGCTAGGATTAAAGGTGTGTGCCACCACACCCGGGTAAGACAAAGAGTTCTATGACATTTGGATTCACTCCTTGACTGTAATATATCCCAGACTGACCACGTGACTGGAAGCAAATGTTGGCTTCTCAACTGGTCATTCACCATGGGACATGGTAATTATGAGTAAATATATACATATATGTGCTCATAGAAATATATATGCTAATATGTCATTATTATTATTTCTTAGCACCCCTAAATATCCAAATCAGGATGGAGAGCCTTCATCCATCCCCTTACAAAAGAAAATTTGGCTTTCATAAATATAGTTGCATAAACACAATCTGTACCTTAGGAGATGTTCATTATGAGTCCCTAAAATCCTTTTTGTTTCTCTGTCTTTTGAGACAAGGTATCTCTATAGCTACAACTAGCCTGGAACTTACTATGTAAACCAAACTAGCCTCATTCACATAGAGATCTGCCTTCCTCTGCCTCCCCAGTGCTGGGATTAAATGTGTAAGCCACCATGCCTGCTTGAGTGCCTAATATCTTGATTCATACTCACTCAATATTCCACAAACTAAAATATATTTAATTATATTAGTGTTCTAGTTTCTCTTCCATTGCTGTGACAAAACAGTCTGACCAACACCAACTTGGGGAGGAAAGGGTTTATTCAGCTCACATCTCCTGGGTCACAGTTCATCACTCAGGGAGCCCAAAGCAGGAACTCAGGGCAGGAACCTGAAGCACAGGCCATGGAGGAATGCTGCTTACTATCTTGCTCCCCTGGCCCATGCCCAGCCTGCCCTCTTATATGGTACACAACAACCTGCCCAGAGGTGGCACCACCCATAGTGGGCTGGGCCCTCCCACATTGCCCAAGACTCAAGACAATACTCCACAGACGTGGCCATAGGCCAGTCCAATGGAGCCAATTCCCCAATTGAGGCTCCCTCAACCTAGGTGTGTCAAGTTGACACTAAAGCTATACAGCACAATCAGTATGCTACTTAGTGGCATTCAAAGGTGGTTTCTGTACAATGATAGTACTAATCCAGAGGGCCACAGGGTTATCTTCACAAAATGACTAGAACTTACCAACATCTGCATAGTGTATATGCCCCTGGTAGTCCCATTCTGGCATGAACTTGGCAAGTTATAATTTAATTACAGATGAAAAGATGAAAAACATGGCATTTAATCTTTCGTCTAAGAAAAAGGTCTTCCAGTTGATGCTATATATATATATATATATATATATATATATATATATGTTAGTTTCCTGGGATATTTTTGGAATGCAATATTTAAAACTTATTTGATGTTACTCAACAATAGACATTATCTTGCTATAGTGGCCAAAGATTTAAGACAAAATCTTCTAATAGACATAATTCAAGAAACCACATAGGAGAGATGGAGAGATGGCCCAGAGGGTAAGAGTATTGGCTGCTTTTGCAGAGAACCCAGGTTTTGTTCCCAGTACCCACAAGGAGCCTAACAACTATCCAGTCACTCCAGTTCAAGGGGATCTGATGCCCTCTTCTGACCTCTGCAGGCATTGCACTAAATAGGTGCACCTACATACATGCAAATCAATACACTCATACACATAAAATAAAAACAATAAAAAAAATTAAAAAATAAAACCATATAGGTACTAATGTCAAGAAACCAGTCTACCCTTTTATAAGGTGAACAGGGGGCAACTGAACTTCAGAATGACAGTCCAGCAGGCTTCATTTTCAGTTACCCAACTGGCTTTCTCTTGGCAAACCAATCTGAAGGAAGTCAGGAATAGATAAAGCTGTGACCCCAGAAATACAGTCAAGACTTAGACTAGTAAAAACAAGCATAACTTGATCTATGACCAAACCTCAGATTTCAAGGGACCTAGTATTTATGTTAGAAATGATGAATCTCTCAGGTTCAGTTTTTCATGTCCCATGATAGACAGCAGAGGGGTAAGTACATGAAATTTGTGAAGACAGAGAAAACAGTTGATACCCTGGTTCTCCATATTTAAAATTCATGTGCCAGTGTAGGATAACTCATTAAAACACATACAGTGAACAGTCCTGACTTTGGACCAGGTACAGCAAGTATTTACTATACTATATCTTTGTGATCTCTATGTGGATACAAAGAGTCAAAGAGAACTGGGAATACTGGCACCTCTGTAATCCCTGTACTTGGGAAACAGAGGCAAGAAGAGCATTTCTAGTTCATGGCCAGCCCGAGATACATAATGACCCTCTCCCAAAAATCTACCAGTCAGTCAACCAACCAACCAACCAACCAACAGAAACACAGCAAAAGAGACAGAAAATTCATGGGGAGATCAGCCCCCGGCCCCAAAGATAGTGATGGATTTTCAGCCTTGAACTTAGACCTTCTTTTCCAAACTTGACCAATTTCATTGGTCTGAACTCCTCTAAGAGCTCACTTGAGTTGCTTAGCTTCTTTTATAGTAAAATCACTGCTGTTATATCTTCTAAGACAGTGCTTTGTGATGAGAATCCTCCATAAAACAGGTAATCTACATTGTCTTAACTTTGCATTTTATTAGATTTATCTTATTTTGGTTTGTTTATAAATTTCTGGTCAATGAATAATGGTTGTGATCCATACACTATTTAATAATTTGGTTTTGATTCACAATTTAAAAAATAAATAGCCGCCAGGCATGGTGGCACACGCCTTTAATCCTAGCACTTGGGAGGCAGAGGCAGGCGGATCTTTGTGAGTTCAAGGCCAGCCTGGTCTACAGAGTGAGTTCCAGGACAGCTGGGGCTTCAAGGAGACCCTGTCTTGAAAAGACCAAAAAAAATAATAATAAATAAATAAATAAATAAATAGCCACACTCCCTGTGCCCAGCTGCCAAAGCCTGTCTGCATTGTGCAGGCGGCCAGCTGGTGGCCAACCTCAGCAGGGGCCATCCAATGCTTAGAACCATAGAGAGGAACTGTGTGCATGGATAGAAAGTCAGCCAGCGGTGCACACTACCTGTGCCAGTGGGGACCAGTGCCCGGCCAAAGGATTCAACCCTCCTCCCCCCTAAACAACACAATACTGAACAATGAGTGGATCAGAGAAGAAATAAAGAATGAAATAAAATCATTCCTGGAACTAAACGAAAATGATAATACAACACAACAAAACCTGTGGGATACATTAAAGTCAGTCCTAAGAGGGAAATTTATAGCCCTAAGTGCCCACATTAAAAAAACAGAAAGAGGGGCAGGAGAGATGGCCTAGCGGTTAAGAGCACCGGCCGCTCTTACAGAGGACCCAGGTTCGATCCCCAGCACCCACATGGCGGCTGAGAACCATCTGAAACTCCAATTCCAGGAGAACTCCAGTTCCAGGGGAATCCGAAACCCTCTTCTGACCTCCGCAGCATTGCACAACATGGGTGCACAATCCTGCATGCAGACAGTACATTCATACACATACAGAAATAAATAAAATTAATAATAAAAAAAAAAATTCAAAAAAAAATACCAAAAAAAAAAAAAAAAAAAAAAAAAAAAAAAAAAAAAAAAAAAAAAAAAAAAAACAGATTTTTTTTTAAATTTAATTTATTTTTGTATGTGTATGAATGTACTGTCCTGCATTGCAGTGTTCACCCATGTGCACCCAGTTCGTGCATGCTGCAGACGGTCAGAGAAGACGGGTCTCGGATTACCCTGCGAACGAGTTCTCCTGGAATTGGATTGTTACAGACGATTCTTAGCCGCCATGGGGGTGCTGGGGGGATTTGAACCCGGGTCCTCTGCAAGAAGCAGTCGGTGCTCTTAACCGGCTAGGCTGTCTCTCCAGCCCCAGATATTTTTATTTAAGTAAAAACATCCCAGCACTCCAGAGGCAGAGGCGAGGCAGCAGATCTCTAAGAGTTCAAAGCCAGCGGTCTACATGGGGGGACCTAAAGGAGGACCCTGTCTTAAAAGTACAAAAAAAAAAACAAAACGCCCCAGGCGTGGTGTGCGCACACTCAAATCCTAGCACTTGGGGAGGCAGAGGGAAGCAAGGTCTCGTGTTGGAGGTTCCAAGGCCAGGCTGTTCTACATGTTTAATTCCAGAAAGCCAGAGCTACAGGCGAGACCCCTGTCTCAAAAAGGACCAAAAAAAAAAAAAAAAAAAAAAAGATATTTGGGGGGGCACAGCTGGTAGCACACTCTTTATATCCCAGCCACTCGAGGCCGAGCCAGGCAGATTTGTGGATGGAGTGCCAGCCTGGTCTTAACAGTGGAGTTCAAGGTCAGTGGGGTCTAAGGGATTATGGAACCAGTTACCACCTTATCCATAAGAACAACACACTCAACTATAAAGAAAAAAGATGCTTGTGATTTTTTTTTTAAAAAGCATGATAATACTTAAAAAAAAAAACGCTGGGCACTGGGCAGTGAGCTTTGTGGTAGAATGCCTGCCTTGCACAAGGCCTGGGCTCCATCTCCAGCGCTGCCAACAGCATAATATCGACTTCACCAAAGACTGTAGTAGACAGTGTTGGGAAATGTAAAAAGGCTGTAAGTAGCTGTAGGAGAAGGAAACAAGTTCTCACATATTGGGCCTGGGAGTGCCACTCAGTGACAGGACATGGATGGGGTCCCAGTTTCAAGCTCTAGATAAAAATAAATGAAAAGGGGCTGGAGAGAGTTCAGCAGCTAAGAGCACTTAGCTCTTCAGAGAGCCCAGTGAAGTTCCCAGCACTGAGATGATGGCTAACGCCGTCTTTAACTCCAATCTCTTCTGGCCTCTACAGGTATCACAGGCAGATCGTGCACACACATAAATAAGAGCGAACTAAAAGGACGTGGGGATACCTGGCATGGGGTGCCCGCCTTTGGGGCCCAGCAACTGGGAGGCCACAGGCAGGTGGAATCTCGGGGAAACCTGAGGCTGCCTGGTCTACTCGAGTGGCCTAGGCCAGGCCGGTGGGCACGAGTGGGAGACCTGTCTCAAAATCTATGAGATACGGATAGTGATACTAGATCTAGTCTATCTAGAGGTATCAGAGTAGATAGTATCATTATATCGCATACTATATATACTTATACATCTATACAACATTATGTATAAATTACATATATATACATATTATCCAAATATACATTACATATTACAGTATACATATATATATCTATATAATCTCAACGATGAACACATGTTGCCAATGAACACAAAAGGCCACAAATGGCCGAAGTGTAAAGAATAAGTCTGCAGAGTGTGAGTCCTTGGGCAGGCCTCCTATATCCAATTCCATCTTACCCAGGGCTCATGGACCACTGTGAAATAGGAGGTGGGAAGACTGTGAGAGCAGGGGGTGGAGGTGCGTGGCCATATGGAAACAGAGTCTTACAGACTCCTGGGACTCGCTCATATGAATCTACAGCAATGGTGTCAGCAAGAACAAGACCCATGCGAAATCAAGGAGACAAAAAATCCAGCATAGAACTGGGGGAATGGGCAGCAGGTCTTGATCTTAGCCAAAAAACTATTGGTAGCTGATTACTGCTCAGTGAGGGTGAATTGATTTATTAAGGAAAGGAACTCTAGAAAGGACTGACTAATCCAGTGCGTGAACTGCAATGAGGACCCTGGGGACACTAACTCCATAGGCCTTAACATAAATAACAGAATGTGTGAAATCCAGTGGGAAGCTATAGGAGGGTGTGGTGGGGGGCGTATAAAGATGAAGATGTCACCAGGCGTGGTGGCTCATGCCTTTAGTCCCAGCAATCATGAGGCAAAGGGAGGCGGATCTTTGGGAGTTCAGGCTAGCCTGGTCTACATATCGAGAGTTCCAAGGACAGTGGGCCTAAGAGGGTAGACCCTCCGTGCAAAAGACAAAAAAAAAAAAAAAAAAAAGATGGTGTTTTGTATGAAATACACAAAAAAATGCAATAAAACTTTTAAATTAAAATACTATCGTTGAGCAAAAATAGAATGAGCCTAAGACAGCATTGTGTACATAGCACGTTCTAGCCCGTTGGTGCTCCCAGGGAGATGGCTCTCAAAAATAAAATCAAAATCATCAAATATCATAATAATTACATAAGACCTAGAAGGTTGGGGGGTAGCTTAGTTGGTACACCACTGCCTGGCATGCTGAAACCCTGAGTTGATTCCAAAACACCCACATAAAACCAGGCCGAGTGGCACCACATCTGTAATCCCAAACATCAGAGGTAGAAGCCGGAAGACTCACGACATTTCAAAGGCCTGCCTCAGTACATTGCTAAGTAAGGCCGCCTGGGCTTACCGAACACCTGCTCAAAGAAAAAAAAAAAGGAAAATAAGGGCTGGGGATGTAGCCTCAGGGTAGAATCCTTGTCTACCCTATCACAGCCCTGTGGTTTAATCTTCATCAACATACACACACACCACCCCAATTAATTTTTTGGAGAGAATATCGTAACTTAATTACTCCTTTATTTTTGTTTTCCTCTCCTGCTGGCCTTGTCGGTGAATTGATGTTCTCTAAAATAGCTGCCCCTGGGTCTCCATAGTCTTGTGCTGATCTTAAGCAGATGAGGACTTTGCTATCCTGGCTTCCCACCCTTCTTTTCCCAGCCTCGAGTCAACAGGAAAGCCCACAGTCAGATCCGACAAGTTCTTCAATGAATACGATGAACAGCATGCCATGTTACCCAGAAAGAACTTTCCACACAAGTACCCAAAACTCTCCCTGGCCTGGTGATGCACACTTTAATCCAGCACTTGGGAGGCAGAGGCAGGCAGATCTCTGTGAGTTCAAGGCTAGCTGATCTACCAAGTGAGTTCCCGGACCAGCTGGGGTACAGGAAACCGTCTCCAAAAAGGACCAAAAAACACTCTTCTGATGTCTTAGAGAGGAGTGAAGACTTGATGTCTAACAAGGCCCCGGACGGTTCATGAAACAGAGTCACAATTCTTCTGTTTAGCCCTGCCTCTCCAAAAGAAAAAAAATGAAGTCATAGGGATCATGAATCTTTTAAATGTAATGTGTCTGTGTGATTGGTTAGTTTCGTGAATACTTGAAAAATATATAAACCATCCCTCCATCCATACCTGTGCAACAGAGCTCAGTTAAATGTAACTGCAAGTAGGTTATTTTAAGTTGTTAAAGAGAAATTGTATTCTAGTTTTTTTCTTATATAAGTGTATGTATTTTACTTTACTTTTGTTAAATAAAGTTTATATGTTGCATTTTTTTTTAAATTTCTTGTACGTTACAATCTTGCACTTTGAGAACCTGTGATGGTAAGAAGCTGGGAAGTTGCAGGCGGAGAGTCAAAACCATCTTGGGCTGTCTTAAGACCTCTTGATAGTCATTTATTGCCCCATCTGTGTCAGACCTAACATCCTTTTGACTATCAAGTAAATGTTTGGAATGTATTCTTAGCAGACCAGCAAGCTTCAAGGTGACATCTGAAGCCAGATGTGGAGTCTCATGCCTGAAATCGCAGCACTTGGGAAGCAGAAAAAGGTTATGAGTTTGAGGGCAGCTTGGGTACAGAGTGAGGACCCAGTCTCAGAAATAGAACAACAAGATCACATCTCAAACCTATAGTGGGGGTTCCCTGCTTTGCTGTGTTCCACCTAATGTCCCCACAAAGGTATCTGATAAATGCCTTGACTTTCCTTACTTTTTTTTTTTTTTTTTTTTTTTTTTTGGTCTTTTTGAGACAGGGTCTCCCTGTAGTCCCAGCTGTCCTGGAACTCACTCTGTAGACCAGGCTGGCCTTGAACTCACAAAGATCTGCCTGCCTTTGCCTCCCAAGTGCTAGGATTAAAGGCGTGCGCCACCACACCTGGCCGACATTAACTTTCATTCTTGGACATAAAATATTCATATAACAGCTTCCGTGGTAGAACATGATGTTCACAGCCTGGACCATGGTCACTCATATTTGACTCAGAGTAAACCATCTCCTATTCCCTCAGGAGTAAGAGTTATGTTTTATGTCAACATCTCTGTCTCTATTTTCTTTTTCCAAAGACTTAAATCTTGAGTGGAAAATGTGATAAGATTGCCAGATAAAATACACTTGGGATATTTACACTAAAAAAACCCCAAATACTGTGGCTTATCTGAGATTCAAGTTTAATGGTGCTTTCTTCGGCAGTGTGCAAATGTAAATCGAAATAACTGAGATGGCCTAGCGGTTAAGAGCCCCTACTGCTCTTGCAGAGGTCCCAGGTTCGATTCCCAGCACCCACATGGCGGCTAAGAACCGTCTTTAACTCCAGTTCCAGGGGAATCCGAGGCCCTCTTCTGACCTCTGTGGCATTGCACAACACGGGTGCACAAACCTGCATACAGACAGTACATTCATACGCATAAAAAATAAAAGTAAAAAAAAAGAAATAGCAGAGGTTTTTTGGGGGGAAGGGCAAGATTGATAGGAATGGAACCTAAGACCTTGCATGGAGTAAACACTATTGTTTATATCAGGAACTGTAAAAAACAGCCTCTCCTTTCACAGGCCCTACAAGCTAAAACTATGGCTAAAAAGACAATAAAACCAGAAAGTTACTCTACAGTAGAAATAGTGTAGGAGACTTGCACGGAAACTGACCACGCTTCCTGGTCACATCCTGAGCAGTGATTTGGGATTGTGCTATGGAATTGTAGCTCCCTCCACAAGGGCCACTGCTGACAAAAGACCAGGGCTGGGGATGCCAGTCAGTGGTAGAGTGCTTGCCCAGCATGTGCAAGGTTCTGGATTTACTGGGGGTGAAAATGGAGGCAGACTGATAATGTCTCTTAAATGTGAGACTGCTAAGGTAGCTAGTCAGACTTGAGCAGGCCTGAAGGGCATTAGGATGGACCCCTCCCTGGTAATCAGTGGATTGTAAAACCAGGGACTGAAACTGCCAGGCTTTGACTACAGGTCAAAAGAATGGGATCTGAATTGTATCTCTGGCCCTGGGTGGAGACATGACATTCTAAACTGCTCCAAAGATTGCAAGATCACTATCTAACACAGGGGTTTCTGGTAAAGAATGAAGACACACCACTGCCCCTCCCAAAGGGTTAAAGCAAACAGGCCGTCAGTCACCGGGACAAGGAAGCTGCCTATTTAGTGACCTTAACAAATAATGTAAATCCTACCTAAACATGCAGGTTGGTATAATGTCCACCCTCACAATGGGAGTGCCTGATATTATTTTGTAATAAATGAATCTGTCTTCAAATATTAAACTATGTTTCACCTGAATTCTTCTGATGGAAATCAGGACTGGAAACCTGAGGGGAGGCCTTAGCAATATCTAGATAACAAAACCATCTCTGAAATATATAAATATGCAACTTAGAAATACACAAATATAATATTTTATGCTGAAGGAGATGCAGCTAAAATCTGGATATTTTTCAGTGCTACTGGCAGAGTGCTCTCCTAGCACATACAAAGCCCTGGGCTTGACCCCCAGCACCACAGAAACTGGGCCTGGTGCCAAGTGCTCAGGGGGTAGAGGCATGAGAATGAGAAATTCAAGGTTGGCACAAGATGGCTCAGTAAGTAAGGGCTCTTGCTGCCCCATCATGTAAACCTGAGCACCTGAGTTCTACTCCTAGAACCCCAGTGAGGCTGGTGGGAAAGAATCAACTCCATAAAGTCTTCTGCCAGGCCTTTAATCGCAGCATTTGGGAAGCAGCGGCAGGCAGATCTCTGAGTCTGAGGCTATTCTGGTCTATACAGCGAGATCCTGTCTCAGAAAATTAAAGTTGTCCTCTGACCTCCACATGCACTACACGGCACATGCACACACATACGACATACACACACATATGACATACACGATAATACTAAATAATTTTTTTAAGGAGTTCAAGGTCATCATCAGCTACATAGTTTGAGGCCAGGCTAGGCTACAAGACAAACAAACAAAAACAGAAAAGCACAATTATGAAACTCTGTTTGTTTTTATTTTTTTGAAAAAAAAAAAAAAGACTCAACATATAGCTCTGGCTGGCCTGGAATTCACTATGTAGACAAGGCTGGCCTTGGTTTCATAGAGATCTGCCTGTCCCTGCCTCCTGCCTGCTAGGACTAAAGGCGTGAGCCACCACGCTTGGCCTATGAAGCATTTTGGTTTTAAGATTATTCCTTTCATGCATAGATGTCAGCAACAGTCAACCAGGTAACAGGCTTCAAAATCCGAGAGGGTTCATATGGTCAGCCACAAGGTTCTAGTCTACAAAGCCAGTGGTCAGAAGGAGTCTGTTCAAACATTTTCAAGACTTTCTAAGAGCAAATAGCTGTGGTCATATATAATTTTTTAAATTGTGAAATACCTGTTTGTACTTCAATTATGAGTTTATTGTAGAATTATAGGTTTTCTTTCTTTTTTTTTTTTTTTGGTCTTTTCGAGACAGGTCTCCCTGTAGGCCCAGCTGTCCTGGAACTCACTATGTAGACCAAGGTTTTCTTTTTATTCGAATCTTCCCACTAATGGGGGTTACTGCGAGGAGTGGGGTGTGGGAGCCCATACCTGTGGGAAGCAGGCACATCTCTGAGTTCCAGGCCAGCCAGTCCCACATAGTGGGACCTGTCTCCAAATAAATAAATAAATATTTTAAAATTAAGACATAGACTTGGATCTGTTTAGTGTGTAGAAGGCCCTGAGTTTGATCTTCCACACAGCTATCAAAAATAAAATATACTAAAAAAAGACAATCTCTAGCTTTTCTGAGCTTTCACGCTCTGGCCCAGTGCTAGCCTTGAAACGCAATGAAGAATGAACAGCCCTTCAAACCTTCTCGAACTGGATCCCCCGCCACCTGCCAGCCGCTCCACTTTCCTTCCGCCCTCTCCAGGGCACTTTAGTTCGTCAATGCTGGCCTGGAAATAAAGGCACTCACGTCAAGTCCTCCGGGTTCGGCCTGAGGCAGACAAAATTAAAAAGGAGCTTTCCTTCCTTTCCAGTGATCCCCGAACTGAGCATCTCTCTAGGAAAGCGGAACCGGCTACTGAACTGCCTTAGAAGAACACCAATTTGAAGGTTTTCGGGAGACGGAAGACCGGCTAACTCAACAGAAAGCAGTTAAGCTTGCATTTCCAACCGGCTAATGCGTCCATTCACTTTAATACAGAAAACTGCGTCTTACATAGAATCTAAGTAATGCTTCATCGGATGATCCTGTGCAGGGTGGAAGGTAACCTGCCTGGGCTACAAGGAAGACTCCCACCTTGCTAACTCCCCCCTAGCAGTGGGAAGCTGCTGGGGAATGAAATTCCCATTGCCTTGTAATGTTAATTTGAGGCAATTATCATAAGTAGACTAAAAAAACAATTTTGTATTTTTTGTTGTCTTTGGGAAAGACCTGTGGTACTGGAGAATCAGGCTGTCTGGGAAGCGGAGGACAGGGGAAGGTGGGTTGGCTGTCCCTCTAGATCTGTGGATTAATGACCACAGATTGAAGCACTGAGAGAAAAGAGCTGCATGGGGACGGCACCCTTACGGACTTTCTCATTATTCCTGAAATCATACAAGGTAACACCCTGAAGAGAGCATTGTTTCGACTACACTGGAGGATGTATGCAGGTAACATGTTGTGTGACATTTCCGGAGTCTCATGACGACCCCCTCCCCGCCCCCCTCCCTTCCTGGAAGAAATGTCTCAAGTGGATGGATATCACTACACAACACATGCAAATGCAAATGCCATTTCAAACAAAGGGCTGGAGGGCGCCCCAGCCAACCCCACAGACAGAGAAGCATTACGACGACGACATTCACAGTTCAGAGATGCCCAGAATGTAGATCCAAGGTTTGAATGCATACCTTCCTCTGTAGAAACATACTCCACCGAGTTTTTATTATTATTATTATTATTGTTATTATTACTACCATTATTATTATTTTAGAGAAAGTTCAGGGCTGAAAAGGTGCCTCAATGGTTCAGAGCACATACAGCTTTTGTAGAGGACCTGAGTTCAGTTCCCAGAACCCACATCAGGCAACTTGTAACTGCCTGTACATAACTCCAGCTGCAGGGATCCCACCCTCTGGCACCTTTGGGCACCTGAATTCGCATGCACTTACCCACATATGAACACAATTAAAAATAATAAAATCTTTAAAAAAAAAGAGTCTTGAGTTGTTTAGATGACTCAGCATGTAAAGGTGATGCCTGCAAACCTGATGACCTTAGTTCAGTCCTCCTCCACATGGCGGAAGGGGAAAATCGACTCTTTAAAGTTGTCCTTGGCTGGTGTGGTGGGGCACTCGGGGGACAGAGGCAGGCGGATGTCTGTGAGTTCAAGGCCAGCCTGGTCTACAAACCAAGCTCCAGGCCAGCTGGGACTAAAGGGAGACCCTGTCTCAAAAAAAAAGGACCAAAAAAAATTTGTTCTCTGACCTCCATGTGCATGCCTGGCAGACCCACAAACACACACACACACACACACACACACACACACACACAGTAAAAAAGTATAATTTAAAAATTAGGGCTGGAGAGATAGCCTAGCGGTTAAGAGCACCGACGCTCTTGCAGAGGACCCGGGTTCGATCCCCAGCACCCACATGGCGGCTAAGAACCGTCTGTAACTCCAATTCCAGGAGAACTCCAGTTCCAGGGGAATCCGAGACCCTCTTCTGACCTCCGCGGCATTGCACGACACGGGTGCACAGACCTGCATGCAGACAATACATTCATACACATACAAAAATAAATAATAATAAAAAAAAAAAATTAAAACACTTTAGGGGCTGGAGAGATGGCCTAGCGGTTAAGAGCACAGACCACTCTTGCAGAGGACCCAGATTAGATCCCCAGCACCCATATGGCAGCTGAGAACCGTCTTTAACTCCAGTTCCAGGGGAATCCGACACCTTCTTCTGACCTCCAAGGCATTGCATGCACAGACCTACATGCAGACAGTACATTCATACACATAAAACAATAAATAAATAAAATTTAAAAAAAAGAAAGGAAGGAAGGAAGGAAGGAAGGAAGGAAGGAAGGAAGGAAGGAAGGAAGGGAGGGAAGGAGAGTTTTGTTGGGATGTAGCTTGGTAGAGTGTACTGAGGCTCATAGGCCTACAATCTCAGCATACCAGAGACGGAAGCAGCAATATTAGGAGTTCAAAGTCAACCTCAGCCTCAGTGAATTCCTGAGCTACATGAGACCCTATCTTAAAAAAAAAACAAAAATAGAATCTTGTGGTGGTTAATCTTGACTACAAACTTGATGGGATTTAGAATCACCATGGAAACAAATCTCTGAGTCTGTTGGTCTATGAGGGATTATCTGGGTTGGTCACCTGACGTGGGAAGGCCCACCCTGCTTGTGGTGGCAGGCAGCATTTACTCAGGCTGGGGTCCTGGACTGAAAGAAAAGGAGAGAGCGAGCTGGGTCCCAGCCCTCAACTCTTTCTGCTTTTCTGACTGTGGACACAATGTGACCAGCTGCCTCAAGTTCCAAACTGGCCTTGAACTCACAATCCTCTGTGTCCACCTCCCAAATGCTGGGGTCACAGGTGAGTGCCTGGCAGAGTTGGAAGCAGTGGGGGCTCAAGGTCATCGAGGACAGAACCCTCCTGCTGAAACAGCAGTTTGTAAAACCAGGAACTGAAACTTCAGGATGCTGATTACTGATCAAAAGAATGTAGGTTGAGCTTTATCTCTGACCAAGAGTGGACACAGGACATTCCAAAATGCAGCAAAGCTCCCAAGATGGCTATCCAGCTGGAGGGCTTCTGCTAAAGAACATGGACAATTCATCATTGTCGCCACCCTCAAAGTCCATCTAAATGGGCCTGTCAATCACCCAGATGGGAAAACAGCCTCAGGAAAGGTGCCTGTTCCAGAAACTTTAAGAAATAGCGCGACACTTACATACAAATGCAGGCTGCACAGTGGTCTCTGACCACTTGTCCACCGTCATCCTGAGACAGAATTTTACTCTGCAACAATCCCCTTGGCTGTAGTCCACTCTCACCCAGAGAATGCCGAGTTATGCAATGGTCCCTTTGGCCATTGCCTGACTCATCCCTTGGGGGTGCCCCACTTTACTCTGTGATAAACTCTTATCTTCTGCCCTGCATTTAGTATGTCTCATCTGAATTCTTTCCACAGCGATCACAGAGACTGGAGCCCCGAGCCAAGGGGAGACCACAACAGGGTCCCACTAGTGGCCTCACGTAGTAATTTTAACTAATTAATCAGTGCATTGATTTATTTTAATTGTACTGTTTATTTTTGTCTTTAAAGATTTGCTTTTATTATTTTATTTTTATTTTTTATTATTTTTGTATGTGTATGAATGTACTGTCTGCATGTAGGTTTGTGCACCCGTGTCATGCAATGCTGTGGAAGTCAGAAGAGGGTGTCGGATTCCCCTGGAACTGGAATTAAAGACGGTTCTCAGACGCCATGTGGGTGCTGGGGATCAAACCCGGGTCCTCTGCAAGAGCAGTTGGTGCTCTTAACCACTAGGCCATCTCTCCAGCCCCGCTTTTATTATTTTAAAATTATGTGTCTGTGGATGGAAGCTGGTTGTGAGTAGTCATGTGCATGCTATGGAATGAACCCTATCTTCTCTGATAGCAGTCTGAACGCATAACTGTTGAGCCATCTTCCCAGCCCCTCTTTTATTTTTTTAGTTATTTCTTTATTTTTTGGCCTTTTTGAGACAGGATCTCCCTGTAGCTCCAGCTGTCCTGGAACTCACCTTGTAGACCAGGCTGGCCTTGAACTCACAAAGATCCCCCTGTCTCTGCCTCCCAAGTGCTAGGATTAAAGGCGTGCGCCACCACGCCCGGCCAGAGAACAACTTTTGAGCATTGTTCTCCCCTCCCACCTGTCGAGGTTCTGCTGGTCCACAAGCTTCAGGCCTATGCTCCTGTCTCCACCTCCATTTCACTACAGAGGCATTGGGATCACAGATGCCTGCCTGTGTGTCTGGCTTTTTATGTGGGTTCTGGTGATTAAATTCAGCTCATCAGGGTTGTACAGGAAACACTTTGACCCACTGAGCAATCTTGTTGCCCCTCACTTGTTTTTCTTTCAAGAGTTGTGTTTTTGAGACAGGGTCTCCCTGCAGCCCCAGCTGTCCTGGAACTCACTCTGTAGACCAGGCTGGCCTTGAACTCACAAAGATCCGCCTGCCTCTGCCTCCCGAGTGCTAGGATTAAAGGCGTGCGCCACCACGCCCGGCTGGCAGCAGCACTTTCATCCTAATGCTTGATAGTCTGTGGGACTGAAGATCAGGAGTTCAAGGTCATCCTTAGTTCAAGGTCATCCTAGTTCAAGGTTATCCTTAGTTCAAGGTCATCCTTAGTTCAAGGTCATCCTAGTTCAAGGTTATCCTTAGTTCAAGGTCATCCTTAGCTTCACAGCAAATTCAATGCTAATTTGTCCTATGTGGAGGCCCTGTCCCAACAAAAACAAATACAGACAAATTAAAATACCCAACAACAACAAATACCCAAAAGCAAAAACAACAACAAAAAAAAAACAACAAACAGCAGAAGAGCTGAAAGTTCGGGGGTGGAGGGATGGACAAAGCAGGGTTGGTTTGTTTGTTTTCAGCCCATGTTTCAATGCTGGGGTCTCTGGATCAGGACTTCTACAGAGCTTCAGCCACACAGAGAAGACAGGCTGATTAAGAGTCTGGAAGGTCAGGAAGGTGAAGGTAGTGATTATAGTGACTTCATCAGCTTTAAAGGGGAAGCCTGCAGACCAGTAGGTACAAACTTTCCAGAGGGTAATTTAGCAAAACAGTAAAAGCTTAGAAAGTGTGCATCCTCTGTTGAATCATAACTCAGCCAAATTTATCAGGAGTAAAACGCCCCTAGATGTGCATAGAAGTTTAGGATTTATTTTATTATTTTTTTTTAATTTTTTTAATGTAATTCCAGCACTCTGGAGGCAGAGGCAGGTAGATTTCTGTGAGTTCAAGGCCAGCCTGGTCTATGTAGAGAGTTCCAGGATAGCTGGGCTGCAGGGAGTCCCTGTCTAAATATATATATACATATATATATATGTATATATATATATATATGTATATGTGTGTGTGTGTTTAAAACATATGTACATATGTGTATATCTATGGGTGATTTGTGCATGTGGTTACAGGTGCACGGAGAGGCCAGAGGTGTTGGATTCCCTAGAATTGGAATTACAGGTGGTTCTGAACTGCCTTACGTGAGTAGTGGGAATGGAACTGGCTTCTCCTGAAGAGGAGCCATCTCTCCAGCTCCCTATTATTATATAATTTTTGTGGTGCTGAGGATTGGACCTAGGGCCTAGCTCTCCAAGGGCTATGCCCTGATCTACAGTGCCATAACTATAGCCCCATAAGATTAACTGGTACCAGTGTGGTGGTGCAGGCCTTTAATCCTAGCACTTGGGAGGCAGAGGCAGGCAGATCTTTGTGAGTTCAAGGCCAGCCTGGTCTACAGATTGAGTTCCAGGACAGTTGGGGCCACAGGGAGACCCTGTCTTGAAAAGACCAAAAGAAGAAGAAGAAGAAAAAGTATGATCTCTCCTTTTCTTCTTCACATCCCTTCTCTAAACACACCTTCTTCAACGCTCTGGGCTGCCCTTGCATCTTGTCTAAGACAGTGCTTAGCCTCCGTGTGGGTGATGGAAATCCAACCCGGGTCCTCTGCAAGAGCGGTCGGCGCTCTTAACCGCTGAGCCATCTCTCCAGCCCCCACATCTTGTCTTTCTTTACTTTTCCTCTGAAGCTTCCTTCTCTCCACCATGTGACTGCCAGCTGGCCACGTGTCTGACCTGCACGCAGGCTCTAAACCGCATGGCCTCACGGCTTTTTGCTTTCTCCCCTCCATCCTCCTCCTCAAGCAGCTGCTGAGATTCCCAGCTCGCCTGCCCTGAGGATTTTTCTTTGAATTCTAATAAAATTGTTCTAAAGCTTCCATTTGGATCCATCTTAAATTCTTTTATAAATAAGACTAAGAATCCTCTATGGAATATCCTTTCTCCCCATTTCATTTAAGGCAGGGTCTCTCACTAAGTGTCTAGGCTGGCCTTGAACTCACTCCGTAGCTCAAACAGATTTTGAGCTTGTGATCCTCCTGAGCAGCTAGGATTACAGACCTGCATTACTAGGCCCATTTTATTACTTTTATAAGAAAAGGTTGGGGCTGGAGAGATGGCTCAGTGGTTAAGAGCACTGACTGCTCTTACAGAGGACCCGGGTTCAATTCCCAGCACCCACATGGCAACTGAAAACCATCTTTAACTCCAGTTTCAGGGGAATCCGACACCCTCTTCTGACCTCTGCGGCATTGCACAACACGGGTGCACAGACCTACATGCAGACAGTACATTCATACACATAAGAAAATAAAATAAAATAAAGTAAAAAAAAAAGATGTTTAAAAAAAAAGAAAGAAAAGGTCTCAGGGCTGGAGAGACGGCTCAGTGGTTAAGAGCATTGACTGCTCTCTCAGAGGACCGGGTTCAATTCCCAGCACCCACATGGCACCTAAGAACCATCTTGGGCTGGGCATGGCAGTGCACACCTTTAATCCCAGCACTCAGGAGGCAGAGGCAGGCTGATCTCTGTGAGTTCAAGGCCAACCTGGTCTACAAAGCGAGCTCCAGGCCAGCTGGGACTAAAGGGAGACCCTGTCTCAAAAAGACAAAAAATAAATAAAAAGAAAAAAAGAAAAGTTCTCATTTTAGAAGGAATATGGCAGCATTTCGTTCTGATTCTTTTTCTGTTCAGCAAAGACAACAAACTTACAAACCAGGCCTTCAGTGAAACCAGAAGAAAACTGTAGCCTCCAAAGTGTGGTCAGGAGCTGCCAAAAAAATGCCAAAGAAAGCCAGGCTTGCCGGCACATGACTGCAATCCCTGGAGAATCACAGATTCAAGGTCATTCTTGGCTACACAGTGAGTTCCAGGCCAGCCTGGGTTACATCAGACCCTGCCGAGAATGAAGAAGAGAAGAGGAAGAGGAAAGAGGAGAAAAGAAAAGAAAAGAAAAGAAAAGAAAAGAAAAGAAAAGAGAAAGAAAGGAAAAGAGCAAGAAACCCAGTGAAGGGGGTAGAGATGGCTCAGTGCCTAAGAGCACTGGTTGTTCTTCCAACAGACCTGAGTTCAGTTCCCAGCGCCCACACTGGGTGGTTCACAACCAACTACCTGTAAGCTCTAGAGGATCTCAGATCCTCTTCTGGTCTCCATGGACACGTGTAGCATACACATGTACAAATCTTTTTTTTTTCTTTTTTAGTTTTTTCCTTTTTTGGTATTTTTGAGGCAGGGTCTCCCTTTTAGTACCAGCTGTCCTGGAGCTCCCTCTGTAGACCAGGCTGGCTTTGAACTCACAGAGATCCACCTACCTCTACCTCTGGAGTATTGGGATTAAAGGCGTGCACTGTCACACCCAGCCTAAAATGGTTCTTAGCTGCCTTGTGGGTGCTGGGAGTTGAACCCGGGTCCTCCACGCCCAGCTACATGTACAAATCTTTAGGGCTAGATATGGTGGCATATTCCTTTAATTCTGACACTCAGGATGCAGAAGCAGGTGGACCTCTGTGAATTCATAGCAAGGAAGAAAGCAAGCAAGCAAGCAAACAAGCAAGTAAGTGGACTGGAGAGATGGCTCACCGATTAAGAACACTGGCTGTTATAGAGGACCCAGGATCAATTCCCAGCATCCACATGACAGCTAACAACTGCCTGTAACTCCAGTTCCAGGGGCATCTTCTGACCTCTGAGGGCATTGCACAACATGGGTGCACTTATACACATGCAGGCAATACACTTGTACACATAAAATAAAAGTTTTAAAAAATTAAGCTGGGCGTAGTGGCACACGATTTTAATCCTAGCACTTGGGAGGCAGAGGCAGGCGGATCTTTGTGAGTTCAAGGCCAGCCTGGTCTACAGAGTGAGTTCCAGGACAGCTGTGACTACAGGGAGACCCTGTCTCGAAAGACCAAAAAAATAAAAAAATAAAAAATTACTAAAAAGAGGGGGCTGGAGAGATGGCTTAGCAGTTAAGAGCACTGACTGCTCTTGCAGAGGACCTGGGTTAGATTTACAGCACCCACATGGCAGCTAAGACCTGTCTTTAACTCCAGTTCCAGGGGGAATCTGATGCCCTCGTCTGACCTCCGCAGCATTGCACGACAGGGGTGCACCAACCTACATGCAGACAGTACACTCGTGCACATAAAAAATTAAAAAAAAAACTTTTTTTTTAATTACTGAAAAGAGAGAGAGAAAGGAAAAGAGAGGATCCAGTGAAGAACTTTTATAGCGAAGCATTTCTTTTTTGTTCTTTTGGAGACATGGTCTTCCTATAGCCCCAGCTTTGTGCCTAGAAACCCACTTACATATGACCGGCTGGCCTATGAACTCAAGAATGGATCACTACCTCTGCAGCACGCGAATCTGACTGGAGGACTAAAGCGAGCAATGCCACTACTGCACTTCAGTGACTAATCGGCTCTTTAACTGACCCCTGCAAAACCATGTACTCTTGTGTCTTATGACCTGAGTATCTAAACTTGTTTCCTGGGAGCCTCAATTTGATAGTCTATGCAAAAGATAATGAATGAATGAACAATCGCATACTGAGAATGAACGATGCAGAGGCACCTCTGAAAGCAAAAACTCACCCATCTCCCAAACAACAGAGATGTGAAGGGACACCATGACCTCAGCGGTGACAATGCAGATTATTCTTAGAACTGGGCACACAAAGACTGGATGGTCTGTTAGGACGGAGCCAGCCTTGTATTTCCCCCGTTGAAGCTGGAGAAACCATTCTGAGTAAGGTCATAGTGGGGGGCCCAACTTTGGGGACCCATCAGCACAGCCCTGGAGATGGACAATTTCAAGTTGGGGAACAAGTTCTCGGAGTTGCCCCGCTCTCTTTTTTTTTTTTTTTTCGGCGTCTTTTTAGGAGAATTCTTGTCTAAAAACAAAAACCGAAAAAAAAAAAATCACAAATTTAAGAGTCAGGCTTTTTGCTTAGGGATCATAATATTGGCATAGTAATACCACATTGAACATTGAGTGAAGAGGGACATACAACCTCAGAGAGTTCAAAGTCTCCATTAATTTTCCCTTCTAGAAGGAGAGAACCCTACTTCAAAATGGAACTAGGAGAGGAGAGCAAGGCTGAAATTGAACAAAGCAAGATTGCTGGGGATGAGGCAAAGCACTGGTAAACAAACAAACAAACAAACAAAAAAAACAAAAAAAACTCAAAAATATAAAAAAGGAAGAAAGGGCTACAAAAAAGGGAAACAAACAACAGCTGGGAAACAAACCAAGCTCTCTTAGTCCAAAAGAGACTCTGACTCACAAAAGAGTGGTACTTGATGTCTGCTACGGCTTAGGCATAACACAGCCCCGCACGCGTGGTTTTGAGGTCTCTTTTTCCAGCTCGTGGAGCTATCTTGAAGGCTGTGGAAACTTTAAGAGCCAGGGTCTGGCTAGGGGAAGCAGGTCCCTAGGGTGGACCTTTGAAGGTTACGTTAGCTTCTGGTTCTGGCTTGAGCACTCTGCTTCTTGGTTGGCCGACATGTGAAAAAGCAGCCACCTTGAGCTACTGCCACCATCGACCCAGGGCATCGTGCTTGGCTGTCCCTGCCACAACGGATTCTCTGTGACCCTCTGGAACCATGAACCTCAATAAACCTTTCTTCCCTTAAGTTGTTTCTGTCAGGTAGTTTAACCACAAAGACAAGAAAAGTAACTATACACAGTCCTTCACCAACTGCAGAGAGTGGTCCTCCAGCACTCAGAGGCAGGATACATCTCTCCCTGGAGTACCGGAGCCAGGAGCGAGGGCACTGCTAGAACATTGCTGCACACTGCTTCAATCGCTGCTAATAGTAATGGTAAGCCTTCATTGCACACCACCTGCCCCCCCTCCTTTTTTTTTTTTCTTTAAATAAGATGTTTGTGGCCAGGGCAATTTGACTCCCTAATTGACAGTTTATAGAACCTTCCCTTCTGCCTGGTTGCCTTGAGCCCAGGATCACCAGCCAAACAGCCCCTCTTTCGAAGCCAGCTGGACAGCACTCATGCCAGCCTGGCTGCTTTGAACACTCCACGGATGTCTTGAGAAAGCTACACTGCGACCACAGCTGCTTGGTGCCAAAGCACAGCTCTGGCTCCAGAAGGCACAGCTCCAGCTACTTCTGTTTCAAACAGCTTGTGCCAGATATTCTGCCATGGCAAGCCTTGGTGAACTCTAGCAGATTTTCATCCAGGCTGATGGCCGAGAAGAAGGCTTCCAGTTGGTGTAAACACAGTCTGACATCAGAATGAAGAACTGTGTCACCATTGGTGCAAATGCAACCCTTCATTTGCATGAAGGATTATTCCTATTCCACGCTTGGTACAAACACCCTAGCCCCATACCCCTTTCTGGCTGTGTAAGCAGGCTGCTCAGTCTACTTTTGAGTCAGCCCAGAGATACTCTTCTGTACTGACCCCTGATGTAGTAACAGGAACATTTAAAAGGTTTACTGGATTTCAAGTCGGGCGTGTGGCACATGCCTTTAATCCTAGCACTCAGGAGGCAGAGGCAGGCAGATCTTTGTGAGTTCAAGGCCAGCCTGGTCTACAGAGTGAGTTCCAGGACAGCTGGGGCTACAGGGAGACCCTGTTCGAAAAGACAAAAAAAAAAAAAAAAAAAAAAAAAAGGTTTACTAGATTTTTTTTCCTTTTCTTGCCTTAAAAAATTTTTTAGATTTTTTTATGTGCACATGTATGTGCACATGTGTATGCATGTGTGAGCCAGCAGAGGCCAAAAGAGGGCAGTGGGGCTGCAGAGTTGGCTGAGTGGTTAAGAGCACTGAGTGCTTGTACAGAGTACCTGGGTTTAATTCCCAGCAACCACATGGTGGCTAACAAGAGTCTGTAACTCCAGTTCCAGGGGAATCCGATGCCTTCTTCTGACTTCCGAGGTGCGCTTACACACATGCAGACAATATACTCATACACATAAATAAAAATTTAAAAAGAAAAGAGGGCAGTGTTCCCTGGAGCTGGAGTTCTAGACAGGTGTAAGCTGTCTGACATGGGTGCTGAGAATAAAATTGGGGTCCTCTGGAAGAGCAGCTAGCATCTTAATTGCTGAGCCATCTTTCCAACTTTTACTTAAAAAAATTATTTTTATTTTATGTGTGTATTTTGCCTGCATGTACAAAATTTAAATGTTATATATTTAATTTTGAGAGAAGGTCTCCCTGTAGCTTCAGCTAGCCTGGAACTCACTATGTAGACCAGGCTGGCCATGATCTGACAGGGATCCACCTGCCTCTCAAGTACTGGGATTAAAGATGTGCCCCACCACACCTGGCTTAATGTTATTTGTCCAATACTAGTGTGTGTGTGTGTGTTTCTCGTGTGTGAGAGAGAGAGAGAGAGAGAGAGGACGAGTATATGGTGTATGATGGAGATGCGTGTGTGCCACGGTACGCCTGTGTAAGTCAGAGAAGAACTTTGTGAGGTTGTTTCTCCTTCCTTCCTTCCTTTCTTTCTTTTCTCTTTTTTTTTTTTTTTTTTTTTTTTTTGTTGGCTTTTTGAGACAGAGTTTCCTTTTAGTCCCAGATGGCCTGGAGCTCACTATGTAGACCAGGCTGGCCTTGAACTCACAGAGAGCTGCCTGCCACTACCTCCTGAGTGCTGGGATTGAAGACATGCGCTACCACGCCCAGCTCTCCTTCCATTTTTATGTGCTTCTGGGCATCAAACTCGGGTCTCCAGGCTTTCAGAGCAAGCACCTTTACCTGAGGAGCCATCTTGCTTTTCATCTTTTTCATAACAGCAAGCTGAGCTCGGGGAGATCCTGCAGCCCTCAAGGCGGCAGCAGCAGCAGCAGCAGCAGCAGCAGTGGTTTGAGGACAGGTGAAGAGTTGCAGAGAGCTCCTGACCTGGGAAGCAGCCGAGCCGGGGATGACAGAGGCTGTGAAGAGCTGAAGGCGAGAAAGCACAGGAAAGCTTCCAGGGAACTGCTAAGCCTTAAGAGCCAAGGGTTTCAGCATCCTTGGACTGAGAGCTGTAATGCGAGCTGTGGCAGAAGCTGAGGATCCCCAACGGGGGACACTAGCAGGAGCTGCTCCTGGCTTCCTCTTGCCGCCTGTTGACTGTTCACTACTGTTGGCAAACAAGGGTGACAAGAGCTGCCTAGGCCTGGGCCATCAGCAGTCAAAGGCAGAGCAATTGGCTTCCAACCTGAGTACACACACCCTGGGTGCTGAGGCCTGTAGCGTAGGCCCCTAAGTTTCACAGTTTGGAGCTGGGCATCGAATAACACCTACTCACAATTTCCATCAAGCTACAGCAACAACCGGGTCTTAGCAGCCAGCAACAGTATCAATCATGGACACCTACAACACTCAAGGGAGGGAACATCCAGTCAACTCTATCTTCTGGAATAACAGCTATGTGCAAACATGAGTATTCTCCAAGGAGCCTGCTGAGCCCTGAACCACAGTATCAACACCACTGAAAAGCCCTGGGGAAACCAGGGGAAAGGACTTTCCTTGAGCATAGAAGGAATTCACCATAGCAACAAGACTACAACAAATACAGAGGTGACAGTGATAGCCCAACAGGCTCCTTAATGGTGTAGAAAGTTCTCAGCCCAGAATGGTGGCACATGCCTTTAATCCTAGCACTTGGGAGGCAGAGACAGGAGGATCTTTGTGAGTTCAAGGCCAGCCTGGTCTACACAGTGAGTTCCAGTACAGCTGGGGCTACAGGGAGACCCTGTCTAGAAAAGACCAAAAAAAAAAAAAAAAAGACTGCTCTTGCAGAGGACCAGATTCTGTTTCTAGCACCCACCTGGCAGCTTACAACCTAACTTCAGCTCCAGGGGAATCTGATGCCTTCTGCCCTCTGAAAAATTGCATGGCACAGGTACACTTACACACATGCAGGCAGTACATTTGTATACATAAAATTTTAAAAGTAAAAAAAAAAAAATTATGCTGAGACCTGCACTGCAAATCAATAGCTGATCTTCATGGTGTCAGAGAGCACTGTACAAACCACTGGATAGAAATGGTCTCTGAAGGTTTACTACAAACTTTTGCTGCTACACTTTTACATGCCAAAGAAGACAGTGCAATAGTGGCAGCCTGATAAATGTACACCTGGAAATAATCCCAATTTGATCTATGGCCTGCTTCCTGGTGGGGTGTGACACATAGCTGACACTGTAGCCTCGGTGCCTCCTAATGTCAGGAGGCTCTATTGATTGCATTACAAAGCTACTGGCATCCCTTTGTCAAAGACTTATAATGCCCTAACCAAAATATTATTCAAGCATATGCATCTGTGCCCATAGAGTAACTTGTTATAATCTTTAATTTTTGTTACTGTTTGTGTTTTATTACTAGAATTAAAAGGAGATTCTTAAACAACCCACCAGTCCATTGAAAATAAACTTGGACAGTCCCAAGAGTTTGATGTGCCACCTCAGAAAAAACTAACAAATAAACAACTGGATCTTCTATCTCTCACCCTCTCTCACCCTCCCCACTAAAGCTCAGGACTCTTGAAGAAAAGGTTGGCACACCAGATTGTAGGGGCCAAGGAGCGGGGATGGATTGTGAGATCACAGCAAAAACAGACTGGATTTTTCTTTTCTTCTCTTTCCTTTTTTATTTGGTCAACATGCAAACCTTTTCCACTGGACTTGGGGACCCTGGGGTGTACAAAAACTGGACTCAGATGTTAACTAATTCAGTTTTTTAAATTTTATTTTATTTTATTTTTTATGTGTATGAATGTACTGTCTGCATGTAGGTTTGTGCACCCATGTCCTGCAATGCTGCAGAGGTCAAAAGGGGGTGTCGGATTCCCCTGGAACTGGAGTTCTCCTGGAATTGGAGTTACAGACAGTTCTCAGCAGCCATGTGGGTGCTGGGGATCGAACCAGGGTCCTCTGGAAGAGCAGTCGGCGCTCTTAAACGCTAGGCCATCTCTCCAGCCCTTATTATTATTTTTATTTATTATTTCTTTTTTTAATTTTTTTTCTTTTTTTTTGTCTTTTTTGAGACAGGTCTCCCTTTAGTCCCAGCTGGCCTGGAGCTCACTATGTAGACCAGGCTGGCCTTGAATTCACAGAGATCCGCCTGCCTCGGCCTCCTGAGTGCTGGGATTAAAGGCTTATTTATTATTTCTTTGTCTTTAAATATTTTTTATAATTTTATTTATTTTTTATGTGTATGAATGTATTGTCTGCATGTAGGTCTGTGCACCCATGTCATGCAATGCCATGGAGGTCAGAAGAGGGTGTTGGATTCCCTTGGAATTGGAGTTACAGACAGTTCTCAGCCACCGTGTGGGTGCTGGGGATCAACCCGGGATCCTCTGCAAGAGCATTTGGCGCTCTTAAGCTCTAGGACATCCCTCCAGCCCTTATTATTTCTTATGTGTATGAATGTACTGTCTGCATGTAGGTTGGTGCACCGTGTTGTGCAATGCTGCAGAGGTCAGAAGAGGGTGTCGGATTCCCCTGGAACTGGAGTCAAAGACGGTTCTTAGCCGCCATGTGGGTGCTGGTCCTCTGCAAGAGAGCAGTGCTCTACCATTGAGCCATCTTTCACAGCACCGAATTGGGTTTATATGAACATATCCTTATGTTAAAAAAAAAAAAAAAAAAAAAACTGAAAAAGAAAAAAGAAACTCCTCATCAGTGATAAAAAATGAAACACGGGAGAGAGACAGAAATAGAATTGCACTGACTGCCTCAAAGTGATTTTCAAAACATATTTTATTGCCAGGTGTGGTGGCACACACCTTTAATCCCAGCACTTGGGAGGCAGAGGCAGGCAGATCTCTGTGAGTTCAATGCCAGCCTGGTTGACATAGGGAGTTCCAGGACAGCTGAGGCTGCAGGGAGACCCTGTCTCAAAAAGGCCAAAAATAATTATTTTTATTTTTATTATTTTTAATTTAATTTCTTTTTTATGTGTATGAATGCATTGTCTGCATGCAGGTCTGTGCACCCGTGTCATGCAATGCAGCAGAGGTCAGAAGAGGGCGTCGGATTCCCTTGGAACTGGAGCCAAAGTCGGCTTTCAGACACCATGTGGTGCTGGGGATCGAACCCGGGTCCTCTGTAAGAGCAGTCTGAGCTTTTAACCACTAGGCCATCTCTCCAGCCCCTATTATTTTTATTTTTATGTGTATAAATGTCTTGTCTGAATATAAGTGCACCACATGCATGTGATCCCACAGAGCCCAGAAGAGGATGGAAGATCGATCCCCTGGAACTGGATTTATGGATAGTTGTTAGCTGCCAAGTGGGTGCTGGGAACCCAACCCAGGTACTCTGGAAGGCTCTTAACCACTGATTCATCTCTCCAGCCCCAAACTTTATTTATTTTTGTTACATGTGTATAAGTATGTATATTGCCTGGATGTAAGTGCACCCATGTTTTACAATACCTGCAGAGGTCAGAAGAGGGTGTAGGATCCCCCAGAACTGGAGTTACAGATGGTTGTTAACTGCCATGTAGGTACTGGGATTTGAACCTGGGTCTTCTGCAAAAGCATCGGTGGTCTTAACCACTGAGCCATCTCTCCAGCCTCCTAGATCAAGGTATTTTATACAAGTAAGTTCTAGACTTTAAAAACAAAAACAAAAACCTTTCTGCAATATCAGCACTTGGGACTTTGAGGAGAAAGGAAGATTAAAAATTCAATACTCAGCTACATAGCAAGTTTGAGGCCAACGTGGGCTACAGAGTGAGTTCCAGGCCAGCTGGGGCTATAGGGAGACCCTGTCTCAAAAAGACAAAAAAAAAAAGACTGAAACAAATTCAAAGTCGATCTGATCTAAACAGCAAGCTCCTCCTGTTCAGCCTGGCCTGAATAACAAGATTTTTCTCAAAAAAAAAAAAAAAATCCATAAGTAAATAAAAACTCCTGGCCAGGAGAGAGTGTGTGTGTGTGTGTGTGTGTGTGTGTGTGTGTGTGTCTGCGTGTGTCTATGTGTGTCTATATGTGTTTGCAGATATGTGAGTGTATATGTGGAGAACCAGAGTTGACTTTGGGAATCTTTCCTAGATCACGCTCCACCTTTATTTTTAAAACTAATATATATATTTTTTATATATGCAAAAAATGAGCTTAATTCATTTTTATAAAAATTTATTTGTATTTAACTTTTTTTTTTTTATCTGTGTCTCTGCCTCCTGAGTGTTGGGTCTTTCTTTTTTTTTAAGACAGGATCTCACTACGTCACTGTGACTAGGCTGGAACACTATGTAGACCAAATTGGCCTTGGATGCACAGATCTGCCTGCCTCTGCCTCCCTAGTGCTGGGAATAAAGATGTGTTCATCCATACCCGGCTGACCCCTCATCATTTTTTAAAAAGAATTTAAAAATACAACACAGGGCTGGGGATGTAGCAAGACCCTGTCTCAACAAAGGAAAAAAAAAACAACTGCCCCTCTGCCTGTGTGGGTGTATATGAGCCTGTATTAAGTTATTCCAAGCTCAAAGGGAAATGTAAACAACCAGAAGAATTTCTAGAATACAATGAACAGACACACAGAAGTATTCATGAACACAGCTAAAGCAGTGCTCAGGAGGAAGCCAACCTCCAGATAGTGCCCTCAGTGCAAAAGAAAGAAAAAGAAGCAAAGCAGATGACTCAAAAACCTAGCCAAGAAAGGGGACACAGGCCTGCAGTTTGAGAACTCCAAGGGAGGAGGCAGGATTGCCACAAGCTGAAGGCCAACAGGGTTACACACTGAGTGCCAGGCCAGCTAAGGCTATATAGCAAGACCCTGACTCAAACAAAACAACAAATAGAATTAAAAATTGCCGGGCTTGGTGGTACAGGCCTTTAATCTCAACATTTGGAAGGCAGAGGCAGGTGCAATTCTGTGAGATCCAGGCAAGCCTGGTCTACATAAGCAAGTTCCAGGCCAGCTGGGGCTACAGGGAGACATTGTCTTAGCACCCTCGAGTAAAATAAAATAACAAACCAGGGACTGACTATATAGGTCACTGATAGACCACTTACCCAGTGTGAGTTAGGGAGTCTGATCCTTGACATGCAAAAACAAAGAGACAGGCAGGCAGGCAGGCAGGCAGGCAGGCGGACAGATAAACCCATGTTGCTGGATGTGGTAACCCATAGCTATAATTCCAGTACTCAAGAGGTTGAGGCAGGATTGGGAGAGTTCCTGGCCCTTTGGGGAAAAAACAAAATCCTGTCTAAAAAACCAAAGTATTTATAAATCAATTTAGAACAAAGGAAAGAGAGAGAGAGAGAGAGAGAGAGAGAGAGAGAGAGAGAGAGAATATTCTAGACTAGCTCTAGTATGTCTTCTAGAATTAGCTCAGGGCTTCAGGTTTTCAATATAAAGAATTAGTGAAAAATATTCCAGAAGAAATCTTGGGAAAAGAGAAAGAGGAAAAAGAAGAGGAGGAGGAGGAAGAGGAGGAGGAGGAGGAGGAGGAGGAGGAACAAGGGAGGTATGTTGCTTTAAAGCACCGTCCCAGATTCTAAAAGGTGGAGCCTAACTTCTTGGTGGATGTGTCCAGGATTAGTGATTCACTTCTAATGAACACAATGAATCAGAAGTGCTGATAAATGACCTATGACTAAAGAGATAAACGATGCTTCAGCTTTGGCCTTGAGCTGTGTAGGTTGGTTCTCTCTGTCCCAGCCTTGTAATGACAATCAGACAATTCGTGAGAGGTTCCTGTGGTTGGGAATGGACCTGTTGAGAAGCCAGGTGAGTGAGCCATCTTGGAGGTGCCTTGAACTGCAGCACCGGACCACAAGGAGACTGGACGCCCTGCTTATAGGTCAGCCTCTCCTGAAATCCCAACTCTGGGGCTGAAGAGACCATGTAGAGGTCAAGAACACTGGCTGCTCTTGCAGAAAACTCAGGTTCAATTCCCAGTACCCACAGGGTGGCTAACAACCACCTGTAACTCCAGTTCCAGGGAATCCAATGCCCTCTTCTGACCCCTGCATTGAATGACACTGGTGTACTTACACACATGCAGGCAGTACACTCATACACATAAAAGAAAAATAAAGCAATCAATTTTTTTTTTTTTGTCTTTTCGAGACAGGGTCTCCCTAAAGCCCCAGCTGGCCTGGAACTCGCTCTGTAGACCAGGCTGGACTTGAACTCACAGAGATCCGCCTGCCTCTGCCTCCCCAGTGTTGGGATTAAAGGCTGGCAGCCCCACACCTTGCCTTAACATTTGCTTTTTTTAAAGCATTTTTTATTATTTTTATTTTCTGTGTATAAGTGTACTGCCTGCATATATGTAAGTGCCTCTTCAGAGCATGGGAATGTCAGAAGAGGGTATTGGAGCCTCTGGATCTGGAGCTATGGGCAGTTGTTAGCTGCAATGTGGGTGCTGGGAATCAAATCCAGGTTCTCTGCAAGAGCAGCCAGTGCTCTTAACCACTGAGCCATCTCTCTACCCTTTAACATTTACTTTTTTTATTAATTTTTAATTAATTTTATTTATTTCTGTATGTGTATGAATGTACTGTCTGCATGCAAGTTTGTGCACCCGTGTCGTGCAACGCCGCGGAGGTCAGAAGAGGGTCTTGGATTCCCCTGAAACTGGAGTTCTCCTGGAATTGGAGTTTCAGACGGTTCTCGGCCGCCATGTGGGTGCTGGGGATCGAACCCAGGTCCTCTGCAAGAGCAGTCGGTGCTCTTAACTGCCAGGCCATCTCTCCAGCCCCTTAACATTTACTTTTTAAAAGTATATATCTGTGTGTAGGAACGTGAGCATGAGTACAGGTGCCATGGTGACCAGAAGATCCCCTTGAGCTGGAGGAGTCACAGGGATACAGGCCACCTGATGTTCATATTAGTGACAGAATCTCTGTCCTCGGCTAGAGCGGTCTATAATCTTAACCACCGAGCATCTCTCCAGCTCCCAGTGCTTATGTTTCAGGTCATTACATTTGGGAATAATTGATTATGCAGACATGTTACTAACATTGAAGACAAAATAAAGACAAAAAGTGAGTTTGACACCAGCAGACCTGTATTATGGCGAATTCGAGCAGGATATGGTCACATGTGCCTGTAATCCTAGCCCTCAGGGAGCAGAGGCAGGAGGATCCTACATCTGAGCCCAGCCAGGACTCCATAGGAAGCTCCTGTCTCAAAAAAACAAAAATAGGGTCTGAAGAGACAGCTCGGCAGTCACGAGCACTGGCCTCTTGTAGAGGACCTGGAGTTAGTTCCCAGCACCCACATGGTGACTTGCAACTGTCCATAACTTCAGTTCCACGGAATCTGATGCCCTCTTCTGACCTCTTCTGGTACTGCATAACATGAGGGCACTTGATATATGCAAAACACTCATATGAAATAAATAAATAAATAAATAAATAAATAAATAAATAAATAAATCTAACATTGGGCTGGCTAAGCCCAAAGTTCAGTGGAACACTGACAGAACCAGGTATGGTGAGACATACCTAATCTCAGGAGACGTACCTAACAGCAGGAGGAGGATCATCAATTCAACATCATCCTTGACCTTGCAGTGAGTTCAAGGTTACATGAGACCCTGTCCCAAAACTAAAATGAATTTCTTTAAGATTTGTTTATTATTTATTGTTGCATACATGTGTATCTGCATAAAATTATGTGCATTGTGTGTGTAGGTAGCCTAGCAGGTTGGAGGGTATTAGAACCTCTGGAACTGGAGTGATAGGCAGTTGTGAGCTGTCTAATGTGGGTGCTGGTACTGAACCTGGGTCTTCTGCTCAGAGAAGCAAGAGCTGTTAACCACTGAGCCATCGCTCCAGCCCCTTAAAATTAAATTTAAAAATAGTTGCATGCAGTTTTAATGTAAAAACTTCAGGTATAAAGGAAACGAAACCAGATGGCAGGCCAGAAATAGAGGAGGAATAAAGAACAAAGGAGAAATATGTGTCTAAGTCTAATGTCTCATTGTACTTAAAAACTGCCACCTCGCTGGGCATGGCGGCGCAGGCCTTTAATCCCAGCACTCGGGAGGCAGGTGGATCTCGGGAGTTCAAGGCCAGGCTGGTCTACACAGTAAGTTCTAGGACAGCTGGGGCTACAGAGAGACCCTGTCCCAAAAAAGACAAAAAAAAGAAGATATATCTCTATCTCTATCTCTATCTAGATATCTCTCTATCTCTATCTATATCTAGCTAGCTCTAGCTCTATCTCTATCTCTCTATCTCTCTATCTCTCTATCTCTATCTCTATCTAGCTAGCTCTAGCTCTATATCTCTATCTCTTTCACCATCTATATCTATATCTAGCTAGCTCTAGCTCTGTCTCTATCTCTCTCTGTCTCTATCTATATTATATCTAGCTAGCTCTATCTCTGTCTCTATCTCTATCTCTATCCCTCTCTATCTCTATCTCTATCTCTATCTCTATCTCTATCTCTATCTCTATCTCTATCTCTATCTCTATCTCTATCTCTATCTCTATCTTGATCTAGCTAGCTATCTCTCTCTCCTCTGCAGCCAGAAAAGCTGGTCAAGTTTCTTTCCTCACAGGAACCCTGTGTGCAGTGGCCGCAAACACCAGCTTCTTTGGCAGTGTGAGCAGCCTGTTGCATGCATGGGTTGCCATAAGGGACCTTGGAGACAGTTTTCTGATGGATATTCATGTCTCTGATCTCGTGCTGTCCCCACTGTGGCCTCCAGCCAGGTATGTGGAATGTCTTTAGGAAACCCCAGGGCACAGTGGCCAGGGTTCATGTGGGCCAGGACATTGTGTCCTTCTTCTCCAAGCACCAGAATTAGGAACATGTGACTGAGGTCCTGGGCAGGGCCAGGTTCAGGTTCACTGGCCACCAGAAGAGCTACATCTCAAAGAAGTGGAGCTTCACCAGATTTAATGCAGATGAACTTGAAGATCCAGTGACTGAGAAGCAGCTCAGCCCATGGCTGTGGGTCAAATATATTCCCAGTCATGATGCCCCAGATGAGAGGCAGGCCCTGAATTCCTAAGGCTTCCTATTTTGCCGAGTTCCACACTAATAAATCACGTACACACACACACACACACACACACACACACACACACACACACTCAAGCTGGATGTGGTTGCTCATGCTTGTAATCCTAGTCTGTGGGTGATGGAGGCAGAAAGATCAGTAGTTCAACGCTAGTTTCAGCTACATTTGAGGCCATCTTGGGCTGTATGAGAACCTGTCAAAAAGCTAAAATAAGCTGGGTGTGGTAGCACACGAGGCAGAGGAAGGTGGATCTCTGTGAGTTAAAAGCCCCCTAGTCTACATAGTGAGTTCCAGGACAGCTGGTGCTACAGGGAGATCCTGTCTCAAAAAAGACTAAAAAAGTAAAAATAAAAATGAAATAAAATAAATAAAAATATAACATAAAAGTCAGGTGTGGTGATGCACACATTTGATCTTAGCATTCAGTAAGCTAAAGCAGGAGGGCTTGGAGTTCAAGGACAGTGCTGTAGTTTGTCTTCCATTGCTGTGACAAAACACTCTGACCAACACCAACTTGGGGAGGAAAGGGTTTATTCAGCTTACATCTCCCGAGTCACACTTCATCACTTAGGGAGCCCAAGGCAGGAACTCAGGGCAGGAACCTGGAGGCAGGAGCTGAAGCACAGCCATGGAGGAATGCTGTTCACTGGCTTGCTCCCCTGGCTCATGCCCAGCCTGCCTTCTTATACAGTACACAACCACCTGCCCAGGGTGGCACCACTCATTGTGGGCTGGGCCCTCCCACATTGCCTGATAATCAAGACAATACTCCACAGATGTGGCCACAGGCCAATCCAATGGAGCCAATTCCCCAATTGAGGCTCCCTCAACCCAGGTGTGTCAAGTTGACACTAAAGCTATCCAGCACAATTGACCCCTTGTCAACTTGACACACAAAACACATCACTATTAAACCACCACCTTTCCAGTTCTTATCCCCAAAGTATGATGTTAACATTAATCACAACCTAAGACAGTACAACCTTAAAAGCCCCACAGTCCTTAAAATGTCCAAAC
>VZQC01009044.1:22299-50628 GCA_009823505.1 Rhizomys pruinosus | reverse complement strand
CCACCACGCCCAACATTTATTTATTTCTGTATGTGTATCAATGTACTGTCTGCATGCAAGTCTGTGCACCCGTGTCGTGCAATGCCTCGGAGGTCAGAAGAGGGTTTCGGATTCCCCTGGAACTGGAGTTCTCCTGGAATTGGAGTTTCAGACAGTTCTCAGCCGCCATGTGGGTGCTGGGGATCGAACCCGGGTCCTCTGCAAGAGCGGTCGGCGCTCTTAACCGCTAGGCCATCTCTCCAGCCCCTATCTTTGTTCTTTTAAATTTCTATAACTGAATGCACATGTGAACGTGTTTGCATGTTCATGTTCATACACAGATACCCTGTCAGTGTCATAGACAATGATGAACTAGGGGGTTTTTTGTTTTGTTTTGTTTTGTTTTTGATCCTTTTGAGACAGGCTCTCCCTATAGCCCCAGCTGGCCTGGAACCCCCTGGCCCTGACCTTCCCAAGATCCACCTGCCTCTGCCTCCTGCCTCCTGAGTGCTGGGATTAAAGACTTGCATTTCACCACGCCTGGCTAAACCAGGTAATTTTTTTGGGAGGAGGGTCTTTTTGAGACAGGGTCTCCCTGTAGCTCTGGCTGTCCTGGAACTCACTCTCTAGACCGCCTGCCTCTAAACCAGGCAATTTTATGACTCTTAATTTTTTCACATCCTACAGATAAGGTTAGCTGCGTAGCTGTGTAGCCGTTTAGAGCCTACACTCCTATTTCTGGACAGCATACCTCTGCAGTATACAGTCAGGTCATCAAGAATTTAGTTCAGGGGCTGGAAAAATGACTCAGGTTAAGAGCACTGGCTGCTCCTGAAGAGGACTTGGGTTTGATTCCCAGCACCCACAAGGTGGTTTAAAAACATATATAACTCCAGTTCCAAGCAATCTGATGCCCTCTTCTGGGCAACTCAGGTACCAGCCATACACGTGCACTTAATACATGCAGGCAAAACACCCATACGCTCAAGATAAAAATAAATAAATCTTTTAAAAGAGATAAGGCAGAGCTGAGCATGGTGGCCCGCACCCTTGATCCCAGCACTGGGGAGGCAGAGGCAGGCAGATCTCTGAGTTTAAGGCCAGCCTGGTCTACATAGTGAGTTCCAGGACTGCTGGGGCTACAGGGAGACCCTGCCTCAAAACAAGGAGATTTGAAGCCAAAGATGACGCCAAGCCCCCAGGCTCAAGCAATCGTCCTGCCTGAGCTTACAAAGTAACAGGGACTAAGGTATGTGCCAACATGTCACACACTAAATGTTTTTCAAAGTCTGGTGAACTGAAGGTGACTCACAATTACCTGGAACCTCAACTCTGGATATCCAGAGCTTGCCTGGGAGTCTTCCACTGCACACGTCATCTTCCTTGGAAACTCCATCTCGCATCACTGTCAGGTCAAATTTTTGATCCCTGAGAAGAAGCTATCTCTGTCTTTGGTGGCTCAGGGCTAGTTCACACTCTCCCTCCCAAGTGTAATATTAATATAATGGGATATCACCCAGCTTGAGGCTGTCCTGGAGCTGTTCTGACTATGTGTACTAGATTGGGTTTCTGCCCACTGGCATCTTAACATTTCAACAGAAGCTGCAGAAGGGAAGCAGAGGCAGGAGGATCTCCAGTTGGTGGCTAGCCTGAGCACTCCATCTGGGATGGGAAATGGAGCATCTGCAAACAGCATGTGACGAACTCTTAGCCTGGAGCCCACCCACCATTTAGGACCTGCAATGGAGTTAGTTGGGGATCCTGGGTTCTGGGCTCACCCCTCTACTCCAACCTAACACATTTAAAACTTCTTTACTTATTTGAGACAGGCTCTCCCTATAGCCCCAGCTGGCCTGAAACCCCTTGGCCCTGACCTCCCTGAGATCACCTGCTTCTGCCTCCTGCCTCCTGAGTGCTGGGATTAAAGACTTGCATTTCACCACACCTGGCTAAACCAGGTAATTTTGTGACAGAGAAGGAGACACGGAGAGAGAGAGAGAGGGAGAATTTGGGTGGGTATATGCCTGTGACATGGTGCTCGTGTGGACGTCAGGAAAGCTTGGGGGGAATTAGTTCTCTCCTTCCATCCGTGGGTCCCAGGGATTGAATTCAGCTCTTCAGGCTTGGTGACAAGCACCCTTAACTTCCTGAGCCATCTCACCAGCCCCTCAATGTGATGAGGAATAATAAAGTCACTCTCTCTCTCTCTCTCTCTCTCTCTCTCTCTCTCTATCCTCTCTCCCTCTCTCTTCTCTCTTGGTCTCTTTTCTGAGACCCAGGTCTCCCTGTAGCCCCAGCTGGCCTGGAACTCTCTCTGTAGACCAGGCTGGCTTTGAACTCACAAAGATCCGCCTGCCTCTGCCTCCCAAGTGCTAGGATTAAAGGTGTGCACCACCATGCCCGGCTAATTTCTTTCTCTCTCTCTCTCTCTCTCTCTCTCTCTCTCTCTCTCTCTCTCTGTCTTTTTGAGACAGGGTCTCCCTTTAGCCCCAGCTAGCCTGGAACTCTCTATGTAGACCAGGCTGGCCTTGAACTTACAGAGATCCACTTGCCTCTGCCTCCCTAGTGCTGGGATTAAATTTGTGTGCCACCATGCCCGGCTTATGATTTTTTTTTATGATTTTTTTTTTTTAGTTTTATTTATTTCTGTATGTGTATGAATGCACTGTCTGCATGCAAGTCTGTGCACCCGTGTCGTGCAACGCCGCGGAGTTTAGAAGAGGGTCTCAGATTCCCCTGGAACTGGAGTTCTCCTGGAATTGGAGTTTCAGACGGTTCTCAGCCGCCATGTGGGTGCTGGGGATCGAACCCGGGTCCATCTGTAAGAGTGGTCGGCGCTCTTAACCGCTAGGCCATCTCTCCAGCCCCATGATTTATTTTTATGTGTGTGTCTGGCACGTATATGCTGGTCTCCCAAGGAGCCCAGAAGACAGAGTTCAAACCATTGGAGCTGGAATTCTAGGTAG
The DNA here is from genome assembly GCA_009823505.1 of Rhizomys pruinosus. Classification (NCBI taxonomy): domain Eukaryota; kingdom Metazoa; phylum Chordata; class Mammalia; order Rodentia; family Spalacidae; genus Rhizomys; species Rhizomys pruinosus. The sequence continues at coordinate 47,683 of VZQC01009044.1, read as the reverse complement.
CTGTGAGTCACTTGGGGTGTGTGCTGGCCAGGAACTCAGGTCCTCTGATGAGCCATCTGTCCAGCCCTCTTGGTGTTCTTTTACTTGATGGGAGAACAGCTGAGTCATACCATCTAAACAAACACCCTGGGGCCACCTGCTCACCTCTTTTGGACACATCCTTCTAACATGTTTTGGAAACTGAGGTGTCACTGCCCTGGTTAAAATCCTATCTCTCGTCTCCAGATCTAGCCCAGAGACCCTACATTAATTACTGGCCTTGCTGACCTTCCGTTGTTTCCTCCATTCCCTTTGCTGCCCCTACACCCCTCCTACTGATTGTCTAAGTGAGGCTGTCATGACCCTTTCTCCTTTGTTAAGTGCTGCTTGTTTTTTTCAGTTCTCCACCATGAATTCCTTAACCACAAGACAAAGGCAGTCTCTTGGTTTTCCAGGCTTGTAGCAGTCTAGCCTTCTCTTTATAACTTGTCAACCCCGAACATTAACATTTACTTGAGCAATTACTTCACCCATGCCTGCCTCCCCCACAAGATGGTAATAAAGTTCTTTAAAGTGGGCCACCCGATGCCTGGCAGGTGCTGATTGGATGAATGACTCACTGGCTGCAGGAAGACAGGGTTCAATATGAATGGGGGTGTTTAGACCCTGGGGGGAATCCATCAAAGAGAAGCCCGCTCCCCCATCCCCCATCCTGCACCATGCCAGAGATTCCCAAGAACGGAGAGCATCCCTCGGCAGCCCCGGCTCCAGCTGTGGCTGAGGACAGAGATGCCCGAGGAGCTTCTCAGGGCAAAAAAGACACAACAAAGCTCCAGCGAGCTTCCAGCTGCAGACTTGGTGCTTGTGGGCCTCAGTTTCCCTTGCAGGTCCCCGCGCGGTGCACTAGCGAACCGGCCCTGGGTCGCCCACCCGGCTGCCGTGCCCCGCGAGGGCGCTCCAGCCCGGACCTCCGGAGCAGTCGCGCTCTGCCGCTCTAGCCGAGCAGCGGTGGCGCGGTGCGCGTCGGGAAGACGGCGGGTTGGTGCGGCCCTCGGCGGCGGCGGGAGCCATGGTGGGCGGTGAGGCGGCCGCCGCGGTGGAGGAACTGGTTTCCGGGGTGCGGCAGGCCGCGGACTTCGCCGAACAGTTCCGCTCCTATTCTGAGAGCGAGAAGCAATGGAAAGCACGTATGGAATTCATCTTGCGCCACCTGCCCGACTATCGCGACCCGCCCGACGGCGGCGGCCGCCTGGACCAGCTGCTGTCCCTCTCCATGGTCTGGGCTAACCACCTCTTCCTGGGTTGCAGGTGCGGATCCCTGCTGGCTGGCTGACCCTCAGCCTGGCCAAACCCCAGCCCCAGACCGATCCATCCCCAGCCTAGGACCGCCTTGGCTCCTTCCCATCCCTGGGGAGGATGCTTGGCTTCTCCGAGCCTCGGTTTCCTCTTTTGGTAAATGGGTGGTTGTGATGCCAGCAAGCAGTTAAAGAGCCATTCGTGTGCTGGAAGGCGATTGTATTTCTCCCGTGATTTGTGTTTATTAGCTTAGACATCACCTTTGCTGAGTGCATTTAAAGTCCATTAGCTCCTGTGACCCACCTGGCAAAAGTACAGAGATAGAAACCCAGACAGATGAAGCCAGCAAGACGAAGTGATTAGATCTAGGCTTCTGGCATGGTTGTCTGGTAGATCTCACCTCGTGACAGGATGTGATCTTTGGCCCTTGGCTTTAACTTCCCACTCCCCAGCCTGCTGCGTCTTGAGCTACTGCCAGGTCTCCTCGGTGCTTGCTTTTTGAGGTGTCAAAGCCGGCTGCATGCTGGCCACTGCACCCAGAGGGCAAGAGCCTGCCCTCCATGCTCCTCATAAGACGTCCTCCTTATCAGGAAAAACACCAGGTTTTGCAACACTTCTCCATAGTCTCTGAGTCAGTCAGTCTCTCTCTCTCTCTCTCGTCATCTTTCAGGTCCTTCTGCCGTCATTCTACATGCCTCTCTTCTCGACAATCTCATGTTCTCTTCTCTCTCTCTCTTTTGGTCTTTTTTGAGACAGGTGTTCCCTTTAAACTCGCCCCAACTGCCCTGGAACTAGCTATGTAAGAAGACCATTCGCACCTTGAACTACTGAGAGAGCTGCTCTGTTGGTAATAAAGTTAATCAAGAAAGGGAGCCACGTATGCCCGTTTCCACTACGAGTATTTGGTAAAATTTTTTTTTTTTTCTTTTTTTAAATATCATAATTTTATATTTATTATTTTTCTGTTTGATCTCCTCGTGTACTGGTCTCCATGATACAGCCTTGGGAGTAGAACAAATGGCAGTCTATACTCTGAAGAGAGCTGTGTAGCTCAGTCCACAATTTGATGTCTCAGCAGACCCCATCTGACACTGAAGGTTTGGCAGGCTAGTTCTATGATGAGAACAACGGAGTCTTCAGTCCATATTGGAAGGTTGAAAAAGCCCTGTCTCATCCACGTCTTAGAGATGGCAATAGCAGTGGCAGCCACAGGGTAGCTGCACAGCTGAAGACAGCCAAAACAACCTGTGCTATTTTATTTTTTGTTGTTTTTGGTTCTTTTTACTAGAGTCTTAAAGTTTGTTATATCAGCCTTGAAGTACATTTTCTCAGGCCTTACTCATTTATTTCTGGTTATACTTCCTTTTGGATGTTTATGGCCACACAGCCCAGATTAACAAAGGTCAGTTTTGTTTTCTCAAGGTCAACTGTGAGGAATCTGGTCCTCTAAGGGTCACTCAGGTTTTTTTTGGGGGGGTCGGGGGAGAGAGCCCCTGATCTCCTTTTGGCTTTTTTTTATTAAAAGGATTTGGGTTTGTTTATTTTATGTGATGAAGGTACTGTCTGCAGTGTAGGTTTGTGCACCCTTGTTATACAATACCCTTGGAAGAGAGAAGAGGGCATCAGATACCCCTGGAACTGGAGTAAAGACTGCTCTCAGCCGCTAAATGTGGGTGCCGGGGATCGAACTTGGGTCCACTGCAAGAACAACAGCCAGTGCTCTTAACCGCTAGCTCTATCTCTCAGCCCTCCTTTTGGACTTTCCTTTTGTTTTTTTTATTAAATCATATATTTTTTAATTATTTATTTATTTATATATGTGTATGAATGGCTGTCTGACTGCAGGGTCTGTGCACCCGTGTCGTGCAACATGCCCCGCTGCGGAGGTCAGAAGAGGGCGTCGGAATTCCCTGGAAATCATGGAGTTCTGCTCTGGAAATTGCGAAGTTTCAACGGTTCTCACCGTGCCATGTGGGTGCTGTGGGATCGAACCCGGGTCCTCTGTAATAGCGGTCGGCGCTCTTAACCGCTAGGCCATCTCTCCAGCCCTCCTTTTGGCTTTTCAATAACCAGTTCCATCCAGTCGAGGACAAAGGTTTTGCTAGACCAGGCTTCCCGTTTTGAAACATGAGCAGACTTTCCTCTTTATAGACTGGACACTGGCTAAAGTCCCATTAGTGGATCTCTAAGACCTCCCCTGCACAGGAAGACTGGTGACTCACATTTGCAGGACATTTCAAGAGATGCCCCCATGCATAGTCCCCTGGGACTTAGAGCAAAGTTATCCCTTAAGACCCTTGGGCAAATTGGTATGGGCATTAAGTATGGTTGTTAAGCATCCAGAAAGGCTAAGTTACACCAGCCTGATTATTTTTATTTTTTTAGGCAAGCGGGGCATGGTGGCACATGCCCTTAATTCCAGCACTCGAGAGGCAGAGGTAGACGGATCTCTGTGACCAACTCCACTTTCTGGCTTCCACGCCACGAAGTCTCCCTTTTTTTTTTTTTTCCTACAGGGTCTCCCTGTAGTTCAAACGGGCAGGAAGTGAGCGTGTAAGACCTAAAGCGATCTCAAATTCACAGAGATCCGATCCACCTGCGTGTAAGACCTGAAGCGGTCTCGAACTCACAGAGATCCACCTGCCTCCTCCAGGAGCTGGAATTACAGATGCGTGCTACCACGCCCGGCTTTTTATGTATTTTTGAGGCAGGGTCTCCCTTTTAGTACCAGCTGGCCTGGAGCTCCCTCTGTAGACCAGGCTGGCCTTGAACTCACAGAGATTTGCCTACCTCTATCTCCCGAGTGCTGGGATTAAAGCCATGCCCGGCTTTTTTTTTTTTCCTTTTTTCAAACTTCTTTTAACAGTGGCAGATCGTCTCATGAGCCAAATGGTGGATATCTGGGACCCAGCAGCCATGTTTAGCGAAGCCTCCGAGCCTCTTTCTGACTCCAATAGGGTGAGCACATCACCCTCTTGCACTGGGCCTTTCACATTTTGGATGATGGAGCGGCCGGTCCATAAATTCTACCTGTTCCTGCGTGTACTGTCCCTGCGAACTGGTCCTGCCCAGCACTTTGGTTACCCTGGCCAGTTTGATGGGCTGCACATGACTCGTATCCATGATGGTGGCAATCTGGCCCCCCCCAGTCTCCCTTTTCACTGGCCTCCAATTCATTATGTAGCCCAGGCAGGCCTTGAACTCCATCCTTCTAAACTCAGATATGCTGAGATTAGAGGTATGCATGTCTATGAAGTTGTCTTAGGACACTAGGCTTCTCTGACTGGTCACATGGCCACTCCAGACCAAACCACCTGGTTTGCTTTTGCTTTTGCGTTGGGGATGGAACCTAGGCCCTCGTATATACAAAGCAAGTAGCCACCACTGAGATACACCCCCCAGCCTGGAAGCTACTTGGTTTTGCTTCAAATATTGGGATATTTATCAGAACAGGATGTGGGGAGCTGTGCCAGATGCATACATCCGCCCTTCTGCCTTCTCGATGCCCGTGGTAAATCCTAGTTTACAAGATCCAAACTTAGGCAAATGACTAAGAATTGGACAATTGAACAAATAATGTTCTTTTTATCAGACCAATATTCCGAGTGCCTTAAGAAGAATCAGAAATATTTTGGCCCTCACACCTCATCCATGAATTACTTACTAACAGATGTGTAGCCCTTCTGCTTTTGTGATTCTTGAAACATCTGCTGCAGTGCTATTCTTCGAGCCTTTTTCTATACCCTAAACAGGAAGAGCTATTTGTTAACCTTGTAGGTTTCACCTGCAGTATCACATCATCCTTTGTAGAACTCCATGTAGTGGTGTACATCTGTCCCAGTACTGAGAAGGTTGAGTCAGGAGTATCACTTGAGCCTAGGAGCTCCGAGCTCCAGATCAGCCTGGGTGGCATCGTGTGACCTTACTGGTTAACAAAAAATTCTGTGCTGGGATTAACGGCATGTGCCACCATGCCCAGTTTAACAATTCTGTATTCTAAGAGTTGAGGTTATAGTCCAATAACTTATGCTTTCTTATTAGCCCATAGGGACAAGTGATTCTTCCCATATTTTTACTTTACTGCTTTTTATTATGCAGTTACAATAAAGACCTTCTAGACAAGGTGATGGAAATGGCTGATGGGATTGAAGTGGAAGACCTGCCGCAGTTCACTACCAGAAGTGAATTAATGAAAAAGGTAAACAGGATTGCCAAGTGTATTTGATGAAACAATGTAAAGTGTTCTAGTTTGCCTTCAGCGACAAAACGCTGTGACCAGTACCAGCTTGGGAAGGAGGGCTGTTCCTCTCCCGTTTCCCATGGGGCGCTGCTCACTGGCTGCCCATACTCATGCTCAGCCTGCTTTCTCTTTTTTGGTCTTGTTGAGACAGGGTCTCTCTGTAGCTCCAGAACTCACTTTGTAGACCAGGCTGGCCTTGAACTCACAGAGATCCGCCTGCCTCTGCCTCCTAAGTGCTGGGATTAAAGCCATGCACCACCACGCCCAGGTTCAGCCTGCTTTATTTATTTTTTTTATTTATTATTTTTTATGTGTATGAGTGTACTGTCTGCATGCAGGCTGGTGCACCCGTGTTGTGAGAAGAGGGCATTGGATTCCCCTGGAACTGGAGTTAAAGATGGTTTTTAGCCACCATACGGGTGCTGGGAATCGAACCTGGGTCCTCTGCAAGAGTAGTTGGCACTCTTAACCATCTCTCCAGCCCCTCAGCCTGCTTTCTTACTCAGTACAGAACAACCTGCCCCAGGGTGGCACCATCCTCCTACATCACTCAGCAGTGGAGAAGATACCCCATACCCCACAGACTTGGCCACAGGCCAGTCCAGTGGAGACAGTTCCCTAATTGAGGCTCCCTCAACCCAGCTATGTCCAGTTGATAACTAAAGCTATCTAGCACATAAAGATCCTGGCTTTGATGCTTTCTTATTATTACTATTATCTCATTCCTGCCAGGGTCTCTCTGTAGCCCCAACTGGCCTGGAACTGGCTATATACACCAGGCTGGCCTTGAACTCACAGAGATCCTCCTACCTGTGCCTCCAGAGTGGTGGAGTGCTGGGATTGAAAGGTGGACACCACCACACCCAGTGCTCTGCTGTTTTGAGTGTTCTTGTTCACTGCTCCATGGCCTTTCCATTCTTAGGTCCTCACAGTTGATATGAACCTTTTCCTAACTAGATAACAACTCAGTGGGATAAATTATGGAGTGTTGGAGTAATTAGCTTAGTCTCTTCAGTTTGTCAGGAATTACCTTCCCCCCCCTCCAGGGGCTGGGGATGGAGCCCAGGTCCTCAGTAGACAGACAGACAGCTAGACAGACTGCGGAGATCAGCAAGTATGGAGGCTCTTCAGAAAAAATTCTCCACCTGTGTCCCCCCGAGTGAGTCTAAGCAAGCATGCCACAGGGATCTTACAGCTCCCTGTTTACTGCCTGTTCACACAAGCCAGGATACAGAACCAAGCTAGATGTCGGTCCACAGGTGAGTGGCTGATGGACATTATGATACATATACACAATGGAAATTTATTCATCTGTACAGAAGAGTAAAATTTTATGTTGACAGAAAATGCGTGGAATTGGAGATCAGTCATCAATTTGACCAAAATAAGCCAGAACCCAGACAAATAGCATGGTTTTTCTCAAATGTGAAATGTAGGTTTAAATATATGTGTAGGACATGGATGTAGAAAGGGAACATGAGGGGCTGGAGAGATGGCTCAGTGGTTAAGAGCACTGACTGCTCTTGCAGAGGACTGGGGTTCGATTCCCATCACCCACATGGCGGCTAAGAACCATCTTTAACTCCAGTTTCAGGGGAATCCGACGACCTCTTCTGACCTCCTCGGCATTGCACAACACAGGTGCACAGACCTACATGCAGATAGTACACTCATACACATAAAAAATAATTTAAAAAAATTTTAAAAAGGGAGCATGCGAAGGAAGAGCAGGCATAGATTGTGTCACTAAAGCAGAAGGGGGGGCAGTGTGAGGAGAGGAAGAGGCCATCAACAGAATAGGGGAGGGAGAGTGGGAGTTGGGTAAGGATGCAGTATAATCCTTATACTTGGGAAGCTGAGGCAGGTGGATTGCCACTAGTTTGAGGTCAGGGCTATATAAACAGGCAGGTTTGGTGACACCTTTAATCTCAGTACTCTGTGGTGAAAGCAGGTGGATCTCTGTGAGTTTGAGGCCAACCTGGTCTACATAGCAAGTTCTAGGCCAGTTGCTGCTACAAGAAGACCCTGTCTTTTTATTTTTTTATTTTTTGGTCTTTTCGAGACAGGGTCTACCTGTAGCCCCAGCTGTCCTGGAACTCACTCTGTAGACCAGCCTGGCCTTGAACTCATAGAGATCCACCTGCCTCTGCCTCCCAAGTGCTGGGATCAAAGGTGTGGGCCACCACGCCCAGCCAAAAACGTATTTTTTTTAAATGCTAGATAAGATTGCCACTGAGCTATACTCCAGCCTAAAACACTATTTTAAGTTAATTTTTTTTCTTTATTTTGCTCATTTAGTTTTATGTTAATTCATTTAGTTAGTTTGGTTTTTGGAGACAGGATCTTGCTCTACAGTACTAACTGGCCTGGAACTCACACTGTATAGCAGGCTGTTCTCAAACTTGTTACTTTCTGCCTCCCAAGTGCTAAGACTGCTAATATGAGCCACCACACCCCTGCTTGGTGTGTTTTGCTTATTTTGAAGAAAGTCTTGGATAGAGTGCTGCAGTTTCTCATTTGGTTAGAAGTACCCCATCTTAGGGTATTCAGAACAAGTACCTCTGCCTCAGCAGGTGAGAGCCAGAGTGGTCCTGTGTACCCTTTCCAACTTGCTAATAAGGAGTGTGGCTGGGGTGCTGTGCAGACATCACAGTTGTTCTCTGGGCTACAGGGCTTAGCCTGACCTGAGGGTATAGTGTTATACGCAGAGTTTTCCCCTAGAGTCTCTATCTGGATCCCGGAGCTAGGGCTGGAGCAGAAGGAACTTTAGAGAATGCTGTTGGGCTCCCAGCCACTCACTTGCGGTTTTTTACATCTGTCCCAGTCTCCTCAGGCAGCAGAATTACTCCCTTGTTTCACCCCAGTTGAGCTTGCTTTGGGAAGTGCAGCACCTAAAAAGACCTCCTTTTAATTAGTTCAAGGAACTAATCAAATCCTCAGCTGCTGAGAAAGATCAGTCCCAAATTGGATTTCACTCCACTTGATTTCACATGGTTAGAAAAGCGAGGGGGGGGTAGTTCATGTGGTCAGTGGTGAAGGGCCTTCCCTGCATGGCAGGCCCTAGGGTCAGTGCCCAGCACACACACACAACAGCCCACCATAATGTGTTCATCTGTGATCTTGCAGGGTTGAAGCCAGCCTGGTCTACATAGTGAATGCTGTTTTGTTTTTAAATCAGCCCCTACCCAGGAACTGTTTTTAGCTAGGGAGGCCTGTGAATATCTGTGTGTTGGGGATCCTCTAGGTAGGCCTTCTAGAATGTCCTAGAATGGTGAACCTCTTGGGGTCCAGCCAGAGAGGAGCTGGATGTTGGCTGGCTGCCAGAGTGTACAGACAGGAACGGGTCAGTCCTTCATTTCCCAGCTGCTTTGGGTAATCTCCTTGCTTATTGTTTCTGAGAGGTTTTCTTCTTTCTGTCTCTCTGTCTCTCTCTGCCTCTCTCTCTCTCTCTCTCTCTCTCTCTCTCTCTCTCTCTCTCTCTCTCTCTCTTCCAGCGCTCTGTCATGTGTGTCTTCTGAAAAGCAGCTGTGTTCTGCATGCCACATGCTGTCTGCTTTCCAATTGTGCTGGGCTACTAGAGATCAGAAATGTCACAGCAGTTGGGCTGCAGGTCTCAGGAGGACACTAGAGAGATTTGAGATGCCCCAGACATTACCTGCAGACCAGTGTGAAGTGTGTGTACACTGGGAAGAAGGTGTGTGAACCCTTAAGCACCATAAAGGGGTTTTACAACTTTGAAGTGTGTGTAGGTCTTGGCCTGGATGTTTTCTGGCTCCGCTGTTACACAGGGAACGGGCCTCAGGTGTGAGCTTGGCCTCTCTGAAAGCACTCCTGCTGGGCGGGAGCAGCCAGTGAGGAGGCTGCAAGCCTATATACCTTTTGGGGGAAGTATATGTGTTAAAAGTTCCTTCAAGTAGAACTAGTGTTTTCATAGTAACCATATTCAGTTTTAGACTGTTGATGACACTGAAATGAAATCCAGTTGCTCCTAGAATGTTAGGTACTTAGAGGGACCTTGAGTTTTGAGTTTTGATAGTTCACACTTCTCAAGGGCTGGGGATATAGTCTAGTGGTAGAGTGCTTGCCTAACATGCATGAGGTCCTCTGTTCTATCCCGAGTAACACACATACCACCACTACCACCACCTCCAAAACCCTATTTATTTATTTATTTATTTATTTTTTGGTCTTTTCGAGACAGGGTCTCCCTGTAGCACCAGCTGTCCTGGAACTCACTCTGTAGACCAGGCTGGCCTTGAACTCACAAAGATCCGCCTGCCTCTGACTCCCAAGTGCTAGGATTAAAGGCATGCGCCACCACGCCTGGCTCTTTTTTTTTCAAAATCCAGTTTAAATAGATGTGGTGGCTCACACCTGTTATCCCAGCCCTCAAGAGGCCAAGGCAGGAGGATTGCTGTGAGTTAGAGGCCCATGTGGGCTACAGAGTCTCCAACAGCAGCAACAAGCTGGTAAGATGGCTCAGCGGCTAAAGGCGCCTGCCACCAAACCTGAAACCTGAGTTCAGTCCTCAGGACCCACATGGTGAAGGGGCGAGCACCAGATCCTGCCAGTTGTCCTCTGATGCTGTGGCATGCACACGTGTACACACCACAAGGAAACAACAACAACTTGGGAGGCTGGGGGTATAGCTCAGTGGTAGAGTGCGTGCCTGGATTTGGTCCCTAGTACCCTAAACAGAACAGAAACCCTTCCTGGGAAGTCTTCTGTGCGCCATGACCAGCTTGTATGCTGCTGAAGGCCACCCTGAGTGTCCTCTGGAGAGAGCCCTGGGGTCTTCACAGTGCTCGTGTCCTTTGTAGTTTCCACTGTTGTAGAGGAAGCCGACAGACACTAGTCCAGAGGTCCAGAAGCCTTGAGGTGACATGTACCTGCCTGGCCAGAATCAATCCTTCGTTCTAAAATTAGAGTCTAGCTGTTTTTTGTTGTTGTTTTTTGTTTGTTTGTTTGTTTGTTTTGTTTTTGTTTTTTGTTTTATTGAGACAGGGTCTCCCTGTAGCCCCAGCTGTCCTGGAACTCATTCTGTAGACCAGGCTGGCCTTGGACTCACAAAGATCTGTCTGCCTCTGCCTCCCAAGTGCTAGGATTAAAGGCGTGAGCCACCACTCCCGGCTGCTGCTGGGTTTTAAAGCTAGCTTAGCAAGTGGGGATTTGGCACCTGCGCTGTTAGTGCCTTGATGCCAGACAGTTATGACTTACACATAAGCTCTCTGGAGTAAGGTTTTGAAAGTACTTTTGCCATTCTGCAGCAGGTACAGTCTATGTCCGTCCAACTATTTCTTTTCCATCTTAAGAAGTGTGACAGGTAGTGTTTGTCATACATGTTGCCATGTGTGCTCTTCTAAAAGATGGAGACGTAGCACAAATACATTAAGCAAACAGTCTCAACTATCTAAACAGTACCCAGGGATACATGCTGCAGCCCGTGTGCTTGTCGCAGAGGCTGCAGCAGTGAGCAGCAGCCGACCCCACAGCGTGTCCTCCCACGGCTGTCAGAATCCATGCCCAAGGGGGGTCAGAGAGCAGAATAAGTGGTGAGGAGCTGCCGTCATTGGCTCTTGGACAGTGTCGACCTCCTGAGCTGGTTCATCTCTCCTGGGAACATCTGTGTCCCGAGAGAAAAGACAGTGGTGACCACAGAGGATATGTGGACATTAGAAAACAGGTGTGCCTGCATCTCAGGAGATCTCTCCGGTGCGTTGTGCCATCTTTGCTGGGCATGTTTGTGCATGCCTTTAATTGTAGCACTCGGGAGGCAGAGGTAGGTGGATCTCTGTGAGCTCAAGGCCAGCCTGGTCTACATAGTGAGTTCCAGGCTAGCTGGGGTTACAGGGAGACCCTGTCTCAAGACCAGAAAAAGAAAAACAGGTATGCTTGCGTCTCAGGAGATCTCTCCAGTGTATTGTGCCATCTTAGAAAACTTTGAGGCCTGTTCTCATGAAAGCCAGAATTAGATGTGGGGCACACACCTGACCTCCCAGCATTTAGGAGGTAGAGGCAGGAGGGTCAAGAGCTCACCATCAGCCTTGGTTACATAGCCAGTTTGAATTCAGCCCAGGCTGCATGAACCAATCTCCAAAAAAAAAAAAAAAAAAAAGACAGAGACAGATAGAGAGACCTGGTTTGACCCTAGGGCAGGTCTGGTCCTGAGGCCAGGATGGCTGGGTCACCTGCCAATACCATGTGGAAATGCCTGAGTGACTTGGGTGAAAATCTGCTAGGGTTCAGGGGTGGCCTCTGGATTGCAGGTAGATTCTTTGGTGTCGCTTCAGTCTCTTCAGAGGAGAGAGAGACTTCTTATATTTTTGCCTTTGCTGAGGATCTTTGGCTTGTCTAGGAAATAGGTCATACCTTGAAATCTCTGATTACTAAAAAGACTTTCAAGTAAATATACTCACACTGTTAAATGTTAAGGAACTTCACTCAAATACAAGGCGACAGCCAAAGTGATTTCTTCACACCCTCCTTAAAAGTTGTCCAAAGCCAAGTTTAAATTCACAAAAGGTGCTAGAGTACCCAGACAGCATCTACCTGCTTCAGTTCACCACTATTTGAAGACACACTTTTACAGTTGCTAATCGTGTGAACTCCAGAAATACATAACCTTCATATTTCCGAAGTACCTGACTCATGCTCACGACTGCAAATTACTACCTGCATCTGCCTGCACTGGTTTTAGAACACAGTGTGTGTGATTCTCTCCCTTCAGAGCCATTCAGAGGAGCCCAGCAGCAAAAGTTGCATTTGAAGTATTTCCATTATCACATTAAATTGGGAACACTTACAGTTAGTGACAAGACAGGGACATGAGGCTCTGGCTCCAGATGGGCGACATGGTCCATGGTTTGCTGCATTTTCTATATGTAGTAAAACATTAATCATTTCTGAGGAGACTTACCATCTGGGTTGCACATAAATATCCTATCACTTATGTGTTTTAATGTATGAGGATAAACCTGACTCACTTGGTAGCTATATAACTTTTCTTTTCTCCCCAGCACCAAAGCTAAGGCAGGCGGACCTCATTCCTACCACCGGCGAAGGCTTGGAAAGGAGGTTGGGGTGAAGGTGACCGAATCGTGGCAGCTCTTGAGCTCCCGTCATTACCAACATAGAGGTGACTGGCATGGAGAGGACTCTGGCTGCATGGGCTTCGCAGAAGTCCTGTTTCTTCCAGTGGCTGTTACTGTAAAAATGCGCAAAATATTCATGTGTTTATCGATCATGAACTCAGAGAACTCATCAGCATCATCCAAGCCAAACTTTGTTTGAAATGCTTTTTATGTTGATGTAATAATGGCAGGTGAGGAATTTCATAGTTCAGATTTTTCAGCAAAGAACCTTTAAATGTGGTTCTGGTTTCTGCCCCCATCCCTCCCTGTCTCTCTCTTTGTCCTGTTGTCAGCCAGATCCTTCATTTCCTATTTCTACATAAAATGATTCTACACTAACTAGCTACTTAGATAAAACTCATTGGTGGGAGATGATGTGGCTTTGATTTCTCGACTCCGACTCTCTGGGTCTCCCAGGCTGCTGAGGAAGGAAGACCCACATTCTCTGTTTCTGGAGGGCATCTGAGCTGGGGTCTTTCAGACTGGAAGACCTTCCTTGCACATCACCTCTAGAAGCATTTGTAATGCAATCCTGCTTTGCTCTGAGATAGTGGTATTGATATTCCCCAGGTGGCTCACATGTCTGTTCTGATCCCCTTTCTGCTCCTTCTGTGTAGTCTTAGCATTAGGCAAATACCTGGACGGTGGGCTGCAGCAGCACAGACTACTGTTGCGGGACCATCAGCGCAGGCCCATTGCGCCAAGCAAATGGATGGTGGAGCCTGCCGTAGCGTATCTGCTGAGTACAGGAGAGCAAGCGAGCAGAAGCCGGCCCAATGGTGGGACGGTATTCCTGCTTGTGGCTCGGGATGAAGACCGCATCTTTGTGCAGCTTCTCGCTCCAGTCCCCACTGGCCAGGAGGATAGACCAAGTCAGGATCTCTGATTAGTAACCTTGGACAAGCTCCTTCTTGGACAAGCTCCTACAAAGCCAGCCTGACAGGCGCCAGCAAGGTGGCAGGTGTTAGAAAGCTGAGCCCAAATCACCGAGCCTTAGCTTGGCTTTCTGCGATGCAACTTTCTTCCAAAGTGCAAATTTGTGAGGCTTAAAAAATGAAAATGTAGCCGGGCGTGGTGGTGCACACCTTTAATCCTAGCCCTTGGGAGGCAGAGGCAGGCGGATCTTTGTGAGTTCAAGGCCAGCCTGGTCTACAGAGTGAGTTCCAGGACAGCTGGGGCTATAGGGAGACCCTGCCTCGAAAAGACCAAAAAAAAAAAAAAGAAAAAGTGTGATTGCTTTAAATGCACTTTCCATAGTTTCTCATGGATTTTATTTTTTGTATAGAACTCCAATAAAACAGCTTTTCCATTGTGTAAAAGAAGTTTAAATTGTGCGATTTCCCCCTGAATTCCTTCAAGCAGAGAGAGGAGCTGACTAGCACCGTGGTGTTGCAGCTAGGGCTCTCCCTCTCCTCACCTCCCTCCAGGCTCTTCTGGGTTTTTGTTGTTTTGCTGGTAATCAAACCCACATTCTAGGTAAGTGCTCAGTCTTTAGTCTAAATCCCAGACCCCCGAGCTTGGTTTTCTGGCTGCATTGTCCAGTGAGTTTCCATTCGCTCATCTGCACATCTGCAGTATGGCGGCCTACTCACTATACAATTAATGTTTTAGAATTTCAGTTTTCAGGTGTTTCTACCCAACCCTTGAGAGAACATGTGTGTGAGGTGTTCGGAGGGATGTTGTAAAGTGCTGCCTTTGAGTCTCCTCCAGAGAAGGTGGTCTCACAGCATGTCCGAGGCTGAGAGAAGATCACTAAGGCTTCAGACAGTGCAGGAGCTCGGACTAGTGATGTTCTCATGTTGTCCAACACACCCAGAAAATTCTGAACTATTTCCTAAGTCTAGGCTGGGATGTAGCTCAGTTGGTGGAATGTGCACAAAGCCCTGGGTTTGGTCCCTAGCATAAACTGGATGTGGCGGATGCCAATAATGCCAGCCTTTGGCAGGTAGAGGCAGAAGGATCACAAGTTCAAGGCCATTCTCAGCTACCTAGTGAGTCCAGCTTCAGAAGATCCTGACTCCAAAACAATCAGAAGTTGAGGGCCGTCCTCAGTGAGGCCCACCTGATCGGTCTTCTCATTAGAGGTAGTCCAGGTAGACACCTGGACTCTGCAGGCTCCATCTGGACTAGTGGCTCACCTGTCTCAGCACAGGAAGACGTCAGCTGGGAGAAACCACCTGCTCCCAATAATGCTTGTCAACCTGCAGCCGGGTGCAGGTTGACACCGTCCTCCCTGCAGTGACAGCCCTCCTGTTGTCCACTGCAGCTCTGAAGACTTGCTGGGCAGCAGCTCGTGTCAGGAGCCCGTCTGCGCTGCCGTGAGGCCTCTGCACATGTCACAGCTCTTGTACTTTTTATTTCTTTTAAATAATGTTTTTTATTTTATTCCAGTTGGCCTGGAACTCCCTAGGTAGACTAGGTTGACCTTGAACTCACACAGATCCTCCTGCCTCTGCCTCCCGAGTACTGGGATTAAAGATGTTTACTGGGCTGGAGAGATGGCCCAGCGGGTAAGAGTGCCGACTGCTCTTACAGAGGACTGGGGTTCGATCCCCAGCACCCACATGGTGGCTGAGACCATCTGTAGGAGAACTCCAGTTCCAGAGGAATCCGAGACCCTCTTCTGACCTCTGCGGCATTGTACAACACAGGTGCACAGACCTACATGCAGACAGTACATTCATACACATAAATAAATAAAATATTTTAAAAATATATATTTAAAAAAATAAAAGATGCTTACCACCATGCCTGGCTTTTATTTTTTAATTTTTTAAAGATATATTTATTTTATGAGTGTTATGCCTACATATAAGCATACCCCTGTTGTGCAATGCCAAATGAAGGTGTCAGATCCTCCTGGAGATGGAGTTAGGGACTTTAGTTAGCTGCCACGTGGGTGCTGGGAACCAAACTGGGTCCTTTGGAAGACAGCCACTGAACCATCTCTCTAACCTTTCTTGGCATTTTAGCAACAGCATTTTGATCCGGAGGAACAAGATGGAGCTACAGAAGCAGGATTTTCATTATTTCCAAAGCAGACTTTCTTTAGTTACTTCATGCATTTGCTGGGCATGGTGGTGCACACCTTTAATCCCAGCACTCAGGAGATAGAGGCAAGCAGATCTCTGCGAGTTTAAGGACAGCTTGATCTACACACCGAGTTCCAGGACAGCTGGGGCTACAGGGAGAACTTGTTTCAAAAAAAAAAAAAGAAAAAGAAAAAATTGCTTTATTCAACAAATAGTACACACTAAAAAAAAAACAACCTGTCCTTTGTCTATGTGTGTGGCTGTGGCTGTGAATGAAACACTAGCCACGTGGCTTTCTGTTTCTTCTAAATTCACTCTGCCTTTCTGAGAGATCCACTCCTGGATTAGGTAGAGGGTAGCAGCCATGTTCGTTAGAGATGGAGCAGACCTGGAGTCTGGCACAGACACCCACACTCCAAGGGCCAGTTGAGGAAATAAAGAGACCACTTCATCTGAACAGGTTTTCTTGACAAGTCAAAGAATAGAAAATAAAAACAAGGCTAGTGGTGCACACCTTTGATCCCAGCACTCATGAGACAGAGGCAGGTAGATCTCTGTGAGTTCAAGGCCAGCCTGGTTTACCTAGTGAGTTCCAGGCCAGCTGGGGGCTACAGGGAGACCCTGTCTCAAAAAGATCAAAAACCACCACCACTACCAAGGCTGTTGTTTGAGCTCATTCCTCCTAAAGGTGAACACAGGAGCCAGAGCTGTCAGAAAGGGATCCCTCCTTAGAATACAACCAACTGCTCCAGTGAGCATACGAAGACAAAATCCTTCACTGCGGCCTTCTAACCCCAGTTGCCTTCGGGATGTCACCCTTAGGGGTTTGAGATCTGTGTTGGTCCTTGCCTGGCTTAATAATGGTGCAAATAGTACAGATGTCATCCTTGAGCTATGTGGGACTGGTGACTAACACACTAGCTTTGCTATCAAAATTGGCATCAAAATATCCTCCACATAGGGCCATTTTCTTTCCCTCTGATTTTGAGAGTCTTGCTGGGTAGCCCTGGCTGACCTGAAACCATGTAGCCAAGGTTGGCCACAAAGTCAATGCAATATACCTGTCTCCATACTGGAATTATAAGTGGGAGTCACACCAGATATGGGCCATTTTCTCATAAAAATGTTGAATTGTTGGGGCTGGAGAGATGGCCTAGCAGTTAAGAGCGCCGACTGCTCTTACAGAGGACCTGGGTTCAATCCCCAGTCCCACATGGCAGCTGAGAACCGTCTTTAACTCCACAGGTGCACAAACCTACATGCAGACAGTACATTCATACACATAAAAAAATAATTTTTTTTAATTGTATTTAAAAAAATGTTGAAGCCGGGCGTGGTGGCGCACGCCTTTAATCTCAGGAGATTAAAGATTCTGTCTCGAAAAAAACAAAACAAAATGTTAAATTGTCTACAGTGAGCACTCAGCAGAAGCCTCTGCCAAGTGAGGAATCTCCTTTATTGGAGGATTCTGTGGAAAACCAGTATCTGCACATGACACATGCCTGACCCTGGGGTTGGGGGGCAGCAGGCTCTCGCTGCTTCTGTTCCACCCTAGGTTTCCACTGTTGGGAGTAAGATGAAATGTGGTCCCTGTAAGACACTTGATAGATGAGCCTGACAAGATGGCAGGTGCTGAGTGATGCACCAACCAAATCCAGCTGTTCTGGAGAAGGGAGATGAACCCTAAAGGGGTCAGATCTCAGCCAAGGCTCACATAGCCTCCAGCACTTGGCATCTTGGAACTGACGTGCTTCTGGTTCTGGGGTCTGGATCACTTAAGCCAGTGTGCATGACCGTCCTGCACAGTGAGCACATCTGAGCACCACGTGTCACTGCTGGCTGTGGCAGGCCTGTCACGGAGTCCTGCAAAACCCACTAGGTTCCTCTTTACTCTGGCTGAGAATTCTGGGCTGTGGCTGACTACAGACCCTACTTCTGCTTCAATTAGTGGTTTTATTATCTCAGGTTAAGATGCTTGCTGTTTCCATCCTACCTTTATTTTTTAATTAAAAAATTATAGCCGAAAGCCTGGCATGGTGGCACACGCCTTTAATCTCAGCTCTCAGGAGGCTGAGGCAGGCAGATCTCTGTGAGTTCAAGGCCAGCCTGGTCTACACAGTGAATTCCAGGCCAGCTGGGGCTACAGGGAGACCCTATCTCAAAAAACCAAAATCATGGTTGGGCATGGAGGAACACTCCTTTAATCCCAGCACTTGGGAGGCAGAAGTAGGCAGATCTCTAAGTTCATGTTCAAGGCCAGCCTGGTCTACATAGCAAGTTCCAGGCCAGCTGGGGCTACAGAGCTACCCTGTCTCAAAAAGACAAAAAAAAAATGTATACGAGTATTTTGCCTGCATGTGTGTAAGTGCACCCCAATGCATGCAATGCCCACAGAGACCAAAAGGTGATGATGTTGGATCCTCTGGAATGTAGTTGTAGCTGTTGGCTGCCATGTGGGTTCTGGAACTGAACCCAGGTTCTCTGTAAGCACAGCCAGTGCTGTTAATGGCTGAGCCATCTCTAGCCCATTTTCTACTTTTTAATTAAAAACCACACTGCTATTTAAAGTGGAGGGTCTGTGCTTGAGCCCCAAAGGCCCTCCGATGTCCTGTAGACTCCTGTCCAGGCTGGAAAGGGCAGTCCCTAGTCTTTCCTTGGTACTGTGTTTTGCTGCTCACCGTCCATAATACTCAAGCTCTTCTGGGCAAAAGATCCAGCTTTGATCCAGAGTGCCTGCCTAAAATGCACGAAGTCCTGGATTTATCCCCAGCACTACAGCAATCACGTGTAATCATGTATACCTGGGGTTCCCTGTGATCCCAGTTCTTGGGAGGCAGAGGCAGAATTAGAAATTTAAAGTCCTCCTTGACCATATAGCAAGTTCAAGGTCATCTTGGGCTACATAAGACTTAGTCTCAACAACAACACAGCAGCCACAAAAAGAACACCCTATGGTTAAGCATGGTGGCACATGGCTATTAACACCAGCACTTAGAAGGTTAAGGCAGGAGGATCCCAAGTCTGAGGCCATTCTGGGCTACACTGAAACCCTGAGACTTGCCTGGGCTCTAGGAGGCTTTCTGATACATATATACACATGTGGTAACCAAAGCCAGGAAGGGGGCATTTTGGCAGACACAACCAAGAAACTCTCCACCAAGCTCCATGTTGCCCTCCCTCATGTGACTGGCTTGCCGAAGGCCCTCTGGGAGTGTCCTCACTCTAAAGGAAGACTTTGCCACCCTCACTACAGCTTGATGTGTACACATGGAAACATTTCCACAAGCGAAGGCCACTGCAGCACAGAGAGATGACATAAGCCTGGAGCAGCAGGCTGGTGACAGGGCCTGGAGTCCCCTGAGGTCTTCCTAGTCCCTGCCAGTGTGGTAGGTGACCCTGCTAAGCAGGAGCATCTTTTTCTATGGAAAGTATCTCAGACTTTGAGCTGCTTCTTGTTCCTTGTTTTCTTTGTACTAGCACTGCCTGAATTTTCAATTTTGTTTTCTAAAATGATTTACACAGGGGCCAGCCAGAGCTGCAAGCCTCTCCTGACACTCTTCATTAGGATCACTGCTAGGCCAAATCAACAGGTAGGCTGTGGTATCTTGGCAAAAGATCGTTTGCAAAGCAGGGAGGCAACAGATCATCCACACCCCCACCCCACCCCCACCCCTGCCACCCCAAGGAAGCAGCTATAGTCAGCTTTGAGTGCTGCTTGCCTTCTGGCAGCTTTCAAGACAATAGAGAAACTCCTTCCTGGAGACAAGCTTTAATTCCCTTATCCAAGTTCCCAACCCAATGGCACTTTGACTTCCAGGTGAGGCTTCAGATCAGCCAGCTTACGAAGCATCTGGTTATGTGAGAGTAGCTGAGGATGAAAATCAGGTCTGCTTACATGCTGCAGTGCTCTACCACTGTTCGTATAGGCCCAGACCTGAGTGTCAAGGATCACGGAGCAAAGCACCCTCCATTAAGGTCTTCCCCAAGTCACAGATTAAGCTCCACACAGCTCGAGTTATGTTGTAAATGGCAGTTAAGTGAGCTCACATCCAAAAGCCTCATCCAAGGCTGAAACCTCTATGTGCCCAAAAGGACAGCTGCAGCCCAAGCCTTGGGAGTTTTCAACTAACATTGAGCTGAGTGTGGATGCTGATACATCCCAGAAAGATGGTAGGTGCATCATTTTTGGCTCAAGTAAAATCTATTATCTAGCCCATGAACAGAGAGAACCTTAAGATTACCTTTAAAAGCTATAGTGGGGAGCATTTACTAAACATGGCACGTGCATTCAATTATTAATCCACTCACTGTGGTTACTGCTAGTATTACAAATAATCTTCTAGCTCATTTTCTCCCTAACTAGCTGAGAACTGAGTAGAGCTCCATCCCAGCAGGCATCTGGGCCATTTCCTATGCAGTCAACAGCTTGAGCTCACTCTACTTCCTACCTACATATTTAATCCATGTGATAGACTCCATGGGGGACTCTACATTCCTCGACGTGAACTATGATAAACATCATCTAGCTCCCCCAAATACGATCCCTACCCTTCGCAAACTTAGGAACATTGTAGTATCAAAGCATCCTAGCAACGGACACTGGCAGAACACTTGTCAGCTTCGATTCCCTCTGCTGTGAACTCTCTCCCCCATTCCATTGCCCCCTCTTTGGAAATAGCATCCCTGTATCACCTTGGCTAGCCTCAAACTCATGATCCTCTTGCCTTAGCTTATCAAGTGCTGGGATTACAGGCATGAGCCATACCTGTATCACCTCCCGGTGTTCTTCATAGGAGTTCTGAATGGGAGTTGGGGATGCTCTTTGGCACAGCACTTGTCCGGCACTGTGTATCAGTAAAAGAAGAGTACTAAGCAGGAAGGTACTTTGTTCCAGAGCAGAAAAGAGACTTTAGTAAGTACAGTATCAAGTTTCCATCTACAGAGTAGCTTAACTCAGTTTTGAGGTTTTTCTTTTTTTTTTTGGTCCTTTCGAGACAGGGTTTTCCTGTAACCCCAGCTGTCCTAGAACTCGCTCTGTAGACCAGGCTGGCCTTGAACTCACAAAGATCCGCCTGCCTCTGCCTCTCATGTACTAGGACTAAAGGCATGCGCCACCGGGGCTGGAGAGATGGCCTAGCGGTTAAGAGCGCCGACCGCTCTTACAGAGGACCCGGGTTCGATCCCCAGCACCCACATGGCGGCGGCCGAAAACCGTCTGAAACTCCAATTCCAGGAGAACTCCAGCTCCAGGGGAATCCGATACCTCTTCTGACCTCCGCGACGTTGCATGACACGGGTGCACAAACCTGCATGCAGACAGTACATTCATACACATACAGAAAAAAAAAAATTTAAAAAAATAAAGGCATGCGCCACCACGCCCGGCTGAGGTTTTTCTTAGAATTACATTTGTGCTTGTGACTGGGTAGAGTGTGTCAGTTTGCATGCAGAGGTCAGAAGACAACTTCCAGGAGTCAGTTCTCTCCTTCCATGGGGGTCCCAGGGACTCCAGCTGCTCGAGTTTCTATTAACGGAACTATTTTGTTGGGGATGGGCTGGGTCTTGGGAGCTATCAACTCAAGGATCAGAGTATCTCCAGTATGGAAGAATCCAGTCGTTCACAGCTACATCCAGATTTTACTTGTTGACCATGGGTGAGAGCAGAGGGAGGTGAAATGATCAAAAACCCTGTTAATTTAATTACCAAATGAAGTTTTTCTACAAATTAAGTTTTGTTTTGTTTTTTTGTTTTTTTTTTTTTGGTCTTTTCGAGACAGGGTCTCCCTGTAGCCCCAGCTGTCCTGGAACTCACTTTGTAGACCAGGCTGGCCTTGAACTCACAAAGATCTGCCTGCCTCTGCCTCCCAAGTGCTAGGATTAAAGGCGTGCGCCACCACACCCGGCTCAAATTAAGTTTTTTAAAAAATTTTATTTATGTGTATGAATGTACTGTCTGCATGTAGGTTTGTGCACCCATGTTGAGCAATGCCGCAGAGGTCAGAAAGGGTGTCAGATTCCCCCGGAACTGGAGTTCTCCTGGAATTGGAGTTACGGAAGGTTCTCAGCCACCATGTGGGTGCTGGGGATCGAACCCGGGTTCTCTGCAAGAGTAGTCGGCGCTCTTAACCACTAGGCCATCTCTCCAGCCCATACAAATTAAGATATTTTAAGTTCAGTAGAATATCCAAAGGTAATGTCATTGCCCTAAATATTCCTAAATAATTTAAAAGACCAGACTATCTTCAAACCCAGCTCTTATCTTGTTGCTCAGTCTGAACCTCATCTTTCTGTACCTGAATTCCTAACCTGTAATGTAGTGGGTGCTTTATAGTTACCGTGTTTAAAATGCAACAATACGTGTTTAAGTGCTTAAAACAGTGCTGGAGGTCATTACTGAGGAATTGCATCATGGATTTAAACTTTAAAAGGAATCTAGCAATAAAGTTTTTGCATGTCAATACCTCAGTTCTAGCTCTGTGCAATACATAGAAAAGGTGGTTTGAGACAGTCCTTGAACTCATGTCCATGAGGCTGGCCTGAAGTTAAGATAGCTCCTTGTTTCTGCCTCCAGAGAGCTGCATTAAAGGTGTCACCTTGCACAGCCAAATGAGCTTTGTCAGGACCTTGTCAATTCAAGTCATATCTGGCACTCAGCCAAACAGAGGAAGCCATTCTAAGGCCAAAGAAGTGAAATCAGGAGTTCCTGGGAGACGGCACCTTCTTAGAGTCCAGCTGAAAGCTGCATGTACCAGATATCAGACGCTTGTATGTCAAGAGCTGAGCAGAGCTCATAACTTATCAGTGCAGATATTCTAGTTGCAACTAAGAAAAAACAGGTTAAGGATAAATATAGGTGCTGAAGCAGTATCCACAATAGCATTTACTAAGAGACTCCCACAGCTGCTGCCTGTTTAATGAGTCTCTGTAGTGAGGCAATTCTAGAGCTCAACTGTGTATCTCACATTTCACACAACCATAGAGTACCATTCCTTAAAAGCTTTCTGTGAATGAACCCTTTATTTGTATGATTAAGACTTACCCTCTAATTTGCTAGGATTTTTTTTTTTTCCCCCTCCTTTTTGAGCCTGGAGCTATGTAGACCAGGCTGGCCTTGAACTCACAGAGATCCACCTGCCTCTGCCTCCTAAGTGCTGGGAGTAAAGGCAGGTGCCAGCAGGCTTGGCTGCTGTTTCTTTTATGAAAAAAATCTTGCCATGAAGCCCAGCCCAGCTTCAAACTCATGATTCTCCACAGCCTCTGGAGTACTGGGGTAACAGACATGCTACCATGCCTGGCTTAGTAACTTTTAAAAGGGAAATACCAAACTCTTACACATTCCAGTTTTAGATTTTGCTTGTGAAAGCAGCTGTGAACACTTTCACTCTGCAAGCCAGTGATTAGGAGGCTGACAGGGGTATGACAAGAAACTCAGGATTACTGAGACAGCTGTTGTAACTACTAGAGAGACTGGACAAGTGGTTCAACAGAATTTACTTGTATATTTTCCATTTTCTATACTATTTGAAGGCATAGGATAGCTTTGAATTAGCTTTCTACAATACTGTGTTTTAAATTTATCCAGTAAACTAAGATGCAGTACAACTTTTATACAACTCAGGAGATAAAAAAAAAATCTCCACAAGAGAAAGCAACTCAGCAGGCCCTGGTGTTCAAACATTTTCCCAGAACAGACAGATAACGCAGTTGCATTAAAAGGTAGTTTTCAAATATTTAAATTACACCAAGGTTCCTTCCAAATATCTGCCTTGCTCAAACCAATGCAACCAATTCATTGCTAATACTGCAGCATGAATTTGTGGTAATGTTGATGGTTTGACTTTCTTAGATACTCAAGGCTTTGAGTGCTACCAAACAGCAGAGCAAGTCACATCAGTCCTCTGCTCATGGTAGAGATGCCAATTGTGAAGTCGCAATAGGAACAGTTTAACAATGAGTGACACAGGTTAACAAGTAGCCCAAATACAGAGTTGGACAGAATCAAACCAGTCATGTCTATAATTACTCAAATGAAACTAACAGAGGTACATTCAAAATAAAGTTGGAGATCAGAATTGGTATTTAGAATCAAATTTGAAGGCTTTCTTGATAAAATAGATGTTCTTTTGAAATTGGGAATGAAGGTATCAATTGATGGAGAGCGAGAGACTTCTCAACCCCTCCTGCACAGATAAGGAAATAAGTGACAAAGTCTCTTGCACTGAAGTTATGTATTTTAACAGCTTTACATGTAATATTCATATATAAAAAACTTTAAGTGCTTTTCTCCAATTTAAAAATCTAAAGAATTCAAAAATAAGGCATTCAATATTTGAAAAAAGTACAGATTTACAAAATGTGTATATTCTGTCATGAAAACTCCACACCAACATTATACACTTGGAAAAAAATACAAACAGGATATATTACAAATTTATGCAGCAATAACTTAGTTCACACCATGCAATAAAAAGTACATTAACCGAGATACACAAGCTTTGTAGGTTCTAAACTGAAGGACTTTTGCTTTTTTTCTCTGCAGAATCCTTAAAACCTGTGGCACTTAAAATTTGTTAGCCTTTCTACTGGGAGGTAAATTATACACAACGACGATGAAAAAGATGAGCAGACCAGGTGTCTATTATGAGTCATTCCAGCTTTGTTCCACGATGGCTGAAACTCTCTTCTCGTACTCTCGCTTATTCTCCTGATAAAGCTGTGCTGCTTGGCTATTGGCTGGACTGTTTGGGTTTGGTTCATCCAACAGCGACTAGAAGAGAAGAGACTTTTAGAGTCACCTTCCACTGGAAGGACTCAGATGGGGACAGGAAAAAAAAAATTCACAGAAACAAGAGTTCAGATGGTCCTATGCCAACTGCTTTTATGTCTAAATACTTTCAGAGAAATGGCCTGAGAAAAAGTTTCCTACTGCTAGAGAACACTTTCCAAACAATTCCCAACTGCCTTGATAGCTAATTTCAAGGAAATCAGCTACAACAGTACTCCTTAGCATACAAAGATTTTTCTCATTAACCAAGAAACAAACAGCTAAACTATAATAGCTGTAAATACTTCAGTAAATGCCTTAAGTAGCCATTATTTTCTATTATAATTTCTGTGTGCAGTGCTCAGGCCTCAAGCATGTCAGGTACATGCTTCTACCACAAAGCCACATTCTCAGACCTAAATTATAGTACTGTGGCCATTCTGTACACCGCTGTCAGCAAGTTGTGCGGGAGATTTGTTCCCTTTGATAAATAAAACACATTCATTTTGCAAGAAAGGAATAAAATTAACTGCTAAGATGACCAGAGGTAGGGAAAAGAAAACAGAGGGTATCAGGCCAAGGGGTGGGACAGTATCACAAGACTGCTCTTCTATTTGGAGTCTAGATTTAAACAAATCTGACATGAAAGCAAAAGTGGACTCTTGAGGGAGGAAGGAGACCAGAGGGTGAGGGTGGGAGAGGGACGGAGAGTGGTGGCCGGGCAAATGTCAACAAAGTGCCATGACACAATGAGAAAATGTCGTCACCACTCAGGGTTAAGAGCACTGATTAAGCTGGGCATGGTGTCGCACGCTTTTAATCCCAGCACTCGGGAGGCAGAGGCAGGTGGATCTTTCTGAGTTCAAGGCCAGCCTGGTCTACAGAGCGAGTTCCAGGACAGCTGGGGCTACAGGGAGACCCTGTCTCAAAAAGACAAAAAAAA
>VZQC01009044.1:9906-21251 GCA_009823505.1 Rhizomys pruinosus | reverse complement strand
AAAAAAAAAAAAAAAAAAAAAAAAAAAAAAAGATCCTTGCTCCCCCAACAAAAAGTTTTTTTGGATGAGACAACACAACGGCTCTCTGCCCTGGACAGTTTCTAGGTTTTCTAAGTGAACATTTTTACTTCTTTTTCTTTCTCCACAGCTTCAGGCTATCCAGCATGAGTTAAGTCTGACCAGTAAAAACATGTTATGGGCTAGAGTGATGGCTCAGCAATTAAAAACACCAACTGCTCTTGCAGAGGACCCGGGTTCGATTCCCAGCACCCACATGGCAGCTAAGAACCGTCTTTAAGCTGGGTATGATGGTGCACGCCTTTAATCCTAGCACTAGGGAGGCAGAGGCAGGCAGATCTCTGAGTTCAAGGCCAGCCTGGTCTACAGGCCAGCTAGGGCTATAGGGAGACCTTGTCTCAAAACAAACAAAAAACAAAAAACCCCACCATGCTATACATAATTAGGAAACAGGCTGTGACCAGGTATGGTAGCACATGCACATGCTTGTAAAGCCAGCACTTGGGAGGCAGAGAGAGGAGGACCAGAAGTTCAAAGTCACCCACAACTCCATATGAAGTCACCCTAGCTATAAGGAAACCCTGTGTCAAAAAGACTAGATCTCACCTACTCAGCTAATGATGTACAGACTTCCTTTACTTGGTCTTCAGATTTCTAAAGAACTGGTTAATTTTTACAGAATACTGAAAAGTTGATACGTTTGAACACACACTCACCTGAATTGAAGTTAGGATAGAAGATACATCGTATGTTGGACTCCACCGATTCTGAAGGATATCTAAACATATGCTACCATCAGCATACACTGCAAAGACAACAATGATGTCAGCTAAGGGCAGTCAACTGTCAAATCTACAGCAAGAGGCTTTAGCATCGACAAGACAGAAGCACTAAATATTAGGTAACAACTAAACTCTTCTCTCCTACAGGGAAGCCTGTCTTAAACTAAGGTCTCTTACTGTCCATCTTCAGAAGGCTTGAGGGAAAGAGCTTTAAAAAAATTCTTTTGACTTTTAATGTATGTATGTTTTGCTCACATGTACAAAAGTGCCTCATGTGTGTGCAAAATCAAAGATGCTAGAAGATGGTGTTGGATCCCATTAACTGGAGTTACAGATAATTATTAGCTGCCATGTGGATGCTAGGAATTGAATCCATGTTCTGTCCAAGACCAACCAGTGCTCTTAACTGCTGAGCCATCTCTCCAACCCGGAGAAGTACATTTTTTCCCAATGAGCATGATACAGCAATTTGTTTCACTTCCTTATTTTGAGGCCAAGGGTGTAGTCAAAGGTAGGGTGCCTGCCTAGCAATGTGCAGGGTTGTAGGTTGAAGCTACAGCACCCAAACTAAAAAACTACCCCACTGTGCTAATAGTCTGAAATAAAGCTCTGAAAAATGATAATTTCATTCCTACAGATTCCTCTCAGGAAATTATCATGAGTATGTAAAACGATTTGTAGGATATTGACAATTATACTATCTATGAGAAAAAAAACTGTAAACTTCCTTGTGGTCCATAAAGAGGGGTCTGGATAAACAACGGCACATTCACGCCTGGAGGTGCAGTTCAGTGGTGGAGCACTTACACAGCGCAAAGCCTAAGTCAGGTCTCCAGCATTAGAAAGGTAAGTAAACAATGGTTATTCAAATAACATTATTAGTGTAGTCATCAAAAAAATGGTACCAAGCTACTTGTGTTTACCTTGGAAATAAAATTTAAAATTATATACAGTTAAATTCTGTATTTTGGCTTAAAAAGTATATAAATATTTTTTAAAAAGTATATAAATATTTTCAAGTAATACAGTCACAGAAACACTAGTGAATGACACAGGTCTTTGAACCTGGCACTTGTGAGGGAGAGACCCCTGGTCTCAAAAAAAACCCCCAAACTGGTACCTTGTAGACAAGATTATGGGCCATCTGGTCTTTGCCCTTCCTTGTATGATTCCCACCCATACAATCTTTACACTCAGAAAAAAACAAAACAACAACAAGGAACTGACATGTACTGATGACTTTTAACCATCTCAAGTTTTTTTTTTTTTTTTTAAATAAACCTCTTAAACCAGTTATGTAGAAATAAAAGCAATGGAGGGGCTGGAGAGATAGCCTAGTGGTTAAGAGCACCAACTGCTCTTGCAGAGGACCCGGGTTCGATCCCCAGCATCCACAAGGCGGCTAAGAACCGTCTGTAACTCCAATTCCAAGAGAACTCCAGTTCCAGGGGAATCTGAGACCCTCTTCCGACCTCTGTGGCATTGCACGACACGGGTGCACAAACCTACATGCAGACAGTACATTCATACACATATAAAAATAGATAAAATTAAAAAAAAAATAAAAGCAATGATCAATTTCTACAAGAATTGCTGTCAATAAAGAATAAATGTGCCACACATGGTGGTGCACACCTTTAATCCCAGCACTGGGGAGGGAGAGGCAAGCGGATCTCTGAGTTCAAGGCCAGCCTAGCCTACATAGCGAGCTCCCAGCCAGCTGGGACTAAAGGGAGAGCTGGCTTTGAACTTGCTATGTAGTCTAGGATAGCACAGAGCTTTAGATTCTCCTGCCTCTACCGCCCAAGTGTTGGAATTACAGGCATGCTCCACCACTCCTGGCAATACTGCCAAACTGCAACTTTAGAGCAAGCCAGAATATTCTCAGGAGCAGGGGTGAGGATTTTGGGAGGAGCCAGGTACTTAGATCCTGCAGTTCCTCAGGGACCCACTGGAGGCTCTTTTCCTCTCTTCCCCACTGCTCACCTCCGGGAGCAATCCTACCTACTCTTTTTTTTTTTTTTTTGGGGGGGGGATATGAGACAGGGTCTCCCTGTAGCCCCAGCTGTCCTGGAACTTGCTCTGTAGACCAGGCTGGCCTTGAACTCACAAAGATCCGCCTGCCTCTGCCTCCCAAGTGTTAGGATTAAAGGCGTGTCCACGCCCGGCCCCACCTACTCTTTTAAGTCTCCACTATTATCCATGTGCTCAACACTCCTAACAGTGAACACATAACAGATCTCTGGCTTGAAAGCAGCAGCTAGCTGCTTATGATCTAGCCTTCAAAGCAAAGGAAATCTATGATTTAAAATTTTTTGGCTGGGCGCAGTGAGTGGGGCATGCCTTTAATCCTAGCACTTGGGAGGCAGAGGCAGGCGTATCTTTGTGAGTTCAAGGCCAGCCTGATCTAGAGAAGGATTTCCAGGACAGCTGGGGTCACAGGGAGATCCTGTCTCGAAAAGACAAAAAAAAAAAAAGAACTAGTTTTGTTATTTTGAGATGTAAAGAATAACTTATGTCCAAATGTCTATCAACTGATAAACAGGTAAGTAAAACAGTCCATTTACCTACAGAAAACAGCATTAACCCATTAACCAAGAGAAGATAAAGCTCAGACACACAAGGCTGAGGATGCAGCTCAAAGACACCTTGAAATGTTGGTGAAAGGACCATGTGCTATTAAGAGTGCACTGCACAAATATCTTGAAAGGGAAAAATCACACTGGCCATCTGAATGGTTGTACCTGGCCATGTAACAAGTCAAAGGCCAGCTGTGAGATACAAGATCCTAGCATGCAAGCATTCACTATGTGCATGTGTGTTCATTCCACATGGAGGTCAGAGGACAACTTTAGGGACTCAGTTCTTTCTGTTTCCCATGTGGGTTGTCAGGCTTGGTGGCAGGTGCCTTATTAGCTGAGCCATCCCTATAAGCCCTATTTTTGTTTTGTGAGACAGTGGTCTCCTTATGTGCAGGCTGGTGTCAACTTGCTATATGTGGATAAGGATAACCTTGACTTCCTGCCTCCACCTCCCCAAGTGCTTGAAAACTGGGTTTTCAAACCCTTTTTGTGGGGGGGATCTCTTTTGAGACAGGGTCTCCCTATAGCCCCAATTGGCCTGGAACTCACTATGAGGACCAGGCTGGCCTTGAACTCTGCCTCCCCAGTGCTGGGATTAAAGATGTGCACCACCACACCTGGCCTGTTTTTTGTATTCTATAAGACAGGGTCTCCCTCCAGCCTCAAAACTGAGACTCCCTCTGCCTCTCCCAAATGCTGGGATTAAAGGTCTGTACCGCTATCCCTGGTTTAAGTCTGTGTTTGTGTGTCTTTTTGAGACAGGGTCTCCCTGTAGCCCCAGCTGTCCTGGAACTCACTCTGTAGACCAGGCTGGCCTTGAACTCACAAAGATCCGCCTGCCTCTGCCTCCCGAGTGCTAGGATTAAAGACATGCACCACCACGCCCGGCTTACAAATACATATACTTTTAATTCACATGTTAGTTGTTAAAACTTTACCTCAAAAACTGGAACCTTCCTAAGACTCCAGCAACAATACTGTAGGGAAGCATAACTGAAGACAGCAACTGAGGCAACTCTACGTTTCCCCCATCACTTACAAAATCTAGTAAACTGATACTTACCATTGGGATGAAACATTTTGGATAAAAACCTCACAGTTGGTGGTTTATTTGGATATTCTTCAGAAAATTCTATGACTAGTTTAAAAGTACCTGGATAGAAACAAACCAAATTATAGTAAAAATAAGCATTACCTCTAAGCATCTTCATCAGTTCAGTCTCAATCCCTTACCAATTTTTTGCACACAAAAGTTATGAGAACTCTGGTTTAATATACATAAAACATATATTACACCTTTTCTCTCAAAAGGCTGGCCTGGACTCAAAGAGATCCACCTGTCTCTGCCTATATCCAGCCAACATCTAATCCACTTCAGTGTGATATTGGTAACATGCAACACTGGCAAACACAGAGGACAGCACTTTCACCAGCTGTTAGAGGGACTGTTAACGGTCTATTTGTTTAGTTTGGTGAGTATGATCTGTGTCGTTGGTAGACTCAAAGCATGCACATGGAGGTCAGAAGACAATTCTGTGGAGTTGGTTCTTTCCTTTCACCTTTACTTGAGTTCCAAGGACAGAGCTCAGGTTGTCAGGACTTATGAAGCTCCTTCACCTAGAGACATCTCACTGGTCCCAACTGATCTATTTTTGGAAGGCAACTGAGCCCTCTAGCTACTAAGATTTAAAACACTAAAGGAATGAGAAATAGTTTATTACAGCTTAGGAAAAGGGACCAAAGGATTCTGAGGGGTTGATCTCCACCTGCCAAAGGATAGACTGGGCATGGGTGCTAATGAGAAAGCTAGTTTTGTCCTCTCCATGTAAGTATGCCAAGAATCATTAGGCTTTAGTGTAATGCCTATTGTGGTTATAAGTTAAAATAGTAGGTATTTTGGTTTGTCCAAATCAGTATAAAAGCATTTAAAATTAAACATCTGAGCCGGGCCTGGTGGCGCACGCCTTTAATCCTAGCACTTGGGAGGTAGAGGCAGGCGGATCTTTTTGAGTTCAAGGCCAGCCTGGTCTACACAGTGAGTTCCAGAACAGTTGGGGCTACGGAGAGACCCTGTCTCAAAAAGACCAAAAAACAAAACAAAACAAAACCCCAAAAAATTAAACATATGAAACAAAGTCAAGCTGTACAGAGTCCACCAAGTCCACTAGCTCTAATTCTATTTCCAAGGAATAACCACTATTAGTTTTTTCTTAAGTGTTTACTTAATGAGCTAGAGTCCTTTTTATTCCAAGAAACCAACTTGTAGGTCCTCCAACTATTTAACTCTTTGGACAAACTCAGTCAACTGGGACTTACTACTAATGAAGCAAAAACAAAACAAAACAAAAAAACAAAAGAAAAAAAAAAAACCCTTTCAGCTATTTTAGGTTTCTGCAATTCCAAGTCCTGGCCTCAACCTACCAGGACTAGCAGATCCTCTTTAGTGAAATCATTTACACCTTCACTGCTGATAGGTTTGCAATGACTTCTTTACATTTTTTTTTTTTTGTAATCTTTCTTAAGTCTGGGTCTCCCTGTAGGCCCAGCTGGCTTGTAACTCACTATGTAGACCAGGGTATCCTTGACCTCATAGAGATCTGCTGCCTCTGTCTGGGATTAAAAGTGTGCGCCAGCCCCAATTTGTATAATTTTAAAAAGTAATACCTATAACACACAAAACTTCAAAAGTGTTTTGGACTCAGGACCAGCTAACAGAATTTGCCTTATCATGGCCAAGAAAGTAACTTCATGGGACATGGAACTGGAATGAGGTATAGACAGCACACCCATGAATCCTCACTAGAGACAGCAAGAATGTCAAGAGCATGACAGTGCAGTGACAACACTATCAGAAAATGTTTCAGTATTATCACTTTGATTCCTAAGAAATCATTTTTGGGGGGGGGTGGTCTTTTTGAGACAGGGTCTCCCTGCAGTCCCAGCTGGCCTGAACTCACTTTGTAGAGCAGGCTGGCTTTGAATTCACAGTAATCTGCCTGCCTCTACCTCCCGAGTGCTGGGATTAAAGGCATTTGCCACCACCCTGGCAGACATCTTTTTTTTTTTTTAATTTATTCTTTTTTATGTGTATGAATGTACTGTCTGCGTGTAGGCTGGTGCACCGGTGTCGTGAAATGCTGCAGAGGTCCGAATGCTGCAGAGGTCAGAAGAGGGTGTCGGAATCCCCTGGAACTGGAGTTAAAGACGGTTCTTAGCTGCCATGTGGGTGCTGGGAATTGAACCCAGGTCCTCTGCAAGAGCAGTCAATGCTCTTAACTGCTGAGCCATCTCTCCAATCCCATAAATCATTTATTTTTAAAGTATCATCAATTAAAATAACCTATTTGCAAAAATCTGAAGACTCATGTTTCAGAAGACATTCTCCAGTAAACCAAATGGGTGTATCTATGGGTACTTGTATTAAGGACCTGGGGTTTGATGTCCTGCACTGGGGGTGGGGGTGGGGGAGCGATAGGGAAGATTGGAAGGAGGTAAGATTGTAATCCTCACCTACTCAAGAACCAGAGGCAAGAGGATCTCAAGTTCTAGGCCAACCTGAGCCGCTCTGGAAGACTCTATCTCAAAATAATGGGGTAATGCCAGCTCAGTGGCAGAGTGCTCAGTTCACTCTCCAGTGCTGCCCCAAGTAACTCAGAAAACCCTAAATAGTAATTCAACGCAGGTGCACCCACCTACATGCAGACAGTACACTCATACACATTAAAAAAACAAAACTATAAACCCACTACATACTAACATACTTAAATGTTAGTATATATTTTAACAGTGTTATTTTACATCTTTTCAGTTCTCTTTAATGACTTGCTCACAAGGAGACAGCTGGACCCGCTTATCTGCTTATAAGCAATCTGTCACAATATGTTGTTTTGGTTGAAGTATAGTACATGAAAAAACTCTGGCTTCACACAAATATAAATGAAAAAAAGAATCTCATAGCCTTTTCAGATAACCCTACTTGGTTGATAGTGAAAAAAAAAATTAGTTTTTTAAAGGTTAATTACAATGTAGAGTCTAAATCTTACCAACTTTTTCTTACTCAGTTACATTAAAACCAATTACACTGCTGGGTGTGGTGGTGCATGCCTTTAATCCCAGCTCCTGGGAGGCAGAGGCAGCTGGGAAGTAGAGGCAGGTGGACCTCGGAGTTTGAGACCAGCCTGATCTACATAGGAAGTTCCAGGCCAGCTGGGGATACAGGGAAACCGCGTCCCCAAAAAAAAATCCATTGGGGGGGGGATCAGCAGTTCAAGTTACGACGCAATCATGGACAACTATCCCATTTTGTTATGCAGAAAAGGTGCGGGGGACCCTGTCTTGAAAAAGACCAAAAAAAACCGAAAAAAAAAAAAAAAAAGGCAGAAGCAGGCAGATCTTTGTGAGTTCAAGAGCAGCCTGGTCTACAGAGCAAGTTCCAGGACAGCTGGAGCTACAGGGAGACCCTGTCTCAAAAAAAAAAGTGTTTGACATCATTAATAATTAAGGAAATGCAAATTAAAACCACTTTAAGATATCATCCCACTCTGAAAAGACTGACTAAGATCAAGAAAACAAAAGACACCAAATGCTGGAGAGGTTGTGGGTAAAAGGAACACTCATCCACTGCTGGTGGGAATGTAAATTCATACAACCACTTTGGAAAGCAGTGTGGAGAAACCTTAAAAGACTCAAAAACGAGGTTGCCACCTGACCCAGTCATACCACTCTTGGGTATATACCCACAAGACTCATCCTACCACAGAGATACATGCACATGTATGTTTATTACAGCTCTCTTAACAATAGTGAAGAGCTGGAACCAAGCCAAATGCCCCTCAACTGACAAGTGGATAATGAAAATGTGGTACATCTACACAATGGAGTTCTANGGCTACAAGTCTTTTTAATTTATGTGTATGAGTGTACTGCCTGCATGTAGGTAGGTGCACCCGTGTTGTGCAATGTTGCAGAGGTCAGAAGAGGGCATTGGATTCCCCTGGAATTGGAGTTAAAAGCAGTTCTTAGCTGCCATGTGGGTGCTGGGAATTGAACCCAGGTCCTCTGTAAGAGCCATCTCTTCAGCCCCGGACTACAATTCTTAACACCCACTTAAAAATAGCTTCTGAAAGCCGGGTGTGGCGCACACCTTTAATCCTAGCACTCGGGAGGCAGAGGCAGAGGCAGAGGCAGACGGATCTTTGTGAGTTCAAGGCCAACCTGCTCTACAGAGCAAGTTCCAGGACAGCTGGGGCTACAGGGAGACCTCGAAAAACAACAAAAAAGAAAAAAAAAAAAACTTCTGATAAGTATTATATATATACACATACCTGTAACATAATGCATACTTAGTAAAAAATGAGACCCCACAATGTTGAAGCATTTCTGGCTAAGACTTATGTCCAGATCTACCTAACACTTTTAACAGGTCCTTAATATTCCAGAGTCCAAATACATCAGGGCTCCTTTAACCATGTCTCCTCCTCAAACCTGCAGAATATCTCCTTAAAATAGTTCTGCAGCCAGTATTCTTATTCAAATACCCTCAACAGATTAATTCTAAAGTAATTTTGATAATTACAGCAAAGCTGTTTAACTGTAGGAAAAAAAAAACCCTCTGCTATAATTAGGGAAAATCTGCTTCAAATCGATTTGACAGACTTAATTATGAATTCGTGTTTAGCATTAGTACCCCACTTTCCTGGTAGATGTAACCCAACTGGCGATGCAACAAACTGTGAAGAATGGTCCTGGATGTTAAATGCTAAGTGGTAAAGCTACGGGGTGTGGATTCAAGACTAGGGGCACTGCTCCCAGCACTCTGAGAATGAAAACTTTTTTGATCTTTTTGAGACAGGGTCTCCCTGTAGCCCCTCACTAGTCTCAAACTCCCAGAGATCCTCCTGCCTCTACACCATTTAGATCTCTGTCCTACAGGGAAATATAAATTGGGCAGAGAGGACTAGTGGTGGAGGCAGTGAGCAAGAAAATCCCCCAGGGCTGGAGAGATGGCTCAGCGGTTAAGAGCACTGACTGCTCTTGCAGAGGACCCGGGTTCAATTCCCAGCACCCAGCATAGTGGCTACGAACCATCTTTAACTCCAGTTCCAGGGGAACCCGACATGGGTGCACCAACCTACATGCAGACAATATACTCATACACATTAAAAAAAAAAAAAAATTCCCCAGTAAACTATACATTCTTATTTAGTTTTTTTTATTTTAAATGATTTATAGCCAGGCGTGGTGACACATGCCTTAATCCTAGCATTCAGAAGGCAGAGGCAGGCAGTTCTCTGAGTTCAAGGCCAGCCTGGTCTACATAGCAAGTTCCAGGCTAGCTGGGGCTACAGTGAGACCCTATCTCAAAAAGATCCCCCCCCCAAAAAAACCCACAAAAACAAACAATAAAAAAATTATTTGAGCTGTACAAACATCTTGATTGCTGATATATTTATTGGTATGTGGTAGTCCCAAGGCTGAAGGGGAGAAGTCAAACCCAGGTCCTCTGGAAGAATAGCAAGTGCTCATAACCCAAGTCCCCCTGCAGTCCAGCTTTACTTAGTTTTGACTGGGTTAATTAAGAGACTCTGGCTGGGTGTAGTAGTAGCCCCCATGCCTTTAATCCCAGCACTGAGGAGGTGAAGGCAGGTGGATCTCTGTGAGTTCAAGGCCAGCCTGGTCTACAAAGTGAGTTCAGGAGGGCTGGGACTGCAGGGAGACCCTGCCTCAAAAAAAGACCCCCGCCCCCCAAAAAGGAAAGTAGACTCTGACTTCAAATAGGAATGCTGGTGTTCCAATCTCCCAACCCAAACATATCCTTTCAGTAGACTATAGAAAATAATAACTTACCATCTTCAAAGGGTGTCCCTTCTGGTCTGAAAACAAGAAGATTTCTGATTAAAAAAAGGTTTTTATTCTTTTCTATCTTGAAGAATGAAAGAGGGAGGATCCTGCAGAGTTGCAAAGACACTAGTTTAATACCACCTTAGCCTTGGACTTTTACTGATGGAAGCATAATTTCCAAAGTTTTCTTTTAAGGGTGGGTTCATTAAACATACTGTCCAAGTGGCACACACCTGTAATCCCAGATACTTAAAGAGGCTAAAGCAAGAGGATGCCGTTTCAGAACTGCTTTAGATATATAAGGCCAGCCTGAACAAGACCCTCTCTCAAACTTGAATTAGCAGGGCATGGCTACATGAACACCTTTAGTCCCAGCACTCAGAAGGGAAAGGCAGAAGCAGGTGGATCTGTGATCCACCTTAAGGCCAGCCTGGTCTCCCATCAAGTTCCAGGCCAGCAAGGGACACACAGTGACACCCTGTCTCAAAACAACAACAAAAAATCAAAGTCAAACTAGAATTAAAACAGGACAGGATGCAACACAACACAACAAACGAGGTATCACACAGCCTACACTGGCCTCACCCTGAAAGCAATCCCCCTGCCTCAGCCTCCTGAGTGCTGGGATTACAGGCATGAGCCAATACAATCCATTTTTTTTCCCCCCTGACACGAAGTTCTACTATATTGCCCAAGTTAGTTTACTTGTGATTATCCTCCTGCTCCATACTGCCTTTCAAGTGTTAGGATTACAGGTATCAAACCCACGACTCCATACATGCTAAGAAAGCAACCTACCGGGGCTGGAGAGATAGCCTAGCGGTTAAGAGTACCGACTGCTCTTGCAGAGGACCCGGGTTCAATCCCCAGCACCCACATGGCAGCTGAGAACTGTCTGTAACTCTAATTCCAGGAGAACTCCAGTTCCAGGGGAATCCGAGACCCTCTTCTGACCTCTGTGGCATTGCATGACACGGATGCACAGACCTACATGCAGACAGCATATTCATACACATACAAAAATAAATAAAATTTAAAAACAAAGTTAAAGAAAGCAACCTACCAATTGAGCTACATTCCAAGCCCTTCACTATCTTTTTTTTTTTTTTTTTTTTTAATTTTT